>JAIFZK010000009.1:2407500-2770000 GCA_027481765.1 Tenualosa thibaudeaui
TAAAGTGGAGCCTCATCAGACTAGGAGCGGAAGTGTGTTAAATCTTCCTCCGGGAGCCGTGTGTGTGTGTGTGTTAAATCACTCTACTGGCCCCTGACCTCACAGATACCATTCCCATCTCCTCCTCTTCCAGCTGTCCACACTCTGGCACCCCCCCTTTCCTCTCCATCTCTCTCTCCCTCTCTTCTTTACCCTCTGCCCCTCTCTATCTTCCTCCCGCCTTCCTCCTCCTCTGATTAGAGATTATTATCCCCCTGTTCTTCTTCTTCCTCTTCCTCTTTTTCTTCTTCTTCTTACTCACTAAATGAGTGAATGTAATTCATGTCCAATCACTAAATGCAAACTCCTGAATTGTTCCCTCTCAATGATGAACAAGTTCCCAATAAAGAGGTCAGCAGTGGAAAATGAGTCATTATCTCACAGTATGAACACTGTGAATGAATGAACACAGTATATAGAGAGTGATTAGAAAGGACAACAGTCAGGTTTGTCTTTAATGATAATGTGATGTGTGTGTGCACTGCCTGCATGGATATGTCTGTACTCTTATTGTGGATGGGTGTGTGTTGGGGGGTTCAGTTTGTGCTGTGTGTGTTGGGGGTGGGGTGAACATTCAGTGTGGGGTGAGTGAGCATTGTCTGTGTGTGTGTCTCTGTGTGTGTGTGTGTGTGTGTGTGTGTGTGTGTGTGTGTGTGTGTGTGTGTGAGTCTGTGTGTGTGTGTGTGTGTGTCTGTGTCGAAGTGTGTCTGTGTACGTCTGGCTCCAGATCTCCTCACCCCCTCTGGCCCCTGCTGGTTCTCCCCAGCCCTAATCTGGCGCCTGCCACTCCACAGCACCTCTACCTGTCAACAGCTCCAGCCTCCCAGCCTGCCAGCCTGCCAGCCTCCCAGCCTCCAATCCCCCAGCAGCTTGCACTGCACCCAGTGCCCACTCTCACTTTGCCTATCAGCTGCTGCATGCCTCTTGAACCTCCCCACAGCCCCAGACGTGGCCTAGCCCGTGGCTCCAGTGCTGCTAAGCAGTTAGATCTCTCTAACTGGCCCCAGTGTCTGCCCAAACACTACACACTATTTCTACAGCTAACTAGGGCTAAGGAAGGTTGCAGTGTGCTTATAACACAGCAGTGAATGGAGTTCAACATTTTAACCACAGAGCTTTAAGCAGACCTTTGACCTTTGTCTCTAGTGCAGCACCCAATAGGCTACCACTAGGCCTTGTGTTAAGAGAGTAGAATAAGATTGCTCAGAATAACTAGAGAATATCTAGAAAGCATGACACATCACTTTTGAATTACTGTCATGTCATGACACTCCAGAATGCAGGAGAGGTGGTCTGAGCAGCCTGTCTTTGATTGACAGCTGCATTGATCTTTGATGGACGGGTGTCATTGTTCTCACACCCCATAGGGTTGCACAGAGGTCAGTGCCCGGTGAGTGCCACACACTGCCTGTCCAAAACCAACAAGAGGGCAAAAGGTGACCTCCTGACACTAATCTGTTATTGTAGGGGTCAAAGGTCAGCCCCTCAGACTAAGCATAATTTGCCAATTCAGCAATGGTGCCAGAGAGGATTGTGGTGAGGACCACTGTGTCGTGCACACACACACACACACACACAGCATCCCAAAGTGAAAGTGCAGTTTCAGAAAACAAACATGACACAATGTCCATTAGGTTTGCAAACAGCTGAAACAGGAAGGGAACAGGCATAGTGAACAGTAGTCAGTGTATGAAAGTCTCAGGACATCAAAACCACCATCAACTGTGTATCTCACTGATGCTTTGGTCCAGGCTTCCATCCCAGTCCACGAGCCTTTGATGGGCTTAAGTGTAAGATGTGTCTCTTACTAATCCCCAGAGTGGACACAGGGAGGGCTTCAGCGCCAGGGGAGGCATACATACTCAGCACTCCCCTATTTGGGTGGGGGAAGGAATGCCCATGGCCAGGAGCACCAGAGCTATCAAACCATACTAATAGCTCCACATGTCCACATAGCCTAAGACTGCATTATTCACATCTCCCAGGTCCCCAAGCAGGGAGGGCTGGAGTCTGTGGGAAAATAAGATGGGGGAGAGACACACTGTATCGGTGTTTGTACTGAGAGAGAGAGAGAGAGAGAGAGAGAGAGATGAGGCTGAAAGGGACAGACAGAGGGGGTGATGGAGCAAGGCAGAGGGAAAAGGAAAATTAGAGTCAGAAAAAATGGTACAGTGTGTGTGTGTGTGTGTGTGTGTGTGCGCGTGTAGATGAGGAGAGAGAAGAGTTCCGTCCCAGTGCTCGCATGACAAGCTGCAAAGGCTCATGGGTACAGGAAGGGGAGGAGGTGGACACTGACATCCTTTAATACATTTTGTAAAGCTGCAAAGGCTCATGGGCATAGGAAGGGGAGGAGGTGAACATTGAGACCCTTTAATGCACTTTGTTTTACCCACGATGAGTAGATTGGGATGATCTCTGTTCCCTGACACACAAGTGAGTCAGTCTCTCTGTCATACACACACACACAGACAAACACACACACACAGTAACACACAAGTATTTGCTTCTCAGAAGCCATTAGCACAACCTGGCCTTGATTATTAATTTACGAGGCAAACAGGCCAGAGTGAATGGAGTGGTGTAAAGAGAGGCAGGCAAACCCCAGGTCCCTCAGGCAAGAGTACAGTAATGCTCACAGGCAAACACACACACACACACACACACACACACACACACACACACAGAGAGAGAGGCAGTAACACAGTCTTTCAAGAACACAAACAGACATGTGCGCAAACAGTCTTTCTCATACAAAAGGTACTATCTCTCTCTCTCCCTCTCTCTTTCTCTCTATCAAATTCAAATAAAGAGCAATTGTTACATGTCAAATCAGACATTACAACAACTTCTGTGTGTATAAATGATTGATTAAGTACTGTATGTAAGTGAATGACTGAATTAGAAGGTGTGTGTATGTGGGTGCCTCAAATATAAACACACACACACTGTATCATGGGACAAACAGTGATGATGAAGAATGATGATATATGGAGCAACTGCAGTAGGTAAATTTGAATGATCATCCAATCAGAACACACATAACTGGTTAAATAAACTGGTACTGTTGCTAGGCAAACATGGTTCAGTGTTGCTAAGCAAAGATGTAACCAGTTTTGTGAGTTTTGATTGAATGATCATAATAAAAATTGCCTACTGGTGATTAAAGAATTACAGAATAGTAGTGTGTCTGTATGTGTGCCTGTGTCGGTTTTCGTTATTAGCTATTCGCTATTCCTTTGATATTTACACTGCAATTTTGTTTGTTCATTGTATGCAAACCGAGTGAACCAGTCTTTCCAGCAAACGTTTTGAGGTGAATGAAAGACTGAGACAAGCGGTTGCCATTTCAAAACACCTTTTATTTGTCTTTAGCCATGGGGGTAATGGCCGCCACACCACTCCAAGAAAAAACAGAGCCAAAGTCATTACAAAGGTCAAACATTTCATCATTCACCTTAAAATAAATACTTCCTGCTCAACCACTTAAATAAATATCTGTGACTCATCAACAACAGCGGCAAAGAAAAAAAATAAATGTGTAAAATGTATATATATTTCTTTTATATATATATATATATATATATTTCTTTTATATAGAATTCTATATATATGTCCATATATTTTCCTTAAATTCTGTTACAACATACAAGATGCCCGTCTGTACCAAAGCAATACTTCCTAATAGACCAGGGGAATGTTTCAGTTCTTAAATGAGAGCCTGCAGTCAGCAGTGGAAGGGCTTTCCCTTTGGAACCAAAAACAAACAAATCAAAACAGCAGACATTTGACAAAACTGCATGTACCTACACACTTCATCCTTAGGTTATAGCCACTGCTCAGATTAAGAGATGTCACTGTGATGTGTGTTGTGTGGGAAATAGGGAAACATGGGTCTTGTTGGGGTCTGTGAAATGTATGTGGGTATTTTTACCGGCATATGTGTCCAAATGTATGTTAAGACTGTGTCTGTGTGTGTGTGTGTCTCAACAGATCTGAAGATTTGAATAGTCAAGCACTGCAAATGAACTTTAGGTCTGGGTAGTAAGATCTGCAATTCAGAGGTCGGGATTCTGTGTTTCCCGTGGCCATTTAAATGGATGTCAGCCATACTCAGCAAAGAACAGAGATACAAGTGGACTGAAATGATGTCTGTATTTCATGATTATGCTTTTGACATTAGATGCATTCGTGAGTGGTTGAAAACACACACACACACACACATACATACAGACACAAGCACACACACGCACAGCCACACGCACACACGTTGAAAATGCCCATATTTTCCATCTCAAATTTTTCCATCGTAATTCAAAACCAGCTCAAATGTCCAATAATAATCAATAATAAAAGTAATAATAGTAATAACAACAACAATAATAATAGCATGTACGCATGTACTATTATTAATAATAGAAAACCAATAGAATAAAAATACAATACAAATACCATCCTATGTGCATACAAAAATATAGCAAAGGAACTCTAACAAAGAGAATAGTGTGCATAGACTTATAGGTGAAAGCACACATTCTTGACACTGCATGTTATCTTTGTTCATGTTCCGATTTCTTCTGTTTTTTTCTTTTGTCTTTGGGATGTGGGGGGCAGAGCATGTGACACCAGTGTCCTCACTCGCTTGTTCCCTTGGTCTCCAGCTGTTTGCCATGCAGGTCAGTCACTCTGCTTCATGTTTCCAGTGCAAATGGTACTTCCTCCTCAGGCCACACTCCAGTCAGCCTCTTCAAGCCCTCAAGCAGAAGGAGCCAATGGAAGCTCCTCTTACAGCCACCATGGTCAATCAGAGAAGATGTGAGTCTCAGGGTGTAAATCTGTAACACTGTCCATCCCTGACAGCCTAATGTCACTTTGTTCCTACCTTTAACAGATAGCACAGGAACTACTTCAAGCAGAACAGAACAGCTTATGCAGTACTGTGTTGCAAAAAGACTGTGAGACACACACACACACACACACACACACACACACACACACACACTCATACAAATGCAACACACACACACACCTAAGCAGACTCCATAGGCATCTAACTTGGAGAATGACACCATCTGGTTTTGGTACCAGCCACCCACTAGCTTTGCTGGGAATGGGGAATGTGTAGTTAGGGCTGGAGCAGTAGGCAGAAGTAACAGAGCTCAGAGTTTGGTCCCAAGTGAAGGTGGAGGAGAGGAGAGATTTTACAGATGGGTGGACAGCACACACACACACAAACACACACACACACACACACATCCATGAGAGCTAGACGGGAGAGGAGGATGAGTGGAGTGCAGGAGGAGGAGGAGTGTGTGAAGAGAAAAAAGGGGAGGGAGAGGAGGGAGGCGACAGGCTGCCGTGAGTTGGAAACCTGAACGGATACTGTCTTCTGAAGCAGCGGCTCCTCCAGAAAAGGAAAAAAATGAAATAATAAAAAGAACAGAACAATAGGAGGCCTCTGCCGCGAAATACACACACACACACACAGACCTGAGACAGAGTACTATGTGTGCGCACATACACACACACACACACGCTCTCACGGAGACAATAGACACCACATACACATGTACAGTATCCCTATACAGTCTTTCATTCATTCCCACGCTTCCTCGCTTTGTCTCTCTGGTCCTAATGGAAGCACATGTGAACTGCCTTTGGCCCAACATGTTCAGCTTATCAGATTGGGCTCTTAGTATCTCTTCCATCACTACTCTTCACATAGTCTCTCATCTGGTATCAAAACTCCTTTCATCTGTCAAGTTTTTTTAGCTCGCTCTCTACTGTGTTTGTGTTTTCCCTTAGAAGTGTGCTCTTCTGACTCCTCAGGGGACATAATGCCAGCCAACACACACAGTTTGTGATTTCTGTAGCATTATGGGGAGACTGGTGTGTGTGTGGGGCCATCTGAGTCCCCATCAAAGCACCATATCCTTCTGAGGCCAGAGCGTATGTTCCGGTTCGATTTTTGCCATTTGTTCTGATTGACCAAAACCATGTTTGCTCAAGAACTGCATAAAATAAATAATAGAAAATAAATAGGCAAATTCCAACAGAATAAAACAGAACAAAATGGAAACAGCGGAGGGCAGCACCAATCCGGCGCTTCGGCTTCATAGTGGTGTAGCCCACTGGTTGGAGGAGGGTGACAGTCTATCAAGAGTGTGGGGCAGGGTGGGTAGTCCAGAGAGGTTCAATCAGCTGTCCCTCCTCAACTATGTCTGGAAGGGACAAGGTGACCATGATGACATCAGTAGCGGCATATAGGGGCACTCAGGGAGACACTGTTCCATTCATCCATCGTCGTCATACCGGCTTCTCTAGGGACTTCTGGAATGATGGCTGCTGATTGGTGGCAGCAGCTGCCGCGGATGAGATCTTGCGGCACACGGTGTTGGTGTTCCGGCAGCGGCAGCCCGGCCGAGTGGCGCGGTCGTAGCCGCGCTGGCACAGCGCAAGGCACAGCTTGGCGGGCGGGTAGCAGCAGAGGCAGGGCAGGAAGGGCACGAGCAGGGCCATGGTGCCCCAGCGGGCACAGGCGCGAGCGGGCGTGCAGGCGCAGGGTCGATCGGCACAGTTGTCCTCGTCGTCCTCGGCCGAGCAGTGGTAGAAGAGGCCCTTGACGCAGCACAGGCACGTGCCGTACTCCACGGCGCTCTCGGGCGAGCACAGGCAGCGCTGGCCGCAGGCCCAGCACGAGGGCAGCACGCGCGGAGCCACGCACTCCCCGCATTTGCAGCGGCCGCACCGCTCGCAGATGAACAGGTGCAGGCCCAGGTGGTCCTCGCCAGACAGGCCGCCACCGGCTTTGCTCAGCGCATCCGAAGGCTTCTTGACCCCCGGGTCGCCCTTGGGCTGGGCGGACACCACCGCCATGGAGCCCGAGACGGAGGCCAGGCCCGAGGAGTGGGAGGGCGTGAGGCCCGTCAGGAGTCTGGTGTCGGAGGCAGCACTGCCCCGCGACATGGAGCTGCTGATGGTGCTGGAGCGACTCAGGTGAGCCCGGTGCGGATGCTGCTGCTGCTGCTGCTGACCACTCAGGCTGCGGGGGATGTGAGCAGGCGGAGGAGCAGAGGAGGACAGTGGCTGGCCAGGATGGGGGTGACTGTGGTGATGGAGGTGGTGGTGGTGTCGCTCATCGTGAGGATAGAACATTCCGGACTGTGAGGCAGGCTCCAAAGCCACCGGGCGCTCCACGTAGTCATTGTTGGCGCGAATGCAGCGGATCTGGTCGATGGACAGCACCTGTTGGATGTCCTCTGAGCCGTCCATTCGGAGCAGAGCTGGATCCATCCTGAGAAGAGGATGGGCACCAGAGGCAGGGGCAGGGGATGAGGCTTGGGCCAATCACGGCACATCCGACAACCCTGCAAAACACATACACAGGGAAAGGACTGGTTCAGACCAAGGCTCACAGTATGCTTACATTTAAACACAAATGACACTTTAACATACATTTTTTTGAATGTTATGTCAATTATTACAAAGCATTACAAATACTTTAAGCCCTTCATGAATGTCCCAGATAGCAAGAAGTTGGCAGCCCACTGCCAAGCTAGTGGTCAGCTGGCATTTAGCTTATCAGTTTTTCAATGCTGACAATATAGCTATTGCACCATATGGTATTTTTTAAGTTTTTAAGCAGTCAAATTTAAAGTGATGGTTGTCCAACAGCAGATATGGTGTTTGTTTCTACAAACAATACCTCTGTCGTCACTCAAACAACATCCTAGTCACACCACAATCTCTTCAAAGGGTTGAGAATTAACAAATAATTGATAATAATGGTGGCAAAACATTTATGTTGTGTCCAAATATGTTTATAACAGCCTCTGCTCATACGCATTGTGTCCATGGTCCGAATGTGGGTACATCTGAAATCATTAACCATCATTGAGATCAACAGTCTTGCATCAGCAGAGCTGTGAGTGAATGTATGCACATTAAAGACATAATCATAAGTAAATCATAAATACTTACTTGGAGGGTGTTCTGGTAGACACATACATGGTAATTCAAGTCAAACGAATGTATTTGAAATCTCAAGCATTCATTCCAACTGTCAAAGGCTAATATCACTGGTTAGCATCATTTTATTTGAAAGTTAGAGCCGAGGCAGGCATGGCCTTATGTTGTTATATCAGATATATGTGTGGCTGGGTGTCTGGCAACACAACTAAATGTCAACATAGCGATTTGCCGTGCAAGTAAGATAGCAAGAGGCCTGTGGTCTGCCATATCACCATGGTATTTCCAATGGCACATGAACGCATGCAGACATGAAAATACCATATTTTGGGAAATAGCGATGGCCCACCAGCAGACCTCTAGCCAGCACCTGCTTGGGTCACTGGTGGACCAACAGCCTCTTGCTATCTGGGCATCTGGAGCATGTCTACCACAGTCACCTCAGTATGCAGAGGTGTTTACTAGTCTCACACACTCTCTCTCTCTTGCACAAACACACACACACACATGATTGATGGAAGAAGGAGAGATTAGTATGATCTTATCACAGGATGGTGAACCCTCACTCAGAGACCCAGTCAAGCCTTTGGGTTCAGGACTCACAGCTATTATTAGAGCCTAGAGGGGGTGATGAGACAGAGGCAGGCTGTAATGGCCCACTGTAATTTAGCATCTGGTGAGCACAGCTGCCCAAAGCAGCAGTCAGGGAGTCATGGGAGAGAGCAAAGCATTCTGGGTAGGAGCAGGCACTGAAGCTGACACAGCCAGATTCCAGGAAAATCCAAAGTGAAATTTGTCCCTTAAATGATCAGACAAAGTGAGACATGGAAGAAGAGAGAGAGATGGAACACATGCACAAGAGAGAGAGAGAGAGAGAGTTGACAACATGTGTTCCATATAGATGGGCAGTTGAGGTCACCGACAGAGAAAATGAACTGAAAAAGAGGGAGAGGAGATGAAAACAACCCCTCCTCTGAGATGGACTTTTGTTAAGCCTTATCCTCCATAAACAGGAATGTGCCTTGGAAAACAGCGGCATCCTGCAACTGCAACCCACTGCTCTCATCAGTCTCTGCCATACCCCCCAAAGGAAGCGAAGCATTCAAGGGCACAAGCATTCAAGTTAATCCTTCCATAGGACCCATCTACCGACCATCATGAGAAACATATATGACATCATTGCAGCGAGACTGGAAATTATAAAAAAAATAAAGCTGGATTAGTCCAGAGGAACTATGCAATCAAACACTCGTAAAGTTGGTAAAAAAGAGAATATTTCACATTTGTGTGAAATATGGGCCAGTGAGTGGGGTTTGGTCTCTGCTCTGCTGTCTATCAACCTCAGCCTCAGCACAACACAGCTAGTTCAGCTGGCTTCCTGGCAGGAGTGCTGCATGGTCTGACCCAAAAATAAAGGTAAGATGTTAAGATAGTGAGTATCTCTTCCCTCCTCTCTCTCTCTCTCTTTCTCTCTGTATCACACACAAAAACCACACACACACACACACACATGCATGCACACATCCAGTCCCTCTGCCATAATGCAGAGATAAGAAAAACCCAGGTCGGAAGCACCAATTGCATTTTCAAATTAGGTGGAGAAGGGAAGAGAAGCGCTGGAGAATAATTGCATCAAGGCGAGCAGTAGCCCATTCACGGCCCTATCACATCCATCTAATTGCCCAGAGAGCTCTGCTGCTCATGGCCATGACATAATTATTTAGGCCCTCGTTTCCTAAACTCTCCTCGACTCCTTCCTTCCTCGTTTTCCTAAACTCTCCTCAACTCCTTCCTTCCTCGTTGAGGGTAAACCCAAATAGGAAGTTTGGACCACACCAGAGCCCTAGTGTTTAGGTGTACTTTTGTGTGGAACATTTGAAGGTTTGTGTCCCTAAATGGTTGACTTCTTTTGAGTATTGTTCTTGTGTGTATTTTCATTGAGAGTGTGTTTGGATTTGCTTCCTTTGTTTAGTTCATGTTTGTTTTCATTTGCTTACTATAAACTTCCATAAATACAGTATTTAGATTCACTGCCTGCATATCTGCTCGACATAGCACAGTATATGTACAACTTAAAGCTTGTTTGAGCATTTCCATACATTTTGGATAAATAAATAACCAACCAGTCAGCCAGTGTACAACCAGCAACTCAGGCCACCAAATGACATGCCATCATGTATCCTACCAGATCACTTGTCCAGCATAGTCTCACTCTTCTATCAAACAGAGGATACTGTCTGGTAAGCACACACCAATTACCCACAATCCTCCCCATCCCATCCGTCATCATGGCCTTGACACCACCACCCCCATGTCTCACCCCCTAATTTACCCCCTGTCTTGCAGCAGCTGAGCGGCCCTGTATGCTGAGATGAGAGACGAGAGCCTCAGCCAGCAGCCTGGGTCTGACATGGAGATGGAGACTTAGACTAACCTGGAAATAGAGCCTGAGACTAAGATGGAGACAGAACCTGAGGCAACACCAGCCAGGAGTTGGCCAGCTGTGGCCTGGTTCCCAAAAGCATCAGCAGCTTATGGATCCAGTCAAGAGGGAGTAAGTGGGAGCTTGACCAGTCCATCAGGCAGCACCATGCAGCATAACAAAATATTGACTAATTGAGTAATATTGAAACCAACAGTGAAACCAAACAGTATAGTAATCAGGAAACCCATGCATCCATCTTCCCTGCCACATCCTCCCCTCAGCCCCACCCCAGACCTCCATCTCCTGCCCCCCCCCCCCCACACACACACACACCCCACCCGCACCCCTTCATCTCCGGTCTCGTCATCCCAGCATCCTGGGTGCCAGAGGATCAATAAACCAACACTGCTAGCGTCTGACATCAGCTTCTCGCTCTCTCTCTTCATCTCTCTCTCTGACCCAGCCCAGGCACTCAGTGGAGCAGAGCATTAGAGCGCTCTCTCCCTGGGCACTCAAAGAAGCGAGGGAATGAGACAGGAATGGAAGGGGATGATGTCAGAATGAATGGAGAAAAAGGAAAAGAGAAATGAAAAGAGTGCTGTCTGACAGACCACTCTCTCTCTCTATCTCTCTCTCTCTGATCTATCTCTCCTAGATCAATTATGTGTGCATATGCACACATGAGAATTCAACCAGAGAGTCAATATGCATGCCCCTGCTAGCCCAGAGCCCATCAGCATGGCTTCTTAAAAGGCTGATAAACCAACAGAACAGCAAATTATGAATGATCCGAAACTCAAGGCCTGCTTTAGGCTGACTTGTCCCTCGCTGGCCACCATACAGGGAGAGAGATGATTCACTGTCCGGCTGCAGAGTTTGGCAAATGGGAAGTTTGCTGGGAGCTCGTCCTCGGAATATTACAACAACAACCAAGTGAAAAAAGGTCCTACTCGGGTTGCTCAAAATGCAGGATCTGTTTCTGCAATCCAGCATTGGGCCAAAGCGCTTCTTCCTGCTGGGGTTGAGTTTCTTTTTCCGGCCCCACGTCTGACGAACGCATCTCATCTCATCTCATCTGCTCTACTACTCATGCTTTTAGCACTCATGGATCAGACACTGCACTACCACACACACTTGCACAGAGACTGCCACACACACTTGCACAGACACTGCACTGCCACACACACTTGCACAGAGGGGGGCCAGAAAAGAGGAAAGAAAGAAAAAGTCACCCATACTAACAGATGAGATGGGAACTGGGAAAGCGTCCATGATGCTTGACATTTACACAGCCCTCTAATCAAGCTACACAGTGTGTGTGTGGGACAGGACTGGAGACATAGGACAGCCCGCTGTGTTCTAGCACAGTGTGTGTGTGTTGGACAGGGCTGGGAACATAGTACAGCCCCTGAGCTCTCTGCAGGCTAAAACACTACAGAACAGAAATGAGGAGGCATAGTACAGGTGCTGCAGACATAGACAACAGGAAATGAGTGTATGTGTGTGTGAGAGAGACAGAGAGTAGGAAAGAGAGGGGGAGGAGAAGTGATGGCATGATGAAAAAAGGAGCAGTGGAACAGTGGAAATTGACAGAGAGAAAAGATGAATGTGTGAGAGGGGAACAGTAACAGGCTACTAGTGGGAAGGAAGGAAGTGATAGTAGTCATAGAGAGGAAAAAAGATCAGATAACCAAAGACAGGACAGATAACCAAATAGATAGAGGGATAGAAAAAGTGGGTACCAAAATAGAGAGAATGACAAAAACCAAGAAGCCAAAAGGAGTGAAAGAGAGAGAGATTTGAAAAGATGGTCCATGTATATGACGAGAGCTGGAGTGAGTGAGTGAGCGAGTGAGCGAGCGAGTGAGTCCTGTGTTTACCCAGGCTGCCTGCCGTGAGGGTAACCTGAAGACTGGCCTGTGCGCTCGGGGAGTATTATTGCTGGGAGAGGCCAGGGCTGCAGCAGCGTCCCCGGCTCCGTGCGCCAGCTACCTTGCACACATCCTTGGCAAGAGTAACCCAATCCAGAGCCGGGACAGGATGAGGGCCGCATATTATTCATAACAATTGCCACACTCGACTGGCTCGCAGAAATTCAACACCCTGCCCTGGGAGCAAGCCAGGGGAGAGCAGAGAGGAAGAAGGGAGAGAGAGAGAGAGATAAAGAGAAATTAGGAGATAAGAAGGGGTGTATTTGTTCTTCCAAGCATGAACAGGTCTGTAGCCATGTCCGAGGGCTGGAGCATTAGTTGTGAGGTCTGCGTTGTGTTCGTGGATGACTTCCCCCGTCACTCCCTCCCTCTGGGTTGGGCAACAGCACTGGGGGTGGCCAGCCTGGTAACTCTTGAGGAACATTGACCTGGCTGAGTGGAGGTCAACCCTCTCCATCTCCACTTATCAGCAGGAGCAGGCTCAGGCTGTGTGTGTGTGTGTGTGTGTGTGTGTGTGTGTGTGTGTGCGCGTGTGGGGTGAGGTGGGGTGTGGGGGTGGTCATTGACCAGCAAAGGTTAGTGGGAGTTGCAATGACATCATGATAGCTGGCTATTTTAAACCTGCCTGCCCTCTCTGCCCCCTCCTCCTCCTCCTCCTGAGCTATGCAGAGGCACTGACCCCTGGCTTCTTCCTCCCCTGCCTGTGACGTCACCTTTAATGCCCATTCAGAGATCCTCCTTCAGTGCCAGCCGGAGATCAGTCACACTTCCTGAAGGAGCCCTGTCGCGATCTTATCGCCATTTTCCCCTGAGTATCTTCAGCTTTCGTTTACTCTCAGGCCTTTTCCTCTGCACCTCTCTTCCGCTCTTCATCCCTCTTTCTCTAGCCCTTCACTTCAGCATAACCATTAAAATCTTAACCATTCAAGTCTGACATCACTCATGACATTAAGGTTTCTCCCACAACATTAAAGTCAAAATATATAAAATACTCAGTTGAGTGCTTATTTGCTCTTGAAATCCAATATCCCACTATTCTGATACACACACACACACACACGTATACATAAAATGTGCAATCTCCCTTCTGAAAAATAAAACAATGGGAGTGGTGGGGACTGATTAGCGTTCAATGGTGCGTTTTTTAGCTGGGGAGTGGGAGATGGGGAGGGGTGGTGTGGGCAGAGGAGTCTGGGCTCTGGCCCTGCATGCTGGGGTCAGTGAGGCCCCACTGCAATCAGGCTCCTGGACCTCTGGGGGCTCTGGGAGCCTGTGGGCCCCTGGTCTGGTGGAGCCCCACCAACGCAGCTCCCCCCGGGCAGGGCCATAGAGTCGATGGGCAGTAGGACCCAGCGTCAGACCCTGGTGTCCCCAGCACCCCCCTTGGGACTGCAGCGGGATTGAATGACAATAAACTGTATGAGATTCCGGATGTACCCGAATCCGACCCCCCAGGAAGGACTGAAATAGACACTGCAGACCAGCAAGTCCGGGCAAAAGAGGAGGAAGAGAATGAGAGAGAGAGAGGGGTGGGGGCAGGGAGGAGAGAAGAGAAAAGTGAAGAAAGGAACGGAGCACTGGGTCACAGAAAGACAACATTCTCCGCTGAAAAGCTGTCATCCATACGTCCAGTTAATGCCAGTGTTTTAAAGTTAAGGAGAGTAAAACACCATGGGGAACTTTAACAGACGATCCGTTTCTAGCCAGCAGCACATGCTGAGGGATTTACTGTAAAGCATATGATAGATTTTTGCCAAAAGTCCCAGTGCTTAGAGAATCTCCAGTTCCTTCCAGATCATCCAACTGCACAAATCTCTACAAAACTAGGAGTCTCTTTTTCACATCAACCATCAGTGTTGCATTACTCAGCTGGGATTCACACGTCACACTGAATCCAGAGCATGGCTTTGATACGATTCCCAAGTCAAACCCAATCAAACGCATCACGTAGATTTCAAGCCATGCAGAATCCAGTGCAACATTTAGATTGGATTTAAAAGTCATACATAGTCCATATAGCGAGGCACTTAGAAATGCTTCTTATATCACTCTTAAGTCGCACTAATTAAGTACATGATACTGCATTACTTAATGAAGTAATGACTCCCTTTTAAAGCACTAAGTTGATCAGAATTATGGCAGGTATCCTCTCCCTCCAACACACTCTCTCCCTGAACTCCCTCTCTCCCATCCTGCCTATGATCTGTCTGCTTGTCAGTGAGTGCGGGGCTGTATTGACACTTCCCGACCTTGGCTGCGATCAATGCCCATCCATGTGTCCCCTCTCCCCCCCTCGACCCACCCCGACACAGTCTCCAGCCCAGGCCAGAGTGCTGATGTTGCCCCACCACAGGCTGAGCCCCACACAGAGAGAGAGAGAGAGAACAGCTGAGTACACATCCACACAAGCACCGCCAGAGAGGAGGGCAAAAACAAGCACACTGAAAACTGAATGGACTGAGTGGAGCTGTGAGGGAGAGTGAGAAAGAGTGAGAGGAAAGTAAGTGGAGGAAGAAAGAGAGGGAAAAAAATAAGATAAAGACGAAATCAAATCACACAAGATCACACTGTTTTCTCCCTTTCCTTTTCCAACCGCACCGCCAGGATTATCTCCATTACTCCATCCCAATTAACTCAGCACTGAGTTCGCTAAGCACATCCAAAGAACATCCATCTAGAACAGCCGTCTGAGGATCTGATCTGGCCCAAGTGCATCCCTCATCTAGTCGGCATGAAACTCATCCGAACCAAAACCCAAACTGTTCTGGTGTCAGCCGACCAACTTACTGGACCCCATTACTCACCTCTGAAAGGGGGGAGATCCATAATGACTGTGGATGCAGAGGAGAGGGTTGCTCGGCAGGGGGGGACCAGGCTTGTTCTGATCTGGAGAAGCACAAGTCCTTCTGCTGTCACCTCGGGTCACCCTAAAACCACTTTCCTCAAGCAGAACCAGTTCTGGGTTCTTAATGGAGTTTAGCTGAGCTGGTTCTGTGGGCTTGTCATGCCCCGTGGCAATGCATCGGTGACAGGTCACAGCTTGGTCAAGTCAGTGTCCCAGTGTGGCTTCACCCACCAGTGTACAGAGATGGAAGAATGAAAGAGAGCCTCTCTTGAAATATTCCAGCCGAGATGAGAAGACCAGGAGCTTCTCCACGCTCTAAAGAGGAGTTTTTTGGAAAAAGCTGCCAAAGAGGCAAAGGTTGGAGAACAGTTTCCTCACAAGCTGTCAAGAGACCTTTTTATGGGTCTGTAGTTCGTCTCCTTTCCCTCCTCACTCCTTCTCTCTGTCGCTCTCTCTTGCTGTGAGTCCAAAGTGTGAGTCCTGGATTGTCTCACTCACACTCCCTTGTGCTCTCTCTCTGTCTCTCTCTCTCTCTTTCTCTCTCTCTCTGATCAGTCTTTCCTGCCTCATCCACTCATGCTCAGAGCTGAGTGTGTATGTGTGTGTGAGAGAGTGAGTGCATACGCGCATGTGAGAGACAGAGTGAGCGCGAGAGAGAAAGGGAGAGGGATGGGGGTGGCGGAGGGAGGAGGGAGGAGAGAGAGACTGAAAGGGGGAGGGTGTGTGTGTGTGTGTGTGTGGGTGGGGGGGGGTCTGGTGTTGTGAATGGTAGAGAGGATGGGCTGCTAGAGGGAGTTAATGGCTAAGTGGCACCATCAGGGCTGAAACTGAATCTGCTCTCTCTCTCTCTCTCTCTCTTTTTGCTTCTGTCTCTCTCCCTCACTCACTCATTGGGCTGTGCTCCACATGACACCCTGGGCTGAGCCTCGAGAGGGGGAGTGTGTGTGTGTGTCTAAGAAACAGACAGGAAGAGAGACAAAGAAACATAGAGGGCAGAAGGGGGAGGGAGGAAGAGAGAGAGAGAGAGAGGGAGAGAACAGAGAGGAAGATAGGAAATGAGATATGGATGATGAGGGTGCCCCAAGTCAGGTCCCAAAGACTCTCAAGAGGCAGAGAGGGAAGGAACCATGTCCTGGCCATGGTGTGTGTGTGTGTGTGTGTGTGTATGTATGGTGAGAGAGTGATAGAGAGAGTGAGTATGTGTTCAAGTGTGTGTTAGGGGCTGTTCAAAGAGCAAAAGTGGGAGCGAGCCACAGGAAGATATCTGGACTGGAAGAGGAATGGGCATGTCAGTCATAACAGTAAAGCAGAGGCCTTGCTGGGCCGAAGCCCCCATGAGCCTCCAGTGGGATGGGGTTGCCATGGCGTGTTCCTGCCCAAGCATACCAAACAACCACCCTGCTTGATGTCTATATAAAATCCTATCCTGTAGTTTAAGGTCCCCTGGCAAATGGCAGCCCTACAAAGTGTATTTATGTAACACTTTGGAAGATGCTGCATGATTACTTATTTATTCTCAGTGACTTCACAGCAGGACAGACACACAGCTCATTTGCCAGTGGAGTGGCACAAGACTTCTCCAGGAACTGGGTCATGCTGTGTGTTAAAATTTCATTCAGGTAAGGTAAAGGCTGCCTTCCCAACCGGAGCACCTGACCCCATCCCCACCTACGTGGGTTCGCCCTCAAAACGGTATCCCATAAGCCCCCACAGACCCGTTAACCTCAGGGCTGTCTCCTGTCCGCCTTTGGAATGTCTTATTCAGGCTGCTGGGTTTTAGGTCTTGATCCTCTCTGACTCTCTTCTTGCTTGGTCTGCTCCTCTGCTTCATGCTCACACTTCTTGCTGTAAACATGTGCTTTGGATAGAGGAAACATCCCGAGCTCCTGAGCTTGAGAGTCCAGATGGGTAAATAGAGAGATACAGCACAGACAATATAGACATCACATGTATTACGCTTCTGCTCCTAGATGAAAAGAATATGCACAAGAACTTCACTGGAGGCTAGACTTTAGTGGCTTGCTTTGAGGAGAATGGAATGGACTTTGGAGCTATGAAGCTCTCATTTCACACTAACTACAACAAACACGTACACCTACAGATACAGAGTGCTTTGAAATCATGAAAAGTTAGTTGGTACCACACACCCCACCACACACACACACGCACACTGTAGGTTGTGTGTAAGGTAGCACATTGTTTCACTCTTCTAGCCTTAGTTAGGTGGAGCTAGTGGACGTAAGAGCCAGTTTCCAGAGCTGATGCAGATGATCTGTCCCCTTCAGATGAGCTTGTACATTTTTCAGCGTGAATGTGGGCACCTGTGTGTGTGTGTGTGTGTGTCTGTGTGTGTGAGTGTGAGTGTGAGAGAGAGGGAATGTGTATAGGACACTGCATGGTTTAGAAGAGGTGTGGGTGTGTGCATTGGTGTATACTTCATATATTGGTGCATACTTCAGGTGTATACTTTGGTGTGTGTGTGTGTGTGTGTGTGTGTGTGTGTGTGTGTGTGTGTATGTGAGTGGGTGTGATATATATGTGTCTAATGACTCAGGAAGTGAGGGCCTTCCTGCAGAGGGAAGTACCTGGGATAGACAAATACTGGTGTGTGTGTATGTGTGTGTGTGTGTGTGTGTGTGTGTGTGTGTGTGTGTGTGTGTGTGCTACATTAACTATCTTCAGTTGCCCACTAGATAGAGAGCAACTCAGCTCTGCTCCATGGGCTCCTGTACTCGATGGTCAGAAGAAAGAAATCCCTGTGTGTTCCTGGTTTCCCAGCAGCTCTGGGCTCTGCTCTGTTCTGCTCTGGGCTCGGCTGGGCTGGTCAGGCACACACTCTCTTGATTGACAGACCATGTGGACCTGAACTCAAACTGTGTCAGCCGCGTTTGGACTCTTTTTCTTTTGACTCAGTTTCCTTTGCCTGTGTGTAGACTAGAGGGATACAGGGACACCATTATCTGCCTGTGGATCTTGATGTGGATCTCACCATAAACCACACATACTCTCAGTTTGTTCATGAGTAGAAAGCCTGGGTGGGTGTGGTCTGTGCAAAGGCACATTAAGTTGGACAAATGTAGTTCACAATTTAATATTGGCAGGTAATTGATTCTAAAATATATTTCCACATAATAGTGAAATACATATTTGGATCTCATTGCAATAGTCTAGTGCAAGATAAGGCCAGAGGGTCTGTTCTCCTCTGAACCACACCACCACCCCACTCTCCACACTGAGAAGCAGTAAAAAATCGGACATTGAAATCAAAACATTTTGTTTGTATTCTCTTTTGTATTTAGGTGAGGGGAGTGGTCTTTGTGATACTGGAGTCAAGCTGATTTGTTGATCTGCTATCGGAATAGCTTCACAACAGCAGAAGCTTCACAAATCACTTGTTGCTGTCTGTGCTGTTCTTTCTACTGAGCTGCAATTTTCTTTACTTTTTCACAATGAAAGAAGATGTTTGCTACCTAAAGCATAGCACATACATCTACTCTGCATGTTCCTATACTGTTCAATCAACAGCTTATAAATATATAATAATAAACAACAAAATATCTAGCCAAATATGGCTATTCAAATTCAAATATGAATGCATGCATGTCTACTAGATGTGGAGGGTTTTAGTGTGTGTGTGTTTGTGTGTGTGTGTGTGTTCTGTACTGTATGTTTGATGCAGGATTGATTGACTGACCACCTCTTACCCAGAGCATTGCGCCCTACTGATTCAGCCAACAATGGGTTGAGAGAGAGTGAAAGGGAGGGAGGGAGGGAGAGAGAGAAAGAGAGAGAGAGAGAGAAGCTGTTCTGGGCTTTGTCACGATCAATGTTAAATGGCCTGGTTAATGATTAGCACACAGCTGACAAAGTCATTCATTTCTGCTGGCATTCTGCTCTACCCCAGAGTACAGTCTACATCTACTTTTAGGTGTCTCCCTGTGTGTGTGCGTGTGTAAATGTCAGAGGATCAAAACACTCTTGATGCTGATTTATAGTTTGTCTGTACCCTGCTCACAAAGACACTGGATCACTATCTCTGTTCCAGAGTGATTCTGGGCTTTGGCGAAAGTGTTTGTTAACTGTCATACCAATAAAGGCACCTTGTGTTTGCGCTTGAAATTGAGAGAGTGAGTATGTGTGAGGCACAGAGAGTGCGAGAAAGAGAGAGAGACTGATAGAGTGAAAGAGTGATAGGAAGAGAGGAAGATAGAGGAAAGTGAGGAGAGGAACAGAACCTCTCCAGCTCTCGGCCTGAGTTCCGCTGCTTGAGTGGTTAGCTATCAGGTTACATACCGTGCTGAAGTCACCCCACATCCTCACTGCACACTGACACAGAGGAGCAATGGGCTCCACACTTCTGTACGCAACACAAAGTCACAGTTACTCTTCATAGAAAGCCAGCAGTTACAACAACAGGATAGTGCATCCATTGTACAGTCACAGCAACAAACAGAAATGGAACAAGGTAGCTTAAAAAACAGCAAGCTGAATATGAATGCTATACTCTAAAGATACATGTTTCACAAAATATAAAAACACAATATTTAACTACAATTTAACTTCTCACTCCATGAAAGACTCAACGCTTACTTTACTTTAATGCTTACATGGTAATTTAACACATCCTAGCTGCACTATGGTTACGAGATGTACTTTACTCTAATTTAGCACTTTAAGCTGAAATGTAACACTTCCTAGCTGCACTAAGGCTAATCGTTTCCACAGGTTACCACTGACCTCATTTCTGTCCCAGTCACAAAGGAATAAACCCCAGGGTGTTCCAGAAAGGGCCCCTTGGTGGGACCACACTACACATACTATTGCCTTAGTACTACACATACTATGGGCTTTGTACAAGACATACTATTGCCTTAGTATGCCAGGAGAAGTGTGCAATTTGGAATATTAACTTACATTCAGTACTGTAGCAACATTCCGCACCATTAATGGCAGGCTGTCAGAGCTAGCTCAAACGGCTATCTTGAACACCCCCCACCTGCTGTGGCCCCTGTGCTAATGCTGCTCTCTCTCTCTCTCTCTCCCTCTCCCTCTCCCTTTCTCTCTCCCAGGCAGCAAATGCTGAAATCTGCCCTCTTTTCTGTCACCTCGAACAGGCCGCTAATGAACAGCCACATCTGCAGCTAATTAAAAGTCAACCCCAGTATCCCTCTTCCCATCCACCCCTCCATCTCTCTGTCTTTCTGTCCATCTATCTACTCCACTGTCCCATTGCACACATTTACATCACTATTTGATTCCATACATGCTTTTGTATATCTCACCATTATGTATTATAGGGAATGTGATGCTGAATTGAACTGAATTAAATTCGGAAGGAGAAAAAGAGAAGCAGAAAGAAGGACTGAGGGAAGAGAGAAAGAGAGTTTGGCTGAACAGGCATCTCACATGTGCATCGATGTATGCACACACACACACACACACACACACACACACACACACACATGCACACAAACTCACATCAGCAGACAGCCCAGCACTGGCCTGAGCAGCCCTGGGCCCCGGCCTCTCTCTACTGGCCACCCCAGGCGTAATTGTTCCTGATCTTCCAGCGGAGGTACCGTGGTCCATTAGCTGACCAGGGCCCTCGTTGATTGGCTCTGGCTGGCCCTCGAAAATAGCTGGGCTGGCTGCCTGCCAAGCGCTCATTTCCTGTCCGTCTGAGTGCCTCCAGTCGCTCCGGATGGAAATGCATTTCCTGACTCGGTATAAAATTTTTATTAATGGCAAAGGAGTGCATCAGTGAAGAGAAGGCCCCCGTCAAGCAAGCACCTCTCAGCGGAAGAGAGAGAGAGAGAGAGAGAGAGAGGGTGAGGGGGGAGAGCTAGCAGGATAGGAATGGTGAAGAAAGACAGAGGAGTAATGATGGATTAGAAAGGGTACAGACTGAGCGCTTATTGAGTCAAATGATGGAGAGACACAGACCAAGGAAAGGAGATGAAAAAGAAGAAGAAAGACAGAAAGAACATTAAAAAGAGGCAATGGGTAGTTACATGGAGGATTAGAGATGAATAGAATAATCTATGATCAAATTCAAATAGAAAAGCAGGGAGAGATGAGATAAGATGAGATGAGATGTTTGCCTGTCAGTCAGGAATCCAGAGGTTAGTTGAGTCTCACGGGTGGCCACCTCTAAGGTCTCAGGGGCAAAGAGCTGCTGGAGGTGAGAGAAGAAAGCTGCTAAGGGGCAGAGGAGTTGTTCAGAGAGGGCTTAGAAGGCAGGCCGAGGCACCACTCGCCATGGAGCCAGAGGTGGAGAGTGCCAGGAGAGGGCAGAGAGTCAGGACCAGGCCCCACCTACCCAGGGTCAAAGGTCACAGAGTGACAGACACACGGGTCACCACAGACACGGTTGCACCCTGGGGTCGGGGGAGTGGCCAGGTCAGAGAAAAAGAGAGTGTGGACACGATCGCTTAAAAAAGCCCCCCTGCCAGGCCTTTGTGCTGGCCGGCTTTCACATGCCTACTGGATGGGCAGGCCTAGCCACAGGTGCCGCAGGGGGTAAGTCAGTGAGTAATCTTTATTTATTTAACTCATTTAAGCAGAACTTAAGATGACCCAACGCGCTGCTCAAGAGATAAAGATCACTGGAAAATAAGTCAATAATCACACAATGAAGTATTTTAGTACATGCAGAAAATGGCTAGCCATTGGCTAGCTGGATACGGTTATGGGTTCTTTGCTGACTCTTTTATCCAAAGCAATACACAATACAGATAATACATTAGCAAAGAATTGGCTAATATTTAAAAATGGAGTGATGGATATAGCAAAGAGCATTCTTTTTAGGATGAGAGACATATATGTAGTACAAATCAAATTAAATGTCATACAAATAGTAATAAAGAAAGGGAAACATGCAAACTCACAATGAGGCGCTGGCTAGAAACACACACACACACACACACACACACACACACACACACACACACACACACACACCACGATCATATACTTGGAGTTTCTCATTTGCAACATTTCAGCCCCTTGGACTTTATCACATCAACATTATGGTAATTCCTACATCATTTGTAAAAACAAAATATTTGAGTTAAAGTGACTCAATCTACTTAAGAGTGCCTACCTTCTAAAGCATGTACATGCCAACTCTGCAGATGCTATTTAAAGTAGGAAAGCTATACTGAAGCCCAGTACAGCACTAACAATCACAAGGTGTGCTGACATACAAGTGGCCGTATGAATGGAGTGACTAGAAGCCAATCAGAAGTGCCCATGTTAATACATGGTGCATTGTCTATGAGCGGCGTCATCATGCCTGCATCTCATGGGGAAGAGTGACGCGCTTGGAACAGAAGAGAGACACACAGACGCCAGCAGTGGCCCCACCACACATACAAGAGCTTCCTCTCTGTGGACATGGAGACAGACAGTGGGCAATACACTCAAGTATACACACACACACACACACACACACACACACAGACTGACCTTGGAATATTATTGTGAGAATAAAAAAAAACACATACATACAAACAATAAACAGGTACGTACATACATACACATAACAACAAATAACAGACAGGGGGAAACACTGTAAAACAAACACAGAAATAGAAATAGCAGTAGACAATTCCATTCACACACACAAACATGAATATACACCTAAAGGCCACTACTGGAGTTAAATAAATAGGGAAAATAAATAGGTCTTAAATAGGACTCCACCAAACAAAGGCTAAAACTCTTCACTTCTCAAATCTGATAACAGCTAACTCACACAGAGTCTCAGTGATGTACCTCATACAATGATGAACTGTTCTAAGGAACAAGAGAAACCAGATGAAGTGGAGCACTTTGGATGATTTCACCTTCTCTGAATAATATTTTGATCATTTCTAATAATATTATAATTTCTAATAATATTTTCATGTGTAACGTTTTTAGTAGTGCTGTCAATGTTAACGTGTTAACACATGTGATTAATGTATATATATATATTTGTTTTGTTTGCCAGCGTGTTTCAGCAGCCCACCGTAGGTACTTTCAGCAACATGCTAGTCTACTGTATAGACTTTGGAAATGAGACATCGTTTTGAATTCAGTGACAGGATTTCCCGATTTGACTGCCTATCTTTCAATAATGTTTTATATTCAGCACTTCATCAGCAGACAGCAGCCATTAGAAGTTTGCTTGTTAACAGAACATAAACTGACTGCCCAGAAACCTTGTAAATAGTTAATGTATATTTTTTGAACAGCAACAAGGTTGCTGAAATATGTACTCTCTTTTAATAGTAATGTTAACAAACTAAAAACATGACAAAGGATTTTGCTAGACTGCGTGGTCGAAGGGTAGATAGTTCCACTCAAAGCAATCTGGTGAAGTGTGCCACATGAACGCGGACCCACTCTACGCAGCACCATAACAGAAAAACAATGGTGACAAGACACAGAGAGTCTGTATCTGCTGCAAACTGCTGCCCAACTTGTGCTAAATTGAGTCTTTCTCTTCTAAGGTAATATAAAGTAGTTGTTCAGTAAAAAATCATGGGGTCGGTCACCCGTGGGCAACCCTGTCACAGACAACCTGTGGCAACTACACTCTTTCACGTTGGGTGTGAAGGAAACCAAGGAGCTCCACTTTGCTCAAGCCAAGGGGCATGTGTGAAGTTCTTTCTTCACCAAAAAAATCAAGAGGAACTTTAAGTGTGTGATTAATAGTGATTAACTTAAATTTTCTATTGTGATTAATTAGATTATTTTTTGACAGCACTAGTTTTTAGTAAAATGAATAGCAAGCAAAACAATCATTTAAAAAGTCTGTTTTCTGAGAAGCATTGTCATTTTCACTTGCATGTCTTTGTGGATATGTACATTTTCAGACGAGTGTGTAGATCTGTTCTTTCCTGGCTGAATACAAACCAAATGGTGTGGAACGGAATTGAGTTGAGTCCACACAGAGACAAGAAAGGGGGTGAGAAGAAATAGGGAACAAGAAAGAAACAACTCAGAAGGGCGAAAAAGAGAAAATGACTGAGCAGAATGAAGAGAAAGTGAGGTCAGTCAGAGAGGGAGAGGGAGAGGAAGAAGGAGGGAGAGAGGGAAAGACAAAGATGGGACCTGGATTATTGCTTCCCAGTGTCTTTGCATGGTGCTATACTGCCAGCTGCCACCCCTGCAGACCTGAAGAGCTCATAGGCCATGCTGAGGACTGGAGAGGAGAGGAGAGGAGAGAAGAGGAGATGTGAGGCCTGGAGAGGAGAGGAGAGGGGAGTGGAGGGGAGGAGAGGAGAGGAGACAGACAGGAGGCTGCACTGCTGCTCTGCTCCTACTTTCATGTCCGACATTCTAATAAACAGTGCAATGATTCAGGACTTTTCGAATCTACAGCCGGAATACACAGAGCAACATTTCAGCAGTGATTTAGAACACAAACAAAACAGCAGGGCACAGAGCAAGCGAGAGGGAGAGAGGGAGAGAGAGGGAGAAAGAGAGAGAGAGGAGGTTCCAGTGGCTTGTGGATCACTGTACATCTGTACGTGCAGTCACATAAATCAATAGTGGAGAGGAATGGAAAAAGCACACACTCCACAGGCATACAGGGCCATTCCAGAAACTCACCAACACACACACACACACACACACACACACACACAAGGAGAGGGAGAGGAAACAGGAAGAGAAGAAAACATGGAAAACATGATTTACACAGGGGGGAAAGGAGCTGGCTTATCCTGACATATTTAAACATGAGCCATAAGAGCAAACCCTAACCCAGCTCAGAGCAGAGGACAGGCACGGAGAGACAAGAGAAGAGGAGAGTGTGGATGTGTCCGAGAGATGAGACAAAAACAGAGAGCGTGAGACAGAGACAGAGAGAGCATAGTGTCGTAAAAAGGACTGAAATACAGAAACAGCATGTGCTAGATAGATAGATAGAGAGAGAGAGAGAGAGAGAGAGAGAGAGAGAGAAAGGGAGTCTGTAAACCCAATATCCTCTCTGGCCTCAGGGGCATAGAGCGATCCGCTAGCGCAGGAAGAGAGAGACTGCATTATCCACATCAAAGCCCTGTATTATCAGCTATAATCAATGCTTTCCCATCCCCCCCCATACAGCCTGGCTCCCCCACCACCCCCAGCTCACCCCCACCCTCCTCGCCCTCTCCAGCCCACAGACACAGGCAGGCTGCACGGGGAGGAGAGGGAGGACGAGGTCAGGGGTGCAGCTGGGGGTACGAATTGGGCTTCATAATAATGGAGAATGTTGGAAGCTTTTGCACCCCTTTAACACACAGGGCTTTCTATGGCCACTCTGTTCCACTCCATGTTGATACTGGCTGTACTGCCACTGGGCGTGTGTGAGTGGGTGTGGTGAGAGAGAAACAGAAATAGAGATTAATTCTAGTTTCCTTTTTTGTTTTCTCCAAATTGCATCTACAATGGCATGTGCCATTTCAAATGTCTGTTCTGTACTTGAATACACACAAGGAATCTAATTCTCATATTATCAATGACACCATGTAATCCTACTGCATAAGTTGTAGCAGTTTCTTGTTTTTACTTGAAAGAGCCATACTTGTCATGAGTGTATGAGGGAAAGCAACAGAGAGAAAGAGAGAGACTGTCTTAAGGGAGGGGCACATCTCTGCAAATGTTGATTTCCATGGGAGACGATTGGCAGAGACACAGAACAAAACCTCCCAGTCCAAAGTAGCCCTGTTTGGGGCATGTGTCTGCATGTAGCTATCACACACCGTGTAGTTAAGCACTTAGTCTTAGTGACACTGGCTCTGCCCAACTCTCCAGTCTGTGTTGGTCCAACCCCACCCTCACTCCACTGCAGCTCAGCTTCCTGACCTCATGTCTTACAGCACCAGCCTCCCTCCATCCACATTAACCTAGCGGAGCTCTCACCTCCCCCCATCACTCCTCTCCACTCTGAGCCCCCAGTGGGTCTTCAGTGGCCAGGGCCATCTCCTCTTCCTCTGGGCGGCTCACTGGGGGAAGAGGAGAGGTGTTGGGTGTGGGACAGTCAGTGGGACTCAGTCAGTTAGGAGCAGTAAGGGATGGGCAATGCCACAGTGATGTCTCATAGGACAGACACACACACACACACACACACACACTTGATGACCTCATTCATGTGCAGAGAGGTTGTGTGGTTGTACTGCAGGTATCGGTTTCCATCTGCTGGACATTATCTGCTACTGCGACTCTTGAGGACGGGTTTCTATTCTGCTGTTTTTATCAACATTTATTAGAAATGAATTACATGACTGCTATTTGAATCACCAGCATTTTTATTTCATTGAAAACTTTAAAATGTACTATTCAAATTATTACTTTTCAATGTATACTGAACAAATGGCTCTTACTGACTGATCCCAGTTCAGGCTGCTGTGTAAAAGGGCCAAAGCACTTAGTAGTTTTAGTTTCCAATTCCTTTATTAACACAGTGAGCACACACTTCAACATGTACAGACAGGTCTGTTTCAAATAAGACTGACCAAAGGAAATGAACCTGCTGTACGTCATAAAGAACCAACAGAAGAAGCAGGCCATCTCCATTAAGTTACCCCAGAGACTCCATAGAAAGTGTTGTACTGCCGCAGCAATCCACTGAAAATCAGTGAATCTTCTGAGTTTAAGTAAAATCAAATTAATTCACTGTTTGCTTACAGTTTAAAAATATTAATTTATACTATATATATAAAAAAACAATTTGTTAGTGTACCGTTACTTATTATGATATCAGTTTCAGGTTTATCATGTATACAGACAGGTTCATCTCTTGGGCATACAGCATGGACAATAGTGAAGATACACAGTCTTGTGCATGAGTAGTCCTCTGTTAGTCAGCAATGCCAGTTGGGGATACAGGCCAATGCAGTGTGTAATCAGGTTATGTCTGGGGTCACAGCGGACACTGGGTCATAATGCCATGTTGAGACCAAGAGTGGGTCTGGAGTCAAGTCATCCATGTCTCATAGAACAGTATACAAAAATATAATTCATAGAAACCACATGTTTTAAATGCAGTTGTTTACTCAATCTGCAGGAAAGTACACACAGTTTAACCAGCGACAGTACTGTAGACAGCATCTTATAAAGCTCACCCTATGCCAGATAAGGGCTGATTGGTGCCTGGATTTTTGGTGACTGGGATATGGGATGTAATGGGTTCAACACCAGACAGAACTGCAGAGGTAATTCAAATGTACTTGATTTGACCTTATGTTCTCATTCAGAAACTTCACGCATTTCAAATGTGTAGAGATAAAGCAGGACCTGTTCCACTAAAACATACCAAATCTGCATCATGTACCAAGTACTGCATCATACTTGTATTGACTCTTTGTATTTGTGTTTTTGTGTGTGTGTGTGTGTGTGTGTGTGTGTGTGAGGGTGTGCCATAGGCACTGGATGAATTATCTAAATTAACTGATTTAAGTATACTTGCATTCAGATGAGACAAAGACTGACAAAATTATAACAATAAAGAGATAAGATCATTGATAATAACATCATTGTCAGATAATTCATTGTCATGAATTTATTTTCTTTCTAAACAGTTCTGCTTTGGAATTTGTGTCCATTCTGTTTTTCTCAACACAGTTCATGAACTGGTCTGAAAGTGGCACTTGAAAAATGCCCTCTTTACCATCAGTGCATTTCTCAGACCCCACACCAGTTTCTCAACGCAGTTCCTGAACACACATGGAACCCAAACAAATGAAATTTGGTTCCATTCCCTTGAGCTGAAACAGAGTGGACTTAAACTCTAAACAGTACTGGACTGACATGGTACCACATTAAGCCAAAAATCTGAAGGCAGATGTTATGAACAAATTCATAAGTAAACTAGGTAGCAATCCATAAAGATTCTAGTCTGGTGTACAAAGCATATAAATATATCATGCAAGCTCCATTACCAGCCTCTGCCACTATGTTAACAGCAAAATATAACAAACTATTAACCAATAACCCCCTTATGACCGTATACAACAAACAAAACTGACAGAAAAAGAGAAAAAAATTAAAAATAAAACCCTATAAGGCTGGTACTCCCAAAATAGAGCCAATCCCTTCCATATATAAATAGCCTCCCTTAAAATGTACATGATCAGAGCATGTATCCATTGTTTTCATTAAGATTGTTTATTTACAATGCTGTTAGCATTTAATACATCCAAATCTCTCTGAGGCCACCAGAGTTGAGGTGGGAAGCTCAAATAACAGAGGGGTCATTTTGCAGAAACTTCTGAAATTGAAGTGGACTAACCTTAAGAGACTTTCCCAAATTCTGTACCTTTAAACACAAGTTCAAATGACTTGAGCTAGCAGATCTTAAGTCACCCCTCTGTCCCAGAGCCTGCCCACCCCTACTGGGACAGAAGCCCAACCCTGAGGCCAAATGTGAGAGCTCCATAGAGCCTTCCCCTCTGCACCACCACCACCCTAACTCAGCCCAGAGAACACCAGAGAAGGAGGAGGGCAGAGATGGACAGCAGGGGTCACAAGGCAAGAAGTGGAGAGGGATGAGGGAGAGAGAGATAAGGAGAGACAGGAAGAGAGAGAGAGAGTGTGTGTGAAAGAGAGGGGGGGGGGGCTCCTGGGTCTTCATGCCATTCATTCCTGTCAGAGAGAAGCAGTTTTGTTTTGTTTTGTTCTTTAAGGAGTTGTAATGATTTCCTGTCCGGAGAAGAACAGAAACATGCCTTTATCACAGAGCAAAACACAAGAGCACAGCCCTACTGGCTAGCTGACAGACCCTTCAGACACTCACACAGCCCTACTGGCTAGCTGACGGACCCTTCACATACTCACACAGCCCTAAGGGCTAGCGATCCCTAACCAGTGGACCATGGCTAAAGTGCCCTTGAGCAAGGCACCCAACCCCTCACTGCTCTATAGCAGGCAGCCAACTGTCTAATAGGTGTAGACTTTACTTCACTGTGCTGTGTGTGTTTTATTCATTCACGATTGGGTTAAATGCAGAGACCAAATTTCCCTCAAGGGATCAAGAGAGTATACATTGTTATTACTTCACACACTGCCACAGGCCGGCTGGTTAATGGAGGGGGAGTCAGGGGCTGAGAGTCTGACTGAGCTGGGTGTCCTTGAGGCAGCTGAGAGGACACCAGTGAATGGCTGCTGGGAATCCCAGGCTGGTCCTCATTTGCAATCAATGATTTTTAATCATCATCTTCTCATATTCTACTACGCTGTAATATTCAGCTGAACATGGCAATTGTACACGATTCCTTGTAACATTTACAAAACAAAATGGTAGGTTGTTCTTGCTGGCCTCATTTCAAACTTTGAGTAGTATCTTGAAGTTCCAGTTTGGAGTTTTACGCATGCCAAGAGATTTTGGCAACCTCCACTACTAAAACAAACTATTTTGTTAGTGTAGCTCATTAATCAACTCCCTTAGCAACTGCCTTAGTAACCAAAAAAGTGAATGTGAATTTGAAGCATGGAATTTAGTGCTCTGGTGATCACATCCATCAAGTGTGGATGGCATACAAAGGCTGAATTTAGCACGTAGCTCTAACACCAGCCATCAGTCAAGAAGCTGCTCAGTGTAGTCAACTCCCACATCGAACACTGCCTGCACTTCATCCCAAAAAAAACCCTTCACACCAAGCACACACTGTTCCACTGAAAATATGGCAATGAGCAAAACATAGAACAAATGCACATGATACAATATATATAATTTGTGTATAGCTGTGGACTGTATACAATATACACAAATGTCAAATCATAAATGAGGAGTTCAGATGCAAAACTCTCCAAGTCCATTTCCAGAAATATGGAACATTTAAGTTGTTTTAATAATAATTTACAATAATAGATTTTAATAATAATTTAATCTATATCAAACTGCAACTTAAATATTATTATCAAAACAAGCCAAAACAATCCATTTGGAGATGGACTGACAATAAAGTTTTCCAAGATTATATAAATGTTTTTCTGCAAATGAATGGTTTTGCAAAAAGAGGGGTCTGCATCTGAACTCCTAATGTATCATTTCTAAACACTGTTCCATATGTGTCCTACAGAAACCCTTGAGTAAGTGCAGTGTAGTGAGAGGAGGGCTGGTCTGGTGTGAGTGCTGCTTCACCTGCCCTTAGTTTACCTGTTTGATCATCTGTCCAGTCTTCTCAATCACAATGGTCTTGGACTCCTTCACTGGGGATGTGTACTGGTAGTCATCACTGAGCAGACCCAGGATTGGGTACTGGTTCTGGTACCTGTGGAGAGGACAGCCACAAGTGCAGGTTCACACCTCAGCTTGGACAGACACACAAGCAGAGGACGCAAGATTTCAACCACTTTTACTTTGCTCACTTTCCACCGGCTTAGCCACGGGGGTGAGAGTATAGTGGTGAGAGTTCTGCCCTGGGGTTCTTCCTGTTAATTGTCCTATACCTGTGCATACCTTGAGGCATACTCACTTTAACAGCTAGTGGTAAATACTATATAAATTAACTGAATTTTAGCACACTGTGAACTGAAAAGTGTATGAATTTAATGGGAAGACAATCGTTTTAGTAGACTTGAGTAGACTGACCAACTTCAGCCCCCAGCATACTCAGTCTACAGTCTATAGTCTACAGAGAAATGAATGACATGAATGAGTAGTGGAACAAAGCTGGGGTTGTTTGTTCTGCAACCTAGAGCTTCCTATCAGTGACACAAGACATCAATCCAGTAGAGGTCACGAGACCAAAATTAAAAGTTCAGAGTTGAAGATGTGTGGAGTGACATGTACTTTTTAGTGATGACAGTCCGGGTGACATTTTGTGAGGAACTGCTTTTATCCTGTTGAAGCCGTCGGATCTCCTGCAGGGTTACAACAGGGACAGGAACACTGTAAGGCTGATATGTGGAGGTCATGGATGACAGTGTTTGAATGGCAGAAGTTCATACAGGTTTGAGATGGTACGTATGATACGTTAAGTATTTGCTTCTTCTATTGAAACTCAGTGAAATCTATGATTCTGCTTATATCACTGTAGGCAGATCTGCGTCACGTGAAGTTGCTGACTGTTGGCGCTCTCTGGTCTCCAAAATGGACTTGTTTGTAGAGCTACTTCTTTCTGCCAAACACTGACTACAGTTATCTGCCGCTACTGGTTCTAATCTGTGACACAGTACTGTTGATGCACACTATTATGAAACTACTCTTAAAAGGAGAAATCCAGTGAGAATCAGTCTATAGCTTTGTTGTTCCAGGCCACCGAATACCGTTGACAGGGGGACGAACAACACAGACCGAACACAGAACTGGCAGCTAACACTAACTGAATGGGGCGTGGTTAATTTCGGTTTCATTTTCACTATGCCCAACTCAGTTACTGTTAGCCACCCCTTTGTTATTCAGTCTCTGGATTTTAGCGTTCTTCTACCTACCAACAGCAATGAGGGACCTGGAACAGCAGGGAAATTAATTGATTCACACCAAATTTCTCCTTTAACACAGAGACTTAATTACACACTTTGGTGTTAAGATACAACCACATGTTAAACACTGTCAATTCATTTTTGACTGTATAGCAGACAAAGAGCAGCTTTGTGTAAAAATGCAGACAGTTCCAGACCTCCTCCTGGCGTTTGATGAGAGTTTCGCGCTGCTCTAGAGTGGCCAGCAGCTCTGTGATGCGCAGCTGCAAGCTCCTGTCATTGGTGCGCTCTGTAGTATGCTCAGTCTGGATCTTTATCAGCTGGGTCTGCAACACACACGCACGCACGCACACACACACACACATACATTACCTCACACAAACGGAGCCATGGTAAACTTATACTGGGGGAACTCTCATTCACTGACGCACACAGGCACACAGGCACTTCATTCATGAACATGTGGACACAAATGGCACTGGAAGTGCCCACTTGCACACACACTAGATATACCCATTTAAAATTCCATCCGTAAACAGACACTTACATCCATACACAAACACACATGCCTATGGCTGAGAGACACACTCAGTCAGCAATGCCTACAAATATCTCTATCTATCCTTTTTCATCCCAAACTCAAAATGTCCTCATACAACAAATGTCCCCACACTTCACTATATGATCACTAACATATACCTACACACACACACACACACACACACACACACGATAACTAACATATACCTACCCACACACACATACACACACACACACATATACACGCACGCACACACACGCAGACTCACCCGGAGGGTCTGCAGCTCCTTGTCCTTCTCCTCTCTCAGGGAGGCAAGCATCTGGTTGTACTGGCGGGACAGCTCCTCAGTCTTGGCCTGCACAGTGGAACTACTGAGCTGACCAGCCAGCTGGAGCAGCAGGGGACAGTAGGGGGGAGGGGGCACAGTGAAGAGGAGGAGAAAAGATAAAAAGAACAATGAGAGAAGATAGAGGGAAGAAAGAGGGAAAGATTTGAAGCACACAGACAGCCAGGCAAGGGAAGAGAGGCTCCAGGTGGGCTGCTAATGACAGGTAAATGATTCAGATCACCCAGATCAGACCTGCTGGGGAGGTTAGTGATGAGGAGCCTCTTCTGAGGGCCTCTGTGTTTGTCTGTTTATGGGCAGAGTAAAGAGGTGCACAGAGCAAGATACACCACCTACTGTATGGCCACTACATCTGTATGGTCAATGACTTTGGATGCCACCTATCTGCTAAAGGAACATAAATGTATGTCTTTCACATACTACAGCATCATGTTCTCTTGTGTCCTGCAGCTCCTCCATCCAAACTGTTCTCCAGGACTTGTTGGAGGCAATCTCAGCACTGCCTGTCAGCCCCACTAAGCCCTGGCCTTCCGGACATGTGACAGTTATGGTTCTTCCTTCTGATTCTGCCAATGCTGTGTACTCCTGAGATGAGCTGTGTCCATCTAATCCTACTTCTGTACAGATTTCACTGATCCTAACCCAGCTGTAGTTCCTACTGATCCTATACTATATCTTCACTGTTATAGTTCCTGCTGATGCTGGACCTGCTGGCATCTTCTGCTGCTACCGTACCTTCTGCCTCAGCATTTCGTTCTCCTGCTCCAAGGCCTTCTTCCTACCCTCCAGCTCCTTAATGCGGAACTCGCGGCTTGAGTCACTGTTGCGGCTGCTGAGGAGCTGGGTCTCCAGGGTGCGCTGGGAGTTGTTAGTCTCCTTAAGGGTGACCTGCATGGAACAAGAGACAAGGAACACAGAAGTTAAGAACATTATGAAACATACAATCAAATTAAACAGGTAAAATATCAGACAACAAAATGTGAGAGAGAATAAGGATTTGTTTACGTTTGCTTTTAGAATGCATCTTGGCTGATGCAATACAGCCAAAAATGTTGCTGACCACTTGGGTTAAAATCCACTGCTGCAATCATTACATCCTTCAAAACCCACACTGTCTGGATGCATCAGAGGGCATTAGTGTTTACACAAATAAATATGTGGTCAAATGCGTCTCAGATGACCCCAGCAAGACGCTTGTGTGATCATATCCCAGTGCGCCTTGGTGGGTGTTTTCCTTTGCATTTAGAAGGTGCAACATGGAGAGGCCTGACTGGGGAGGGACCTGAGAGAGGTGTCACTAGGCGTGCTCCTGTACCTGTAGCTGCCGGTTGTTCTCTCTCAGACTCTCAATCAGGCGGTCGTACTGGAGGCCCTGGTCACACTTGAAGCTCAAATCCCTCTCCAGCTGCTCCTTTTCACTCTCCAGACGCTGCAGAGGAACACACACGCACCCACGCACATGCACACACACGCAAGCACACACGCACACAGACAGGAAGAGGGCTGTCATTTTAGTGTTAATCTAAGAACACCCACCTGACTAAGCCTGAATGGAAGCTAGTACTTTATTCTGTCAAAACACTTGTCTTGCATAACTTAACACTAAACATTACTGCCTTCATCTTCACGCCTGCCTAACCTAACCAAAATTCTAATGTCTTCCATGAGGCTGGTCAGAATACCACATACTACTCCACAGAACTGATGCTTAGCACATCCTGACACACGCTGAGAATGCCAGAAATACCAGGCCAGCTCATGTGATAACGTATGCTTCATCTCCCTCCCTCCTCATCTGCCTCTGAACACAGCAGAAAGTTTACACAACTATAGGCTATGCTTTTATTCATGTAAAGCCATTTCATTAATTTCATTATTAAAACTGATAGTAACAATTATATTTTAAACTCATCATAATTCCACCACTAATTCTATGTTTTTTATTTTAAATACAGCTGAAGTCCTTATCAGACATCAGATAAATGTAAAAGTGACCTACCCAAACAGTGGGTGGCTTAAAAGCAGCCTCTTGTATGCTTCGCCTGCAGTAGCAAAACACTCTTGCGTGCCAAGCCACACCTTTTCCATAGTCATTTTTCCAGTGAAATGATTTTGACTAATCAGTTTGGCTATCTGCCAAGCAGACACTTGTCTGATTTCCAGAGTAGGCCTATGCTAAGACCAATTCAATTCAATTCAATTTCAACACAGTTGGTGAGAGCTAAATATGAATGGTTCTAAACATTGTCAACTCCACACTGGAAACAAGTTAGATCAATGCTCATTTGTCAAACTGAAATTCAGTGGAAAGCTTCCTAACCATCAAGAACACAGAGAATGTTGTGTAGCTACACCAGGCAGGTAAAATCCTGTCTCTGCGCTTCCTCTAAATATGTGACCCTCTCCACCACCCCCTGGTGGTAGTCAGTGGTGGTGCACTCACCCGCAGGTCTTCCTGCATGTGCAGCAGCTCCTCCCGCAGGCTGCCGAAGGTGGTCAGGAGCAGGCGCATGGTCTTGTCTGCAGTCAGACGTGTCTGCACGGGGACAGAGAGAGAGAGAGTAAAGACAGAGGAGGGAATGGCTGGAGGAGCCTGTTTGAGATCCCAGAATCTGTGGACATGCAGACCTGGTGCTGGTGCTTCATGTACATAATATTACATGTCATGCTTTATTTTGTGATTTCATCAAATAAACAAATGTAATTTCATGATTCCATTGGCTTGCAATTCCTAACCAGGCCTCTATTTAAATGGGTTTTGCTGGCATGTTCAAGTAATTTTATCTTGCAGGTGAAACTGTATGTATCTTTAGAATCTTCAAACAGCTTACTTAAGTATGAATCCAAGGGGAACATATTCTAATGTATTTCCCTAAAGAAAGACTACTTCAAGCACCCACCTGCAGCAGATAGCGGATCTGCTGTTTGGTGAGCTCCGACATGCCTTTGGGGATTAAGGCCTCCACCTCCTGCCTCTCATCCTGGTTGTTGGGTGTATGTGTATGACAGAGAGAAATAGGGAGAAAGAGAGCCTACTTAGCACATGAATGTGTAGCAAGAATCTGCATGCCAATATAGTCCAGCAGGGGAGTGGGTTTCCAATTCAAAAGTTGTCAGATTTAAGGTTTTGACATGTAAACATTGTATCACAAATTCAGAACTCCCAATAAGGCCTTATGCCAGATTGGGGAAAATGCTTATGTTATGCAAGCTGGAGTTCTCCAAAAGATACTAGGATACTGTGATGTGAATCTTCCCCAGTTTCTAAGTGTTCAGGCAAAGATAGCAGAGATTGCAGGTGTTGACAGAGACTCTAGTGTGTGTCATAAGATGCAAGCAGGTGTGGTTTACTCACTGGGCAACACTGAACCCACTGGTTCTCATAACACCCACACAATCCACCTCCACCTTTATCCTCCCATTTTTCACTCCCCAACACACACACACACACACAAACACACACACACACCAGCACATGAGAGAATGTCTATCTTTCCGAAAACTGAACAAAGAGGGGAAAAAAAGAAAAAAAAAACAACTCAAGAGAAGTTGTAATGGCTGTGGGGCCACACCCTACCTTAAAATCAATGGTGGAATCCAGGTGTTTCCTGTGAGGAGAGCATGCCAGTACAGGAGTAAAAAGTAGAGATAAAGAGGAAGAGAAAGAGAAAGAGAGAGAGAAACAGAGAAAAAGAGACAGGTTGTTTGTTTTAGAAACACATTAAAAACAACAGGTTAACTCCCAAGAACTATAAATCACAGGGTGAACTTGGTTCACTGCAATCAAGCGTCTTTTTCTCAGGAGGGTGCCACTGTGGTAACTTCACTGGTTTTCCCGTTTACACTGTGAGTCACAGCCCCAGATTAATACTCAACCCAAGGGTCGGGGAAACAGGTTTAGGAGGGTATGACGCACACTACTGGCTTAATTTGGGCTTCCATTACAAGCTTCATATTTTTTAGCATTATTTAATTAACAAGAGTTAACAAGAGTTGGGACACTGTGAATCTTAGCTTGCTAGAGACATTGATTTTCACAGCTCCACAGGCAGTTTAAATACTATCTCCACAGCCTAACTTCTCTGCCAGACTGTGAGGCAACATGATGTCAGTGGGTTCTGAGGGGAAGTTAAGACAGACTGCCCACCGTCCACGGATCTTTGCCACATGCTCTGAGATGCAGGAGTGGATGTCACAGTTCTTGCGGTAGACCTCCGCCAGCAGCTCTCCAAAGAAGCGAGTGTCCAGCTTGGCTGTGGGCTCTGGCAGCTCAGTCTTCAGCTCCAACTGCGTAATCTTCTGCACCACCTTCTGCACCACCTCCTCCTGAAGAGAACACAGGACAGGAGCAGAGCAGTGCAATTAGCATATGTGTCCCCAGTGCATGGGGGTGCAACAAGAAAGAAATGAACAAATAAAGAGAGCATTTCATCTGAGAGACAGGATAGGCTACGAGGGAAAGGCACAGAAAGAAACATGAGGGGAGGAACAGTGGAAATTAATTAAATGAGTGGGAGTGAAATGTGGGATATTTATGGGCAATTGCATGGAAAGTGGACTCTTTGTTGCACCTATAACACCAGTAAAATACCAGGTATTTGTATGATGTGAATGATTACATGAGATTTGAGGACTTGCTGTGTTCAGCTGAATCACATATAAAGAATGTACAAAACATTGTACATCTTGTACATGTCTAGAGAATCAGCGGATTGTCAGTAGATTTGTGACTGACAGTTACAAAAATGAAAGGGAATGAGGTGATCACCTCATCTTCTTAGCCCAAGATCCATGCTCTCCTTTCTCAGAAAATTCCAAACTCAATGACCTCAAGAAACATTAGCTTAACATACTTCACCAAGTGTTCTGCTGTTGAATTCTAACAAATACACACACATAACCACACATGTGCACACACACACACACATACACACACACAAACACAGAGCGAGAGTGAGAGACAGGAATAGCTACCAGAGGCAAACAGTGTGGGATGCCACACTGTGACAGATTACACTGATAGCACACGGTCAAAGTTCTGTGGAGCGTGTTTTTAGTGTTTTTATGTAATGCACTGTCACTTTCACCCATTGTGTGTTAAAGTACCACTGCCGTCACTTATCAGCAGGCCCATCCCTGTCTAATGCTGGTGTTCAAACACGGAACTGAATACCTGTCTGTCAAGAGTCCTGCCCACTCCACTAAAGACAGGAGTCCCGTCCTGCTACTAATGCTGTATAGACTCAGAGGCAGGTTGTTGACTAGCACATGGAATGCGCCGTCAGTCATAGACATAACACAGCCCTCATACCATTTGTTCTGATCCTAATATGTAAATGACTAACCACACGTAATGAATCCGCTATGTCCCATGAGCAAGCACACTGCAGGCGAGCGTTTTCATATTGTCTATGTTGCATGACAAGTTTGGAAACTGAAAATTGATATGCTACTTGCACTGTTGGTGTCTGTGTGCTCTGCAAACTATACATGCACTTTATCACAGTTTGTGAGAGTCAATCACATGTAATGTTTCTTGTTTTGTCAAAAAAGGACTCTCTTGTGCAATAATCTACAGTGTATTGTTTCTTATAGATTTCTCCTAATGAAAAAAATACATGTCCTGTTGGATTTGCCCTGACATTCTCCATTAATCCTACTGGACAAATTAACCACCATGGGCATTGATGGCAGAGTGCACTCTTGGTTTGAATCCTATCTTACTGGACAGTCGTTCAACGTTTTATGGCAAAGACAGACATCGGCACATCACTGGCTCGCCACAGGGATCCCTTATCTTAGCCTTGTATACCACCTCACTGGGCTCAATCATCCACTCCCATGGCTTCTCTTATTACTGCTATGCTGATGGTGCTGGTCCTCCCAGCAAAACAAACCATACATCACTCCGTATCTGTTGCTCCCACCAAGGTGGTAAGAAACCTAGGTGTCATGATCGATGACCAACTGACCTTTGTGGGTCACGTTGCCTCTGTGGCTCGGTTGTGCCGTTTTTCCCTATTCAACATAAGGAAGATCAGGCTGTACCTAACCCAACATGCAACGCAGCTCCTGGTACAGACCCTGGTTATCTCCCACCTTAACTACTGTAATGCCTTCCTATCAGGTCTTCCAGTCTGTGCTGTGAGACCACTACAGATGATCCAGAATGCAGCTGCACGTCTGGTTTTTAACCAGCCAAAAAGGACGCATCAAAACATAGACTTCATCTCATCAGCAAAACTCCAGGGGCCGTCTACTCCACTGATCCTCCTTGATGTTCTCTCTACCTCAGAGCACTTCCTACAGGGCTGCACATCAGGGGCTAAGATCATGGCCCTGTGAGGTGTGTGAGGGCTGAGCCTTGTGTCTGGACTCTGGCACCAAAATAACACAGGGTATGTTGTTGTCAGCTCAAGGATTTTGCAGTGTGGAGCGCACTAACCACTACCAATGTGGAGAGTAAGGGTATGACTGAACCATCGCACCGCAAGGTAATTAGAGGGGAGGTTGGCGATTTATGCAGGGCACCTCATCCTAAGGATAGCATCTACCAGAACAGAGGCTTTTAGCCGCCAACTAGCCACCCACCACTACCACTTCCAACAGCTTCTCTAAGATCTCCCATCAAATGATTTCAGCCATTCAGCAGGTTATGTGTTAATCTAGCTGCACACTAGAACAGTGACATAACAAAATGACCAGTACAATCATATTAGTGTGTCTGTGTGTTCTCTAAGATCTGATCCCTCCCCTCATATTTATTATTAGGGCTTCTGAAGTACTGGGAGGTTCTGGTAACAGCAACATGAAAGGTGGCAGCAGTCTCCAGTAGACTCACAAACAATGATTTAATGCAAGGGTGTGGCACAGCTGTTAGACAGGATTCCAGTGCGTGTGTGTGTATGTCTCTGTGCCGCAAAGTGCCGGCAGCAGTAGGAGTATGAATTTTGTACAGAGAAAATGTTTCCAACCTCAGTCCCAAACCCAAGGAGATCCTGTATGAAAAACCTTAGACTGAACTGACCTAATATGCAGTCACTGTCACCACTGTAAATAATGTGAAAGACATAAAGGAACTGATTTGGGGTCAGGGTAAAAAGTTAGCTGAGCATCTCATATGTCTCTCCCAGCAAAAACTGGCTTGTCAACCTTCATATAATGAAAATTTAGACAGAGTGTTTATATTGTATATAGTGTTGTATATATAGTATATACTGTAGCATGGTGAAAAGTATTGTTGTCCTTCTCTGTCAGCAGAGCTCATGGAGGTCTTTGTTTTGGGTGTGGGTGTGTAGAGTTGCCTTGTGGGGCGTGTCAGATGTGGGAACATTCTTTGCATGCTAACCCAGAGTTTGTGTGGAGGGTGATTGTCAGATGTTTAGCACTTGGATTAGATGCCTAACTGCAGGAGTCTCAATCAGTCCCATGCAAACAAACGAGTCTCACACATACACACATGTACTTAAACATACTCATGTTGAGGGAGGAAGTGCCAATGCGGAAAGGTGGCATTCCTGTGAGGCTAAAACTTATCACGAGTAATTCAAACTTCTCTTTCTGTGCCATTTGTGTTCAAGTAGTATTGGGATGAGTAGGATCTGGAAAAGTCAAACTACTACAAAAAGACTCCTCTGGTCCATAAATGAGAAGTCCAAACTGGATAGGAACTGAGCTTCACAAAATCATTCTGAGCTGAACTGAAGCAAGCTGAGAGAAAGACAAGGGCAATAGGGGGTGCACCTAAAATAATGGGAACCCCTGTCCCTTTATTGTGAGGTTTAAACAACTTCTTTCATTGGAGCAAGTTTTCAGCACAATAGGGGGTGTACCTAAAATAATGATGAATGAGAGAGTGTCAGAGAGAAAGGTCTAGAATTTACACAATATGAATATTACACAAAATACTAGATATACAAATTATTTGTGTGGTTTTCTATTGCTGATGCAAAATACAGTGACAGATGTTTGTAGTTATCACCAAATTAGCTGGTAAAACATTAAGACATTTTCTATACGTCACACACCACTACAAAAACAATAACTGGGAGAGGAAATAAATTATATTTTACTTGGTTAAGATGATCAAAAAGTTCATCCCAGAGTAATGAAGTTAGCATCCACAATAACTACTCAGCTCTATCTCTTCAGCTCTCATTCAAAGAACCAAAGCACAAACAAATGTGCTGGACCAAAAAGAAATCTAGATGTAGAAAATCCCCTCCCCACTCCATATTAGATTTGTAAGAACAACCCTGGAACAATTCTACAGTTTGTTCCTTCATGCAACAGTCCAAAAGTATCCTCTATCAGCTTGGAGAGCATCAACTCCTCAGGGCCTCTTGTGTGATTCAAACAGCTCAAGTTAGAGTTACCCAGACAGGCCTGCCGTAATTGGTGAGGCCTTTATCTCTCTGAGAGTTTGTTTTTCTCTTCAGGAATCCCAGCCAGTCAGTCACTAGGATCCGTTTGCATGCTGCTGGCTTCAATTCGAGTGTCAGCCGATTTCCTCATAGGCTGTGGGAAACTGTCCATTTGATCATATTAAAGAGTTCCACAAAACCCTCAAAATATGTCACGTGACACATCCCCATGAAAGCCTCATCTTCCAGTCTTCATGAGGCAACAATGAGGCAGTCTGTGCACCCGAGAGCCCAGAAGTGGGTCACTCCACTGGGCTGAGGGCCGATCACGTAACACAACAGGAGAAGAGAACCCCCTATGTGCACAGGCCTGAATGCACACACTGCAAGATCTCAGCTTTCATACAGCCAAGAGGGACACACAGACAGCATGAGACAGAATGAGGCAGGCAACCATTTGCTGCTATTACCTCACAGTCCGTGTATATTCTGTAACAGATTACACAACTTGTTTCTACTGCTTAAAATAAGCCTTTCATCTTAAGACACTATATGGGCCAATAATGGCTATAAAAATAAACAAACGTGTCCATTTTACTAGCACAGATGTTTTAACTAACAGATTACATACTGGGCAATGGGCAGATCCTGCATATTTTCTTCATTTTAAGAGAACAGTGTCAACACCAGTAAGCCCTACTCATGGGCACCTGCAGTCTACCACAGAATAGCAGAATCCTCTAAGTACCACAGTAGGACTATCTACTGGATCAGAAATAGACCTATTTTCATTGAGTGGTATCAAACCGTACTAAACTTCTCCAAACAAAAGAACAATCCAGTGTGAATCAATCAGTTTCCCACAAACAGCCTCAAACAATGGATTTCTCCTTTAAATGTTTGTCAAAGTCCAGCCAGTGCAACTGGCCAGTACCAGTGCAGGCCTTTGGTCCTCCTTTCAGCACTTAGCAATTAGCTCCTTTCACCAGTTAGCAATACAAAGCAACTCTTCTCTCTCATAGATCCCCACCCAAGGTCTTATCAAGGAGGTGGTGTCTCGTCTTGGGATGGGACAGGCTTTGGCACTGCTCCATAAGGTGTGAGCTTAATGGCTGACGCTACCAATGACTCCATGAACATTCAATCTACAGACTTCTCACATTATCAAGTGATTCAAGATTCAAGTTGAAGTGTTTTGTGTCCGGAAAATATCTGAGGGTCATGGTGAAGGGAGTGAGTCCATCAGCAGAAGTGAAAGTGACTCTATGACTTGGTTCCCTAATCGCTATTTGAAAGGGGTCAGGAATGAGGTGCAGCACAGTGACTGACAGATCTTTCCAATGTGCCTTTTCTGTCCCACACAACACTGCCCAGCTGGTGGGCTGTTCCAGCACAGTTCCAGCATGTAAATGGAAACAGATGTTGCTTCCTCTCTAATCTCCCAGTGGTTAGAGAAACACCTGGGGGTGATTGAGGGGTTGTCTGCTAATTTTGTGCAGTCTAGGATGCAAATTTTGCTTTGTATCCAGTTTGTCTTTTTAATCAGAATGAAGCAGCATTCATACTAACTGTTGTGACATTTCTCAGACACAGATTTAGGTTACCATGGAATTACACTGACACAAAAACATACTGGAAGCTTCTTTTCGCTTTAAAAAGTAAAACAACGGTATCTGGTAACCAACACACCATGGGCAGGTCAGAGGTAATTACACAGCTATACACCAGAGTAAAGCAAAAATACTACATTAGTGTTGTTTACCTTGACCTTTAGTGAGTTAGTGAGCCACTGCCCTTCAGAAGCTTGTCTGTCACACAAGGAAATGTAAAAGTGGACCAACGTGACTGGCTCAGTCAGTGAAGCCCCAAAGGCAATATTCCCTCCAGTGCACTGTTCCTCTTTCTATGGGTGTATGCATGCAGGTTTAAAACAGTATGGCAGAGACTAGTGCTGAACTAATATTCACTACACAAAAATGGCTTTAGCCCATTCGAAGGCTGCTGGAAGAAATTAAATCTTATACACATCTGAATCTCATATTTCACAAGTAGGCCGACACTTCCCCAAACCATGTGATTTGGGCTGCCCAAACAGGCATCAAGTGATTGAAATCATAGCTTCAATGTCTAATGTGTTCTTATGTTGTGTTGTTAGGCACCTATATAGGATTAAACCAGGCATTCTGAACTGTATTAGCTGTTAGTTGTTTATTTTATTGATTTACCATTATAGGGAATAAGGCTAACATCAAATAATGTAAGAACAGGTGTTACAAATTTAGGCAAATGTAGGTATAGCTCCTGACTGTGCTTACCTGACCTCCAACCGCTTTCCCACTTCTATTTAGGAGCTGCATGTGTGTGTGTGTGTGTGTGCTGTTCGCAGGAATTTCTGTGTATCTTGACACTAACCTGACAACCCTGTCATTTGAAACACCCCATCCACACATGAACTGCAGCACTAACTGACATGGTTTGACAATTCAAAGGGGACTTTGACAAGTGACTGTGGTCCACACACACTTTTGCCATCTTCCTTTTTGAAGTGTACAGCCCACACAAGGCTAGATTTGCAACTGTCCTCTAACTACTACTGAGTCTCCCATGAGACTCAAATAGGCTGAATGGAGACGAGAGAGTGCTGTGTGTGCTGTTTGTTTTCTGGCATGCAGTGCAGGAGAGAGAACAAGGGCATGAGGGTTGGGAGGGAGTTCACCTCTCAGTGGCTGCTATGGCATTCAGATATGAATCCACATATTCAAGTCATGACATCTCCATGGTCCAAGTTTATCCATACAACTTGCAGAAATAACACAAGATCAAGGCCAATAAAAAAGGCAATTTAGCAGAAGTAATGCTGATAGCTACTGTTACTTACACCGGCCCTCAGCCCCCAGGCAATATCCCCCGACTCTCTTCAACCTCCTCCAGTCTTTTGTTACACAGCACAACCACTTTCACATTCTGTCACAATTTTATCATTACTGTATTGCTAAGATATTATCTCCAGTGAACCCCTTCATTCCAGGAGATTGTAGCACTCAGGGAGATAGAGACTTCACCTAAACTGAAAAGATACTCAAATTTCCCTTATGCAAAATCAGGCTTTGAAACATCACAATTATTGGCGTTGGCTCAGAGAGAAAACACTGACTCTTGCACAAACATGCACTGAGAGCATTTTACTACAGAGTCTCACATGCCGCAACCTGAACTAATGACGCTAGAGCAATGAAAGGTTGCAGTGGGATAATTTCGGAGTGGTATTAATGGGCGAGGACAGGAAGTGTGTGGGAGAGGCACCCTCACACTTCTGTGTCACAGTCTACCTGTCTGGCAGACACACATATGAACTCCCTTAGCCCACTGCAAAGAAAACTTACTTAGCAGAGTCTTCTGGGGTACTGACAAAAACATCTGTAGCCTACTGCCTCAATCTTCAAACGAAAAAGAATGAGTGGCGGATTGTTGACGCTATAATGTGGAAAGGTGTGATGAGTGAGCTCTGTCAGGTTCTCAAGCATGAGCATGACACACCCTCTCCACACCTACTTGGTCGCTCTCTGCACCCAATGACGTGTACATGTGCGAGTTCGCTGGTGCAAAACACAGACACACACACACAGTGTGATTTCTCAGCCAAAACTATTAGCTGCAGGGATAAACACTATGTTAGTACATTTATGCTGGGAATTCAATCCTGTTTTAACTAAATCCCTGCCTACTGTCCTCAAAGACAAGATGAACTCATAGATAGCTGTGAGCATACAGTCCCTGTCACTGAAAGTTACCAGAGGGGTGTGACAGAATATACTGTGTATCTGTGTGTGTGTGTGAAGTAATGTGTGTGAAGTAAAGTGGAAGTAATAAGAACAAAGGATGTGATTTACACCATGGCTCTTCTATTCCATACCAGAAAACACATATATAGGTATGTGCACTGCTACTGTAAGGGGTGTGTGCAAAGATGTGTCCTTCCCTAAGACTGCAGAGAGACAGGCTGAAATGCAGTACATGTTTGAGTACAAGTGTACATACATGAGAATGTATATGATCATTTGCTTACTTGCAGTTTACCAAACCACTATGAACCACAGAACATGTCAGTACTCGCCACAAAGCCTTGGAAAAGTCAGTGAATGTGGATGTGCTTGTGTGAGAATGCGTTTCTGAATGAGTACCTCTTGATGGATTGGCTCTGGGGTCTTGGTGGGACTGGACGTCTGGCTGAAAACAGAGGGAGCTTTTCCATTCTCCACCTATGAAAAAAAGAGTACATGGATAGAGACAGTCTTCTCCCTATACTAATTCTGAGTTTATTCTCATCCATAGGCTATCTCACTGTTAACTGACGCTTCTGATCAAGCAAGATCTCCTGTGCGAACGAGACATCTGCATTCCATCAAGGACAAGATAACAAATGTCCGCACTTGATTAGGCCTCTCAGACTAGACCCTCTCAGACTCTCAGCTAGTTTAAGTTTAACCTAGGCTACCTTTCAGGTTTGATTAACTAAATACAGTTCAATTATCCTACGTACAAAATAAAACTCTGGCCTACAAACTCTGGCAAACAAACTGGCCTACATGAACATTTAGACTCACCTCTACCTCCTCCACACTGCCGACGCTGACTCTCTGTACGCCGACATTCTGCAAATATACAGGTGTCACAACCTGTGGCATAACTTGCGGCATGACGTGCGCAGCTTGGTTGACCACCATGTATGAATCGCCCCTTTGAACTGGGACCAGGTAACGCACGCCACCATAAACGGCATTTGCGTCGACCGCACCATTGATGTACTGTACCGGCACTTGAGATGCAGGAGAGGTCAAGCTCACGGTCCTGTAAGTTGTGCCCTCACCGGGAGACAGAAGCGTCCCTGTAACATTTGGTTCCGAAGAAACGCTGAGTGTGCGGTACGTCGTGGAAGTTTGGGAATAAGGTAGCGTCATCTCCGCAGGAGGTTGAGTTCAGTGCTGTTATTTTTAGGGCTTCTCTCCGACTGACCACATATATTATGCAAAATAGTTCGAGATGGAATCACGACAAAATGCGGTGTACAGTAGGGACTGAAAAGTCTGCGTCAGTGTTCTTCTACCCTACGCTACTTCCTTGAAAAATGCGCTGCTCAGCGAACTCAATATGCAAATATATCCAAAGGACACACCTACTGTCCAGTCTGAGTGCAGAGGTACAAGAACGCTGCCAAGAATCAAGAATGCCGTTTTGGCCGAGACGATGCGCCTCAGTATCCCGCCGCCTTTGTGTTTGCGCATGTAAACACCTTTATAACCGCTCGAACTTTACGTTCTAGAGTTGTTCACTAAACTCGTGGGCAATAGTCAAAATCGCAGGTGCGTAATATGAAGACATTCTTTCTCACAGAAAATTCAACCCACGGCAAAGTTTTACAGATCTTTATTGTACGGATGCACAGTTCAATATAAACCCATAGACTAATCGATCTTACTGAAATAGTCCATTTGAAATCACTTAGTCGGGCAAAATTAAAAGTAGAATAGGACAAACTGGACAAATGCAAATGACCAAGAAAAAAAAAACTGTTAGGTGACCCTTTTCAGTTTTTTTTTTTTTTTTTGAGTAATTCATTTGGGGATGAATAAGCAAGGACGGCTAAATAAGGATCTGAATGGAGTGGAATGGCATCAGTGTTACAAAAAGTTTATTCCTATGGTTATATAGTTACACAGGAAAAGAGAAGAAATTAAGTCCCCTGCTCAGTCTTTAACAGGGAAATAAGGGGAAAACATTTCAGGCACATGCCATTCATTTCTCCTCTGCTTGACACAGGATATAGCCAACTACACAAATAAACTCACTTAACACTTCTCTTCAAACCACTCTTCCAGGGACTGAATGACTCACTGGCAAGTCCTCCAAAGACCCATACTTTAAAGAGATGACCAAGTGACCCCATCCATCAGCTGATTCTGAATCAGTGCTGACACATGAGTCTCTCAGCAGCAAGCAAAACGGCAACAAAGTTTTGCAAGTTCATTAGATGTACTGACAGTAGCTTTCACAAGATATTATCCAATATAAGTAGATTAATTGTGTAATATCTGATGAAACTTGAAAGTAGGAATAAATAATTAATAATTATGATTGGGAAAACATTTTACTTTTCTTTGAAATCCTTGAAAGGATAACCAGGTGACAATCACACATTTTATCATCATAATCAACACAGATCATTTCTCTCAGCAGATGCAGCATGGTGAGACATTACTGTCAGAATAACGCATCATACACAAGTATGCTAAAAACACAATATGAAATAAACTTATTTCAGCAAATAAATCAACTACTGTACAACACCAACACATGAGTGTCTTTTGGCTTTGGCTGCACATTAGAACTGAAAAAGTGGAAATATCAATGAGTCTGGAAAAAAAAGTGCAAACAGTCTGTCCAAATTATTTTCCATTACATACAACTCATTTCAGTGTCTGCTCCTTTTTAACCTCATAAAAAGAAACTACACAAAGGAATTAGAGCATTACTATGGCAGAAATATATTTGCAGACAAAAAGTAGAATGTGTGAATGAGAAATGGCGTTGCAAGTTGCGACATTCTAGTCTATCAGTGCAAGAAAAGTAACAGTGTACTTCCATAAGCTATGTCTGATCCAATATGTGTATGTACTACACAAAGTCTCATCCTCTGTTGTGACTGATGGTCTAAATCTTGAAGTGGATTTAAAAATGATAAATCGTTTGGCATTTTTTCCAACATGATGCTATTTACAACACACACACACACTTCCCATTAAAAATAAAACTCTGCACGCACACCTCAGTCTAGGAAACCATCTAAAAAGCCTAACCCTGGTCCTCACCAAGGGTGGTGGTAACAGATAAAGCATTGGAAGCATGCAAACCAATGTGATGACAAAGCTCAACAAGTCTCATCTTTAAATCCCAAACGTTCTAGTTGCCACACTACCATTTTAACCAGTGCCTCCAGGATTTCACAGGCCTTTTTTAAAGAAAATTGCAGCTGATGTTGCTGTTTTATGAAGGGGAGGGTGTGCGTAGGCCTACAGTTGAAGCGTAGGCCTACAGTTTGTCGCTACTGTTTTTGCTGGTAGGCTACATGTGAGGTTAATTTTAATGACACAAAACAAGGGGTGACTGTGGTGGAACTTTGCTGCTGCGAATTACATGCAAGCGACTGCTGTGAAACTTCGTGAAAAACAAACGAGAAACTGCAAAAAGTTGCTGTGATTGGTGAATAAATTGCAAGGTTGGACTGAATTTGTGAAGACTGCTAGAATTTGAATTAAGGATTTCGATCGCAACACTGCAAAATCCTGGAGGGTCTGTTTAACTAAGCTGGTAGGCCAAGAGCACTCTGGGCCAGGCAGGTTGATTATAGCCATGCTCAGAGCTATATGGGCAGCAGGAAGTCCATCTACAGGGAAAGAGGGCTACCATGGATGTCCATCCAGATATTTCTGCAAAAGCACAAGACTATAAGGCCCTGGTTAACCTCAATCCCCAATCCATCCCTGTGCTGGGCGAGAAGCTACTGGAGCCATTACTCCCATGCTCCAGGCAGGACTATGCATATGGACTTACTGCGGTTGGTGGGACTCAACAGTATGATACAGGTCTTCTCTTCCCAGTGAGCTAAGAGCTCCAAAAATACTGCTAACTAGCTCGCAGAAACACCAGGCCAGCTGGCAAAGTTGACCCTTTGAAATGAGTGGAAGACTACACCTTATCTCCTGATGAGAAGACACACTTCAACCATGCCAGACACCTTCACAGCAACAGACTGCCTGCAATCTCAGCGCAACTCTGTCAAAACTCAGTAACTTTTATAAAGATTTGGGAATAACTCATGGATTTCTTGTTCTAGGGCACAGAAACTACTTGGTAGTGTAACAGCCCAGTTGACCAACTGTTCAAATACAAGCTTCACATGGTACCTGTAAGTGAGCATCACCATGTAAATGTACATCAAGAAGTAAGCAAGGACTTACTGTCATTGAGAAGCAACAGAGAAAGCCATAACGCTATAACACAAACACATCAAAGCCTTTGGAAGAAGATAAACCTTACTCCTACGATGGCTAAATTCACATACAGCCAATCTGATCAAATGTTGCAAACTTCTGTTGCGCTTAGCGAACACCAAGGCAGGCTTACACTATAAGCTACAGTTAGCTTATAGTGTAAGCCTGCCTTGGTGTTCCTGCAACAAAACCAGAAATTACATATTAAGAAAAATAATTATATATATATATATTTTCAAGTTCAACAAAGTTACCCAGATTATCCCTTCACAAAATTGTCACAATCTTTTAGTAAAAGCCAACATAAGCTTTCAGGAGCTGTGCAGTTCTAGACAGTTTTCAATCCTTAGGTGGCTCCTGACTTTAATGGGGAAATGCTTCATTACAGTGATACTATTGAGTGACAGCCATCCAATGGCTGTTGCCCACATGCAGTTTAAATCTACTTAAGGAACACAAACTATGAGGAGAACCGAGCAGTGAGCCCAGTCATGCAAACATAGGTGAGCTTCTGCAGTCCAGCTCACACAGATCAATCAGATAGTGTCCACTGGGATGAAAATCCAAATCTTCAGGGTTTATTTGGCTGTGAGCATTTTCATGTTCAAGTGTTTCCATGCATGTACTCTTTGCCAGAGGAAACCGGCTCAGTAAACCAAACTGGCAGTAATCACATTAATTTCTTGAAAAATAGTCCAGTATTTTATACTTAAGCTATGATTTTCCTGTCAGAGTACCAACAAACTCCACTGACCACTCAATGAGTTTCACATTTTTGCAAATGAACGGTTAAGGTGTTTTATAAAAAGCTGTTCCGGTGTGCATTGACGTCTATTGTGTAAATGGGAGGGGGTCGTCTCTACTACAACAACTTCAAATTCTCTAAATAGAAGCTTTCATCCAAATTTCCATTTTAACTATCGTATTTGATCGTAAACAAAAACAAGAAAACAAACAATAAAAAAAGGCTTTAAGTGTAAAATACCGGACTATCCCTTTGACAAATATGGAGACAGGCATTAAGGGTGCAATAGGCAGCACTGGAATTTGAAATGTGGATTTGAAAGTTGAAATCTGTCAAAGCAGAAGTAGTGAATGGAAGACTGATGAAAGACCAAGACACAATCAGAGCATCTGGACTTTTTTACCAGGCACGAAGGCAGCACATGTTCACAAACTACCAATTCACCTAAACAATTGGTTTACATACCAATAGTTTCTCCAGTTAAAAAAGCTACCTATTGAGGCATTTACTTAACTCCAACTGTATGTAACTGCTGCCTGTTCTCTTTTACACCTGCAAAAATCTTAAAGCTTCCAGTGTAGCATCTGAGCGCTTTGTGCAGGTATCTACCCAAAGCAGAACAGGGACCACTGACACATCACAACAGAGTGCGTGTGTGTTTGTGCACATGCGTTATTCTTCAGTGACATCACTGCCACTCACCTCAATACACATACCCTCACACAGCTCAATTTTCCAAGAACGGCCACCAACACTTAAAGAAATGGAGGCAAAGTAAAAACTATTGCTTCATTCATGAATAAAAATGATAAAATTCCCAATGTGGCAGAAGTTTTCCACCTACTATATATTAACCAGCTTGGCCCAAAAGGACCAACACTTCTTAGCTGCCAGGGAGGGGGGGTTGAAATGAAAATGGCGTCACAATGACCAAAGGAGCAAATGGGCATTATGAAATGGTACAATAAATAAATAAATAAATAAAAACAAAACAGAAGCTGTGCATAAACATTCAAATAATCCTTGAATAATTTGCACCATACATATACACGTGTGTGTAGGGAGTGATTGTGAATGCACGGGGGCCAGGAGGAGTGGGGTCACATCCCATTCGGGGGGTTCAGCTGATTGGCTATAAGGGAAGCTTCTTCAGCTGCTCGTACGTGATGAAAAACTTAAGAAAGGTCAAGGAAGATCCATGAATTCCAACACATTTCATTCATCTCTAAAGCACTCTGAAGTTTTTATTTGCTGCCCTCTAGTCTCAAGACTAAGAACTACTGTTAATCCTGTTAATAAGTCAACTTTCCATAAAAGGCACTGGTACCTGTTTATTTTCTGACAAATAATTAACATTCTCATGCATGATATCTAAAAGCTTACATCAAAGCAAGTAACTTCTACCCAGTCCTCTCAAGTCTGTCTTCTGTGCTGAAAAGGATACAATGATGTTCCAGGGCCCCAAACGAAGCCAGTTGGGCCAGAAGCCCTTGTAGAGGGCGAAGAAGCCCTCACCTCTCCAGGTTTGCATGACGCCGTCCAGAGTGCCTTTGTAGAGAGGGTTGCCTGCTAGCACCCGCTGGTTCATCATCCGAGTCCGCACCACATCCACCGGATTGGACGCTAGCGCCCCCGCCAGGCCACATGTAAAACTGGAGCTGCACACAGCCAAAGGAGACAGGAGTGTGTTAGTGGGCCACAAAGAGTGAGCTGAAGAACTACAGGGAGTAAATAAAACAGCAAGAAATACGTCTCCAGTACAAGAGATTACCATTCTTGTCTAAACAAACATGATCTGTGATGATGTGAACACTTTAACACACCGAGTTATTTGGAATTATTAAAGTACACTATCCTTTTCAAATTAATTTAGCTAATGTATGATCATGTAAAGGACAGATGCACTATGTGCTTCTGTGGTCAGGGACAGATCAATTTCCTTACAGAAGACAGAAGACAGCTTGTTCATAAGATGATGTTTGTGAACTGGTGTGATGGCCATCTGATGCTTGCCAGATTAGAGCTCCCAAAACTCCATACTCTATTATTTTAATAGGACAACACAACTGACCAGACAGAACTGATGTAGTTCAATGCAGGTAACTACTTCTGCTTAACTTCTGTTTGTGTGTTACACTGATACCTTTAATTGTAATCTATATAAACTTTTCTCCAGGAGGAGCATGCCCCTGGAGTCTGAAGGGTCCAACCAAGCACCCAGAACATTGCAGAAAGATAGTTTCTATTTACTTACATGAAATGTGTGAGGACGGTGTCACCCATCATTCCTGAACCAATGAGGTGCTTCTTTGTGATGTCGTATACTGGTAACTCCACCCCAACAACAATGGCTGCTCGCTGTGCTGTAGGGATCACGCCCTAAGATCAGACAAAATGAGTCTCAGTTACTGGAATAAAAACCAATCACTCGATCAGGTATCAAATTCAGACAGGACTAATATTCCCTTAAACGGGCCATTATCCTAAATGTGACACTCCTCTATATAAAAATACACAGATCAAAACAAGGTTTGAAATGTGGGCATGTCAAGGATAGCTGATTAGAGGACCAAGCGTGGCGCTGGAAGCAGACCGGTAGGGCTTTATATTATTACCCTCTGAAATGTCTGGATGGAAGAAGGTGAAAGAGCAGGACTGGCACTTACCCTCCACAGGCCACGGGTGCCCTCTGTCTGGTAGATGTTCATGAAGTTGGCCATCATGCTGCCCTGGAGCAGACTGCCCTGTGCTTGCATGCGAATCTGAGGAAAGGAGAGGAGATCTGTATAGAACACTGAACTTTCAATCAGATAGCAGATCTTTTCCATGCATTGAGTCAATTGTGGCGGACCATCGTTCTTTTGTTTGTGTTACTTTTAATCTGGTTTGTCATATATTTATCAAATATCAAGGGGAAAAAATCATATAGACCTGAAAAAAAATATTTGGCAATCACTGCCAGACATTAATTAGCATGTTTGAGGAAAAAAAACAACTAGCTTGTTTAATATTTAGTCTATTAACTAGCTATTAATACAGAATTAAGTAACTAAAAGGCTGTTTCGACCAGGCGGTATGGCTTGGTTTGTCAATTCAATATACAGTTGGTGCCGTTTCAACCTCTAAATTAAACAAAAAATACTAAACTATACACAAAATAAGTGACCCATGTCATACCACTTTTGGTTCTCATATATTGGGGTGGTAAGCCGTACCACACACAACGGAAGGACGCAGAGAGGGTGGAGCTAGACTAGATTTTACCTAGTAAAGACCACTGTTTGGGTGCCAGAAATGTGTCATCAACGCAAGAATAAAGAACTTTACAAGGGGATTATTGCTGGCCCACACTTCACCCAATGATTAAGGGTGAGTTTGGTTGGTGAAACCGGTTGTCCTGCTGTCCTGATCCGAGCCACCCTGCCCGGTGGATCGAATAGAGAGAATAGCAAACCAAAAGCTAACATGAACTGAATGAGGTCCAGAAACTCAATTCAGTTTCATTTCATCTTCTTTGGCCCCATTCAATTAGTCAGCTACCGGTACACTATTCAATTTTGTGCCAAATTCTCTTGCTCTTTTTCCTATCGACAGCACTCAGTGACCTCAAATACCAGGGCTATAGGTTGAACTAGTTATTAATATTGCTTTAAGCCTACAGGACCAAGTGCATGTAATATCTGATGGAGTGGCAATTCAACACCAACACATTAACATGATGCTTATGCACAGCAATGCACTAATGACTGCTTGATCAACCAATAATCAATTATGAAGAGTTGACAAGTACCTTCAGCACATCTGTGGGGTTGGCCAATGAAGATGACAAGACTCCTGACACCACTCCACAGAAGACGTTGATGACCATGGTTTCATCTGGGAACAGAAACATTGGGGGTCATCAGAAACTCGGTGTACTGTATCCATACCAGATGACAAGGCAAAGCACAGAGCTAAAGGGAGTAAGTGCTTTAACATTGAACAGACTACCATTCTGCTGATTGGAGGAAATGAATGAAATTGTATACTACACATGCACTACATACATATACAGATATGTGAGCGAGGAAAATAGATATAAATATTGATATTACTTTCTGCCAAAAATGCCTAGGAGTAATTTTACTCAAGTGATATGCGTACATAGCTCAGGCACTACAATTACTGCAGGCGAGACTAAAATTTAACCCTTAAATAACTGTTGCCTCTACATTTATCTTAAAAGTGAAATGGGAGGCACTTTGAGCAGTTGGTATGGAAGAGTTACAGGGGTTGTTTGAGAACAAACAAAAATAGACAGTTTGTCTGTGGTTAAAACCTAAAACCTAATAGTCAGAAACAGGATTTCAGACAAGGAGGGAAGGAGATGAAAGGAATATACAAAACGAATCGAGTTTAGGAACAATAGTTACAGTGATCCTTGATCAATGTGTGACCAATAGTTAGAGAGGTCGTCCCAAGCCCCGTTCAATTTTGGTAGGAGTAGAGGCGGACGAATCCGCGCCAACCAGCAGGCCAAAACCACAGCCTGTATCAAAATAAGCATTCAAAACACAGTGGCAGAAACCCAGCAAGGCATGCAGACTGAAAAAGTCAAAATAAATCAAAACAGATTTCACTTCCCTATGAAGTCAATGACATCACACACACGCTTGCTGCATCATCCCCTTTCTCATATCAGATCCAGATAATGCCATTTGAGTCATACTCCCGGTGGCAAAACTACAAGGGAAGTGTGTAATGGACCTAGCCTTGACGGCGGCAGGTGTACCAACCATGGCTAACACACACACGCACACTCAAAACGCTTGAGCTCACACACTCCGGCTTCTTTTCTCCTGTTTGGACATTACATTAGTTACAGTGGCTGCTCTATTTGCAGGACACAAGCCAGCAGATAAGGTATCCCACCATCATACACAAAAATAAACCCTCATTTGGAAAACAGAGCCAAACAGGGCCATAAAAGGTGGTACACTACACCATTTTTGTTACTGGCATGGTCAATGGGATTAGTGTCCTCATCATGCACTGTGACACACACATTCTTCTGAACCAGCCATGGCATACTGGGTAGGGAGTCGGGCACAAAATGTGCCAAAATTAGACTTTACATTCTCAAAACTTTTGGCCATGACAGTACACTCTAACTGGCATAACTTGCTCCCTTCATAACTTAAGGTCTTCTACATGCAATTTCATTTGCTTAATGTTGTTGAATGTTGAATCGTTTACAAAACACACATTGACAATGTTTATGTTATATAATTTTCATGGCAATGTTTACTGTATAACCAAGTACATAAGTTCTGAAAACAGCAGAGCATTTGCTACTTTACAAAATAGCAGGGAAACACAAAACACACTGTGTAAACAACACTAATATTCAGTGAAGCCGAGTCACTGAATGTGCTTTTATTTTAGCTAAAACTTCTAAAATACAATATTATAGAACAAATAAAAGAACACGAAATCTGAAGTTAGGACCAAGGTCAGACACCAAAAGTATTTAGGCTACATGTTTATCCCCATGTCACAAGTTTCACTGCTTTCTACACTGTATAACCTCCACTCCTCCCATCACCGCATTAGCCTGAGCAGCAGTGAGGCCAGCATGGGCTTGGGTCTCATTTGTGCAGAGCAGAACTCACACAAGCATGTTCCCCCTGTTAGAAAAGGCTATTTGAAAAGGGTAAAAAAATCTGCTCTTTATCGCACACAAGAAGGTTGTAAAACTAGCCCCAGTACTTAGTACTGTGGTGCATTTTCTTCAAGAACATGAACTTTCCTGAAAACAGCAGATTTGCAATATAGTTCAACACAATTTAGTCAACAACTCCCTCCAAAAACATGAATACCTGGAGGGTAGGTGGTTAAATGATAAACCTGGCAAAGTCATAAACCTCCAAACAGAGGAGCCCTTTTTTTTAGTGAAGAGAACGATGCCCCCAGGCTCTTCTATTCTGTTTACTAGTACCACTGGGTTAACAAACACAGGTTTGTCACTTAAACACCTACTTGAAATATCTTCCTTATTTCCTGCCTTAGGACTCTGTGAGCTCACCTTCAGGACGGCTGACAAACAGCTTCTTCAATGTGTTGTAGGTGCCAATCTTAATGGTCCCATATGATGCCTGGCGCAGGAGGGCTGGGGAGATCCTAAAGGTGAAGACAAAAGGGGAGAAAGCTGCTCAGACTCACATCTAAATAAAAGACAACTGAAATTCCTGAGAGGTCTAGAGTTAACCTAGGTATCCTTGGTTACCCTTGCTGAATTTAGCCTCGACTTAGTTTTACAAAAGAAATCACATAAGTTACTGTGGGCATTTATTCTTTACAGCTAGCCAGCTCCTAACCACGCTAATTATCATGTAATTGACAGCCACAGGGTCCAATAGTCTGCTGAAGCAGTGGATAGCGGAGGAAGCGGAAGGCCTATTTGCAGGTATTTTCAGTGACAAAGGCATTCCCTAAAGCCATTGTCCTGTTCTTTCAGTGGTGTACTTTTTCCCAAAACAGGCCTACATCATGTGCCTAGAAGAGGACTTCTACTTCCTTCTAAGCCTCAAACTACTATTTATGCTTGCCAAACATGGTCTAATTTGCACTAATGCAGTCTTTATGCAGGAGAAAAATATTTCAGCCATATCGGACATCTTGCATACTGATGTTTCAGTGTCTTGCTTGCATCCATATTTTATCAGTGCCAAATCAGGTTTATTTTGCTGCAGAAACAATGGACATGAAGTCAAATGTAATCAAATCATTGGAGCCTTTCCACACACAGAATATGGTACTGAGGTATCCTGACTCAAATAAACCCTTATCCTGGGTTTGAGAAGTCAGATATAGGTGTTGTGATCCCAAAAAAAAAAAGAAAAACAACAAGATACTGTAATACACAACCTAAACATCTTATCCAAATTTCTGACAGTTGCTCATGAAGATTTTAGAGTGCTACATGTGAGATGCATTGCTGATTAGAACCACACACAATCAAGTAGCGCTCTTTACATGTAGAATCCTAGGTGAGAACACTGCAACAGAACACTATAGTCAGTAACCGAAATACTAGTAATTAGCATGTAAACAGGGATATTAACCACTATACAAGGTTTCTCTGTGATCATTGTAATGATCACCCTCTGATGGCTTCACTGTTGGTTGCTCTCTCTGCTTTTTACTCTGATCCACCTTGCAGTGTGTGTATGAATATGTAAATACTACCGATACCTGAAAGGATCATAATTGTATTGTTTAGTCAAGTACTGCAGGTTATGTTCGCCCTATGTGTTTCCTTAGTATCCTTCACTGTAATAAACGAAGAACAGCACTTTTACTTTGTGTCTGGCGGAGTTATATGTAGCTTTCTGGGGAAAACCGTTGGGATCTACGACCAGATCCTTACAAATGGCGCCCGAACTGTGAATGAACGTCCTCGGACTATAAAGTTTGCCACTCGCTGGCCAGTGAGTAGAGTTGGACTGTTTATTTCGTTTATGATAGTTTATATGATGGGAGATGCTTTCGTGTTGAACTTCGTGCTAACTACCTTACGGGACGTGCGTGCACGAGGATATGGTGATGAGGGGTTTTGAATATTTTGTGTGTTCATATTTACATTTTTTTCTTTCATCTGTTGGCTAGGCGTACAGACCCACTTTTATACAGGGGTGGTAACAATAGGGGTTATTTTGCCCTCTCTGACATAGGTGAGTCCTTAATAGTTCAGCATCTGGCTGCTCAGGTAGAGAAGTTGCAGCAGCATGTAGACACATGCATTTAGTATGGCTGTTGATTTGCAACGTAGCTTACTGCAGCAGTTAGAAGACCAGACTTCACAGAACTCACACAAACAGTTTACAGAGGCCCACCCTATATTTACCTCAACTCCTGCTACACGTACAGTCCCTAGTCATGACACCCATGCCGATCACTATTCAGATCACGCACTAGAACATGACACGCAACACACATACCCCTCACCAATGCCAGCCACTAATACTGCTAACCCAATTCATCTTCCTGGTCTTGTCCCAACTAAGTTTGATGGAGGCAAGTCTACAGACCCGGAAGAATGGCTGGAGTCAGTCTCCTTGTACAAATCGACACTTGGCTTATCTGATGCTCAGTTTTTCCTTGAGTTAACAAGGCTATTTGAAAAAGAGTCTCTAAAGTGGTATTGTGCCATGCAGCCCCACTTAGTTTCTTGGAGTCAGTTTTCAGATCTTTTTCGTCAAGCATTCCTGCCTACAGACAATGAAGAAAAAATCTGGAGAGGGATTTTAGACAGGGTTCAGGCTCCCAGTGCCCACTTTTGTTGCTCACCTAGTGACTGAGTTCAAGCGATTGAAACAGCCGCCCTCTGAACGGGAACAGATTGAAATAATCAGCCGACATGTCTCTTCAACTAGCGCTTCATGCTGCCGTGCCTACGAACTTGACAGAGCTACTTCTGACCGCGCACGAGCTACATGCTGCTCTGAGGCCCATTTCTTTTACCAGAGCCACAGCTGCCCCTCTGCATCGGGACTTGCAGTGCTATAAGTGCTTGACTCCTGGGGTCACCACACAAGAGACTCCGTACACTCCAGGCACTTCTGCAGGTCTTAAGAGTGATGCAGGGGCACGGCCACGGAAATTTCAGAGAGCTTGTAGCACAGCAGATGGGGGGTTCTCACTCAGTCAGTTTGGTGCAGACTACCCCAAGCAGGTCAAAAAGTACCCCACTGACATCAATGGTCGTTGTCAACCAGGTGGCGTTGAAAGCAACCCTGGATACTGGTGCATCCATTTTGCCGGTCCATTCATCCACCCTTGTAAAATGTGAGATAAAAGAAGATTATGTCCTCCCATGGACTTTTTCCCCTCTTGAGTTAGCTGACTCAAAACAGTGCAACCCGTCTAGTGTTCTGTGGCTGCCTGTTCTGTTGCTGGGACACCCGTTTGTTTTGCTGTGATCCCAAACCTTTCCCGTCCCATTCTTTTGGGGACCGATTTTATGATTCAAGCAGATGTTCATATTCACACAGCAACAGGTAGTGTCAGGTTGGGCGACAATGCTGCTTCAGCACCAGACCTGCTTGTGGAGCAGTTTGAGGATTTGGAAGGACATGTAGCCCGTCTGACCTTTAAGAATGCACAACCTGACCTTGGCCCTGTGGTGGAGCAGGCAGCCCTGCCCCTGGCAGACAAGGAACCTCCCAACCTATTGGGAGACTTTGCGCATCTCTTCGAGGGAAAGCTTGGGCGTACCTCTTTGGTGGAGCACATAATTGACACAGGAACAGCAAAGCCAGTGTGCCTCCCCCCTTACCGTGCTTCGCCAGCAAAAAGAAAGATCATTGAAGAGCAGATTAACAAAATGTTGGAAGATGGAATTATTGAACCAGCATCAGGGCCCTGGGCATCCCCTATAGTAATAGTCGAAAAGCCAGGCGCAGAGCGAAGATTCTGCATTGATTTCAGAAAAGTCAACAACACTACAGTTAAGGACTTGTACCCACTACCAAGGGTGGACGATTCTTTGGATTTTTTAGCACGTGGTAGGTTCATCTCCACACTTTACCTTGCCTGGGGTTACTGGCAGGTCTCAGTCACAACAGGTTCAAGACCAAAGACAGCTTTTGTGTTGCACAAAGGGCTCCATCAGTTTAAAGTAATGCCTTTTGGATTATCAAACACCCCAGCAACATTTCAAAGACTAATGAAAACTGTCTTGGCAGAGCTCACCCATAACTGTTGCATGGTGTACCTTGATGACTTTGTGGTCGCGTCCCCGACCTTTGAGCAGCATTTGTCAGACCTTGGCAAGGTGTTGGGACGTTTGACAGATGCTGGGCTTTCTTTGAAGCTGGCCAAATGCCATTTCTGCACCTCAAAGTTACTATACCCGGGCTACCTGGTGACGCCGGAAGGTATCGGCCCTGATGAAGGTAAAGTGGCGGCAATCAAACAATTTCCCACCCCTAAGACAGTCATAAATGTGCGCCAATTCCTTGGACTGACAAGCTACTACCGTAGGTTCATCTCAAGATATGCCCGTATTGCCAAACCAATGATAGCGCTCATGAGAGAGGATGCCCCCTTTGTATGGTCCGCTGAGTGCCAAGAGTCATTTGATCACTTAAAACAAAAACTAATCAGTCCACCTGTCCTAGTATTACCTGACTTCAACAAAGCTTTTACTGTTCACACAGATGCATTTGATGTGGGGTGTTTGGGGCTGCGCTTACTCAGACAGGAGTGAGAGCCATTGTTTTTGCGAGCAGGACTCTGCACAAAGCTGAACGCCCATATTCCACTTCACAGAAGGAATGCTTGGGGGTGATCTGGGCCTTGGAACATTTCCGGCCGTATATTGAAGGCTCTAGTGTCACAGTAGTGACAGACCACAATAGCCTAAGGTGGCTGATGACAAGACCCTCTCCCTCAGGCCAGCTTGCAAAATGGTGTTTACGGCTGCAAGATTTTGACTTTGAGGTCATACACAGACCTGGTTCAGCCAATTTAGTGCCGGATGCCCCGTCACGTAACCCTGCCAGCAAACCCCTTGAGTCGGTGGATCTGTTACCCCCCTATGCTACAGTCGCCTCTCTAAACCTCAGGCGGCAGCCGCCAGTGATATTGGAAGACAAGGAACAGCTGTGACAGCTCCAACAGGCAGACCAGGTCATTTCAGCCTTACATACTGACTTGGAGAATGGCTCCTCTCTAGACTCGTCAGACTTTTGTGTTCGAGATGGTGTGGTTTATTACGTGGACAAGAGGACTTCCTGTCAGCTGCATCCAGACAAGGGCTTACGTTTTTATGCACCAGAATGCGTTTTTTACGTTTTTATGCACCAGAATGCTATGCGGGGTGCCTTGCTTAAGTACTTCCATGACCACCCTATGGCGGTCCAAGCTGTCCAAGCCGACCAACCAGAAGCCTGGAGGCTACTTAAAGCCAGTAGTGGCTACTTACCCATGGGAGTTTGCAGGAGTTGATTTCATGGGGCCTCTCCCTAGGTCCTGCCGGGGGAATGAGTATATCCTTGCCTTCATTGATTATTTTAGGTGGGTGGAAATCTGTCCTGTCAAAGATGCCACAGCGGTAGTTGCTGCGCGTAAGTTTGTCTCAGAAGTGTTGTGCTCCCACACACCTAGTTTCAGACAGGGGTGGTCAGTTTATGAGTGGATTTTTTGAGGCAGTCGTTTCGGCCCTGGGCTCAGACCACAGACTGACCACAGCATATAACCCACAATCTAACCAGATGGACCAGGTGAACCGTACGATCAAGACCGCAATCCGAGCCTATGTGGGACAGAAACACAGAGACTGGGACCTCCACTCATCTCTTTTGCGTTGAGGACTGCTCCGCACCAGAGTACGGGGGACACACCAGCATACCTCTTATATGGTAGGGACTTGAACACACCTTGATTTATGAATGTCTCCCAGCCCCGGGTACATACAGACTCAGTCAATGACTACAAGATGGAGCTCACTTCAGCCTTGCAGGAGGCATATGAGCATGTGAGAGAATCTTTGGCCAGCAGTCATACGACACAGAAAAAACACTATGATAAGAAACGCAGAGGGGTCTCATTTCAGGTTGGTGATTTGGTTAAGCTAAAGGCTCACCCTCGGTCAGATGCCTCAGCAGGGTTTTCCGCCAAGCTGGCTCCTGTCTATAAAGGCCCCTACAGGATCGTTGGGGTGATGTCGGACCTTGACTATAAGCTCACTAGAGTGGCAGATGGGGCTAAGGGTGGAGTTCACCATGTTTGTAATCTGCTTCCTTTTTTTACTTGGAACAGTGAGGAGATGACTTCTGAGAGCTTACCAGTTGGGGGAGACGGGGGAACAAGGGAGAGTGCTGTCTGATGATCAGGAGGAATATGGATTTGACTACATGTTTGGGGAAACAGAGCCTCAGGACCAGTTCACAGATGAAACACAGATGCCTTTAACTGATAGGCCTGTTGTCATGCCCACTATGGATTCATCCTTGCCCCATACTATTATTCAAACTCCACACCCACAGCCAATGCAGACCACTCATATTCCCTTCGCCCTAGGCACCGCACATCTACAGCCATCTCTGACAGGGACACACTCATGCCCCATTATACATCCCAAACTTATAGCCCCAATACATTTGGGTGTTCCTCACTTCTCACCTCTACTTGTTGCTCAGGCAGATACACTCCAATCCTCCACAGGCCCTGCACACTCAGGTGTTCATGAGTTCGCACACACACAGCCTGCTCACACTGAGGCACACTCAAGCACATTGTAGTTAGGTTGACAAAGTTTTACCTTGTTGCTGACCTTTAATGTGTATGATATTTTGTTTTCTTGAACAGAATTTACGCCTGTGTTTTTGGGGGCTTTGGTGGCCTGATTTGTTGATGGTCCGAATGTACCGAATGTCATTAATATTCTGTATCAGTATCTGTTATTATTCCTATTTTGGGATGTTGTTTCATGTCTTACTGTCTTTGGCAGCTATGTTTTCATTCACACACAAGAATGAGGGATTCAAGGAATCTTGTTGAAAAAACTGTTGTTATGGGTTGAAATGTTGGGCTATAGACTCATAGAGTGGGCAAGTCTGTTAGTAAGAGTATACAGTTATGCCTTGTATTTCTGTTTTCATGTTTTTATTTAGAGCAGTATAACTACTTAGTAGCACTGGTAGACACTTCTAATGCACTGTTATGAGTCCTTTCTGTTGTGGTCTGAGGACAGCCCTCATTTTAAGTGTGTGTGTGTGTGTGTGGGGGGGGGGGGGGTATGTAATGATCGCCCTCTGATGATGTCACTGTTGGTTGCTTTTTTCTCTGATCCACCTTGCAGCGTGTGTATGAATATGTAAATACTACCGATACCTGAAAGGATCGTAATTGTATTGTTTAGTCAAATACTGCAGGTTATATTTGCCCTATGCGTTTCCTTAGTAACCTTCATTGTAATAAACGAAGAACAGCACTTTTACTTCGTGTCCGTCTGAGTTATATGGAGCTTTCTGGAGAAAACCGTTGGAATCTACGACCAGATCATGCAAACACCATGATAAGCCCATATTCATGGCACTGACGGGTATGCAAATGCAGTCACTTATCAAGCTATTCCCTGTAGACACTGACTGACTGACACCATCAGCAAACTGAAACGAAGTTGAGCACAGGAGCAGGGAACAGAAACTCAGTTTCAGCTAGAATGGCTGACACAAAAAGAGATTGGCAGGATTTTACAGCATATTAATTTCTGCTATGTCCTCCAAGCTTTTTTTAGTAGGTTTCTTCGAGGGGCACTTTACCAGACGTCATTTGCTGGCTACTGCTATACACTTAACACAGCCATGGCAAAACCACTTATGCAAATAAATACATAAATCAATGAATCAGTCATTACAGGAAAATGCCACCTTTCCAGGGCATGTCTGGTAAGTGTTTAGTGCAGCCAAGCAAGGTCAGCTAAAGAGAACGGCCCTCTGAGCTGATTGGCATTTCTGCCACGCCAGTATCAGGTGGCATACATGCAAAGGGCATATGACCCATAAAAGCACTACATCATGAGCTGGGCTCTGGGACAATGGCACAGGGAAAGAGACCAATAGGGCTCCTGGAAACACAAGCTGCAGACTTAGTGGTCATTCCTGGCCCCACAGGAATAAATAAATAAAAAAAATTATTTAATAAATGTATATGCCAACTCAGAGGCAAGGATGCCCATCTTTATGGTCAGTCAGTGGTCTGATCACAGGGCTAAATATAGCTAAGCCATGCTGAAATATCAGTTCCTGATGATACAACCAGTGTCCTCTGACCATTTTTTCATCATAGTGCATCTGTTTTCTAAATCACTATCCACATGTAAGGCCACACTAATTCAGCCAGCAACAAAACAACAAAGAAGTCCTTAAAAGGCATGTGTCCAGGCCTAGCCATCCTGACTGCTGATGCAAACATACCTAGGCCCAAACCTACAAGAAAATTATGTCCACTTAGGCTTCTCACACTAACAGACAAAACAACACATAAATCTGCCACTTATGCCTGCCAAGAGCCAAAGAGTTGAGACAGGACCCTGGCATCTCCACTGATATAAATCTCCTGGACCAAAGATAGGACACCAGCACAACCATATAGGTCATCTTCCTGACACTGTACTCAAAACAGAATCAAATTAAATGAGCTTAGAGTTAGTTACTACAGACCGAAAAGATGGACAAAAGACAACACTAAGCATAGGAGTATGCCAGTAAGGTAAAAACAAGTACAGCAACAGTACAGCAGAGGCAAAAATGCTTTTCTGTCCATACACTCACCCTGAGTAGAGCGCCCGTATACCCTCTTCTCGTCCGATCCGGAACAGCGCGTGGAACATCCCCCGGTAGCGTACCTCCATACAGTGTGACTGACCCTGCACCTGCAGCCGTGTTTTGGTCAGATCGATAGGAAAGGTGCCTAAGTAAACGAGTAAAAACGTAGAGAATAAGGTAAAACATACAATGTCAACAGCTTTTTGACATTTCGCCTCTTAATGTCAAAAAGCAAAACAGCATTGTTTTAACTGATTAAAAAGAGATCTACTTACGCAACAAACTAACGTAAAGCTCTTTAAACCCATGTTCAATATTACAAGCTAGCGAGCGACATCAATTCTGCTTAGCAAAAGATGGCTAGTAGGCTCAGCTGGTGATGGCATGGGTACCACAGCACTGCACGCCATTATGGAATGAAACCATTAAAATTACATCTGTGCATCAAAAGATCTATGTCCATCTGCAAATTGCAAAACTGAAATGGAAGCACGTGCATTCATAAGCACCCATGGTCAACAGTGATGTGAAGATGTTCCTTTACCGAACTCGGCGACGATGGAGGCCATCCCCCCGTAGATGAACGGCTTCCAGTTCAGGCTTGGCATTTCAGAGCTGGCTCCTTCTGCCTGATGGAGACCCGCTAATAAAAGCAGTAAGGCACCGAAATACAAATGAACAAATTCTTTTAATCGCACATGGCACAACATTGCACTGCCAGTTTTACACACACCTAACCACCCTGTATGCGACATGATCAAATTATGCACCGGGATGGGATGCTGGTGGCTATTAAAAATTCATGAAAGCGCCATCGCACAACTACACAACTGCAAGTGGTCGGCCCATACGTCAGTCAAAACTTTAAGGACGCCGGTTGGATTAAATACACCCATTGATACATACTTCCGGTTGCAAACAACTTCAAAGACAGCAACATAACGTTAACTGTTATTTTCAGATGCTCCACACAGAAAGTACAAACGCTTTAAGTGGCATCTGATATTTCAAAGACTGAATTTGAATTTTCAAATACCGGCTACCCTCCACCAACCTGTCTTTACAATGACAACGACATGACCACATACGTAGCAGAGGCTAGCTGGCTAACGCGATGTTAGCCAGTGAACTTAGTTTACGTTACAGCTTTTCTAGTTTTGCTTGAGCGGCTTTCGACAGTAAAGGTCAGCTAACAATAATGAAATTATATTTAGCACAATAACTTGACCGTCATGTGAAAGCATTGATGCAAACAATGCAAAACACTTACATCTGTCTGCGGTATGTGATGACCTCTATTTCTTTTTCGTTCCCATTTTCTCGACCACATGTAGGATTGTTCACTAATAAAACAGCACAAAACTTCAACAGCGAACAGGGTTGCTAAGAATTTCTGATTTGCGTAGAGTACAGGAACTGAAAGGCCGGAAGTCCTGCCTCTTTTTCTGACTGATGTAACAGAATTTCTCTGACTGCTCCCCCTTCTGCAAATTTTGAATGTCACAACACATCCCAGCTTGTCCTTTATGCGTAGTTAATTTTATTTCAACATTTTGTGTCAGTAATAAACAAGGACAAGAGGACCGTCTTTTTGTGTCTAATGTGTAGTCTAATTGAATTAGTCTTGTCTAGTATGCGACAATGATTTGTAAGTAGACACAGTTCTATGGAAACACTTTTATTTTATCTGTCTACGAGACTTGTCTCAGTGGGCACAACATAACTCTGGTCTATTAACATGAAACAAATGAAGTATACCACTTATGTAAGGTGCACAGGTTGTAACATTACCTACTCTACATCCTATATAGATAGGTATCCTAGCCCTGCACTGCACATTCCGCCTAGGAGCTAAATAAACCACAGCAGTTTATACATTCACAATAGTGTGCATTGTTGCATCATTCATTCTCATTTTATTTTGATTCAGCATTACTCTGCATACAGTCTGTGGCCTATAATGGCAAATCAAACCAGTGACAATCAGAGGTTTATTCCAGTTTGGTATCAGTCACCACTCAATGTTATAAGCATTTATGACCCATTTTAACAAACACTGCCATTTCCAAGTTTGGTATGGAATAATAAAAGCAACTCTGGCTGCAGCAACCATTTCATCCATTTATAAATTCATTAATGTAAAAATTATCTCTTTTTAATTTCCAAAGATATTTTACAGTCCAGAAGGATCTACCGGTAGATTTTAGTCAGGCTCCATAAATCCATTTGGCAAGTGCTCTTGAACTTACAGGCTAGCAGGAGTCTGTGCAGGTAGCTGTGTCAGTTTTGTGGTGCAGAGTAAATTCTGCCCCAAGGTTTACAGTGTGGTCCGGAGCAGCCTCATCACACGCTGGTACAGCTGCTGGACAACTGTCACCAAGTTCCTTGATTTTAGGAGGGGATAAAAAGTATTCATTGGTCCAAAACAGAGAGAAGAACTCTTAGAGAACAAGAAATGTAAAAAAAAAAACGCCTTTTAAATGTTTATGGGCACCCCTTGTCACCGTTTCTCTTTCCAAAAGACGCAAGACATGACATGTCATTTAAGCAAAATTACTTTTTATACAAATGATAGAAAAGAAATTGTCAACAAAGATCAACAACCCCTTTTGCTCAAAAAATGGTTAAAAGATGTTTAGACGATGTATAGCTAATGTGTAGCCAGTAAAAAGGTTTTTCTTGTTTAAGGATTTGGTTTGATTTGCCTGGATTTCCTTGAATGCCAGCTCTTGAGTTCTAAAGAGTTTCACAGCAAGACCTACAGTTTGAACATTTTGAGAGTGTGATCATATGGCTCCTTATTACTCTCAGCAGCCATTGCCCCTTATCCTGTTTGTGTAAATCTAAAGCTGAATCTTCAGCTTTTCAGATTCATTCTTCCCCCCTTGCCATTGATATGTTCCCATGGTCACCACATGCAATGCAAACCCAATGCATTGCTGTATTAAGTTCTGAAAATCTAAGAGCATATATATTTCTTTTTCAACCAACAGCCAGGACACCAATATGCATCAGTCTTGTTTAGATGTTTCCTGAACATGAATTCAGTGATTTGGAGGATACCGAAAAAGATAACTTAGGGGGTCAGAGTTTAGCTCTTGTCTCCACACAGAATAATGAACCACCATTCCAGATTCTGGAGACTTCTCAGAAGTCTTCCTGAAGGTCAAAGTTTTTTTTACTAATCCCATCTTAGACAGCTTTCCAGACTTCCAGGCTTCAGCTTGGACACCACAGTATAATTACCATACAGGATGGGATCAGCTGCCTGAAGTCATGGTATTTGAAGCCTTGGTATTCCTTCCCTTTTGTCACTCCTAAATTAAAATGGTGTTACATTTTTGAATGGAGAGGTTTGTTATCCACTTGTGACTAAATAGCAGGCCTAGTCCACAAGAAGCACAATACTCCTCATTGGTGAGCTACACAGGAGGATGACATTAATATGAAAGATATGGAAGAGATAATGGACAACTCAGTGTTCAAATATCAAAAAGTTAGTGCACATTCGAGGTGGCAATTCAGCCACAGCAGTCACAATTCCAAATTGCTGGTCTTCGAGTCAATGAAGTATTCACAGTACCAGGAATCAGGGAGGGGTGCCCAAACATTTGCAAAAACAAATGAATAACAATACTACAATAAGCAAAGATAAATATTTTTCCATACCCAAACAGTGTATTGTCATATTCCATATCATACTTCCCTGAATGACTACTGATAAGGTTGTTTCTGAACAGCCACTCCCACATGCTAGCACACAACTTAAACACACCCCACCACACATACAGACAAACACACATACTACACACATACACACACATATACACACACTCACCGGGCACCCAATGAGACACAGTTGTTTCGGTTTGGATGTAGGCAGAAGAGAGAGGCCACACAATACACACAGCACAGCAACATGGAAAGCAGTCTTCTCTTCAATGACATCTTCTGCTTCAGTAGAATCTCTTAGACTCCCTGTCCACCAGCAGAATTTCCCTATTCAAAAACAGCAGGTATTGGAAAAATTTCAACTGGCAAATCATTTGATGGCAAAAGTAGACATGAGATGCCACTCACAAGTGAGGGAGGGCTGTGGCTAAGCATAAACAACCTCTGAGCCGTTTGCCTGTGCTCTGCCATGGGCACATTTACTGCTGACCAAGAGGTGTATTGAATAGGACTGAAAAGTCTAGCAGGGATGAATGGCATTTTTTCTCACAATGTGTGAGTGTCAGGTTTGCATTGGTTTCCAGTGTCATTAGAAAGGCTCTGTCCTCTTCATGGAACAGTTGGGTTGGCGTGTTTATATCATTTGGCTCATTATCATCAACGGTAATAATGGGCCTGCATAGCATGCTATCAGTGCTTATGTAATGATGGATGGCTTTTAAGGCACTCCATGTCTGAACTCAACATCCCATTTACTTTATAGCACTGGTTCTCTTACTTCTTTTATGGGGAGAAAAATACGAGAGATCAGTCTAGAGCCCAATTGCATTGTTTATTACTCCCATTAGTAACAGCAATAATGTTAGCATAATATATTACATCAATCTGTCAAAACACTTTCCTTAGGCATTTGTTAACTGCAAGCAAAATGAATTTATATATGTGAAACAAACTGTATTTTTTAACACTACATTTCACCAAAAATATAAATCCTTTTTAAACTGCAAAAGTTTTGCGAAATGCAGTAATATATCTATTTAAAACTTGTGGTATTAGCAAAATGTGTTTTTAGAATAAGAGTTATTAATGTATATGGTTACATTTGTTATGCAATTATGAGGGGTCCTTGAAAAAAATTCTGCTCCAAGAGGGATCCCCAGGCCAATAAAGTTTAAGAACCCCTGCTCTTTAGGAGCCCCCTACCAGGAGGAAGTTAGACGTGAGAATATGTTGTCCTCAGGGTATTAAAAAGTCTAGTTGATTTAAGGCTCTTCCAAGCCCTGACCTACTTCATGTAGGCTATGTTCTGGGAATGAATGGATAGTCCAATAGTTATCCAAATCCTGTTGCATATTCTTAATATAATAATATCTTTGAAATTAATGGATGTTCAAATAGTTGATACAAATCCTGTTGTATGTTCTTTGTGAATCAATATCTAAATAATAGAAGAGAATTAGACCAGTATTTCTGTCCACCTATCTCTGGTGCCTCTCAGCTCTCTCTTTAACTCACTCTCCCTTTCTTTAGCTGCCAGTGGGAACCTCCTTTTCTCAAAGTTTGTTTAAGTGCAATGACAGAGTGGAGGAAAAAAAAAGGCCACTGACCCCTAAGGACCAAACAGAACAGTACAAGAAGGATGGCATCAGTGTGTAAAATAGTCTTGTCTGAGATTCTAGTATACTATTAACATTTCAACATGAAAAGGTAATTAACAACCTAACCAAACTGTCCAGCATGATTTTACTTTTTGGCATAGCATTTTGAGCCGATAACACAACTAACATTTGGCTTCCATCAACAGGGAGGATGAACCATAGCGATAGTGAACCATAGTGAGATATTTTATGGATTATAGCAAACCATAATGAGATATTTAATGGGTTATATTTCTCCTCATACACATTGCTTATACTGTCTGGGAAAAGCAGATGTCAAAGTAAAGCGTCATCACTACCACAGAGTGCCTCTATCCATGAGGGCATAAACTTTTCTGTTTAGGATTTCCACACACAAACCATATTTCCCCTCTTGCCCTTGGAGTATGTAATGCATCACAGTTTGAGAGCAGGCTGCACTAGATATACAGCCCCTCTGTCCCCGGATGTACGCTCTTGAGAGCCCACGGTGGAACTGGGAGTGGTGCCAAACTACACACTGGACAAGGGTCAGCTCCACAGAAACCATAAGCAAATGAGGCTTCGGTCCGTCTAAAGAGACGCACTAACATTTCCCACTGCTGGCTCCAATGCAGATGCAACCACTCTGACCAAAAGAAACTACAGAGACAAAATGCCAGAGAAGCAGACTAAACACAAAATGATCTTTTCTTGCTTATTTTTCTCGCTATTTCAGTTGTTACAAATTTCATGGGCTGTTTTGTCAGGTATCTTTTTCTCAGCCCAACAGACACGGAATGAAACGATGAATGAAACGAATTCCAAGAGGACCGCGAAAATAAATACCACTTTCCAGACATTTCCACTGGAAATGAATTCCTGCATAATGGGCTGGATCCTGTGTTGGGTGTCATTTCTCATCATCTCAACCAACCTTCTCGTGGCTACCTCTCTGGTGCTTCTTATCCGAAAGCGAGGCTGCCGTAGCTGGTGTTTCGTTCTCAACCTCGCCCTGTCCGACATCCTTGTGGGCTTGGCCATAACTGTCCTTGCCTATGATGCACTTCGTCCCAATAAGCTCCCCATTCAGAAAATGGACTGTCTCCTCCGCATGGCTTTCGTCACATGCCCGTCGGGTGCCTCTATCCTTACCATGTTCCTCATCTCGCTGGATCGGTATGTAGCCATCAAGCTGCCCTTGCGCTATGCGCGCATCTCTAGCAATTGGTCGGCCGCTGTGTCCCTGGTGCTTCTCTGGGCAGTGGCGTTGGTGGTGGGTTTCCTGCCCTGCTTTGTGAGGCAGATGCAGTGCGACAAGTACAAAGACAGGTGCACCTTCTTCTCTGTCATCAAGCCCCACAGCATCATTTACATCTTCTGTGGCTGCTTCTTCCCTGTTCTGGGCATCTTCCTCTACTTCTATCTGGACATCCTCAAGATCGCTTGTGGGCACCAGCGGCAGATCAGGCAGGCCTGCAAGGCTGGGGCACGTCACTGCCAGCCGAGTCGCTACTGGGGCCATGTCAAGGCCCTGCGAACCGTGGCATTGCTGGTTGGATGCTTCACCCTCTCCTGGTGCCCCTTCTTCACAGTCAGTGTGGTCCAGGTGCTCTGCTCCAACTGTAAGTTATACAGCCTTCTGGAGGGCCAACTGTGGCTCCTAGGACTCTCCAACTCCCTGGTTAACCCACTGGTGTACTCCTGCTGGCAGAAGGAGGTGAGGCAGCAGATCTGCTTCATATTTTCCTACCTCAAGTGTAGTGCCTGCTGCTGGGCCAACAGGAACTCGGACTCTGACAGGCCTGAGCCCACCCAGACATGTTTGTCCAGGGATCATGTCAGTGTGCCACTGACCTCACTCGCAATCCATGAACGCGTTACCATTGCTGTGCCTTAGTGCTTTCCGATGCATGCTGAATAGTCAACATGATGAAACAAAGTTCCTGTTTACCATCTGGAATAAAAAACTCAGATTTGTGAAAACAGCATCAAAATTGCTAACAACTGAACTAGTTAATGGATTGAGTGCCTGAGAATGCTTATCATTATACTTTAATGGCATGGAACAGATGGCTCTGTTTGCATATTTCCTTTTTGCTCTGTCTCATCCACTCAACCAACTCTCTCTCTCTCTCTCTCTCTCTCTCTCTCTGTCTGTCCATCTCTAATGCCCCATGCATTAGTTTTACAGCCTATGAAAGATGTTTTTCTCCATTCTGTTGAATGTCTGTTTAACAATGTGTATTTTATAACTGTGGATAACATGTACAGGAGCCTATACTAATAGGCCTGTTTCCAAGAAAGAGGATACATGGATGAGAGAACAGATAATCTTTTACCTACATATAGAATTTTACTGATTACATTGAATTTAAATTAAAACACACTGTTTGGTCGAGGTCGAGATATCATTCAAGTATCTGGAGTCATTTGGACATTTCCTCTTTCCCACAGCCCTGATTAACTTAATTAACCACCTTATCTTAGCAAACATATCTTTAAACAACATATCTTTAAATCTACTGTCTGAATTTTGTATATATATATAATTTTGGATATATAGGCTCTTAACATCTCTTATGAACACCACATGTTCTTAACACAACATATTTTAAATAATTATGGAGTTGTGTCCCAAAATATGCATGCAATCCTGTAGTGAAAACAGTGAGTCACATAATAAGGAGGCCACCCTATAAGGTTCCTTTTAAACTTGCTTATTGTCTATACATGAGTTGCAACAGTGTGATAAGTGAGATAACGGCCTTCAAGGTGTCCTGATATCCACCTTACTCTGCTTCACCCATTTTAACCATTTTTAACCATTCCCCATATATATATTTTTTTTATTATTATTATTATTTTTTTATTTATTTTTTTTAATCAGGACTCAGTTTCTGGGGCTGCACATATGATGGCCTACCATCCATAATACCACACTTGAATTTCGCCATGATAATGAACGTTAACGATAATGGACTTGGCAGCAGCATCACCACTCAACTGTGCGTTGTGTAGTTCTTTACCCAGCTTTTTCATCATTTCCCTATATTGAGCCTATATCAGAGCCGCATATCTAACTAAGCTCTGGCCTTACACTATCTACAAGGAGCAGATGATAAAATTTTGTGGGTGAACCAGGACACCGTCTGGAATTTGTATTGCGTCAGTGACCCTATGTTTCCTTGCTGGAGGTCTACGCTCTCTGAGTACTTTTCTAGTTTTGTTTTGTTTTGTTATTTTTTCAGAAATGTTGCCTAAATTTATTTACATTCCCGAATGTCTCTGTAATAATAATTCTAATTCTAATAATTCTAATTCTATGTTCTAATTACTTTATTTACATTACATGCAGCTCTTATTCAGAGATGCAACATCTTGGGATCTTACAGCTTATTATATGGATACTGCTGCAGACAGATTTGCAAAAGGTAATACAGCATAGTGATGCATGTGTACAGGAGAAAATTATGCAGAGCCATGGCTCTTGTTCATGCAAATGTAGCCTGACATAACCAGATCAGACATGTATTTTCATTTTAACAAATATCAGCTATGTCAATTAAATTAAAAAGGTCATATTTAACCTGTTGAACCCAGGGCTATTTTCAGGGTAATTCCACTACTTTTATTTTTAGATTCTTACTGCAGTCATTATAATGGCCCTCTCCACATGCATAGTTTTTTCTTTTCAGGACAGGCTATCCCAATCTGTTTGAGATCATATTATATACTCTTTACATCAGCCTTAGTCAACAAAAAATAGATTACTCGAGAAGCTCTAATCGCACAGAGGAATGCTATACACTAGCCTGGTAATAAAACCAGACCCTCGTTTCACACTTTTGTTTTCGTACAGAGGGTACACGCCTCAGTCTGTTCGCTGATTGGACAGGTTAAAATGCCTCCTGAGACAACGAGCTCAATGGGATCAAATCCAGACAAGCTCTGTAAAGAAATGATAATCAAGCAGAAATGCAGGAAAGAAGGCATGGCCAGGATACACACCATTGGATATGCACACCACATATCCTGTTCGTTTTGATTTGCGGTATGCCATATTTGAGTAGAGAGATATTGAAATTTTCTCGCCATCCGTTTATTACAGCAACCAGCAGTAACATTGTTGGAAAGGTGGTCAGGTCGTGCAGTTTCCAGTGATATGCGTTTGATATCTGCCTGACGAAAACTCCACGAGTAATCTGACAGAAGAATGGGTGTGAAGTCACTCACCCTTTTAATTTGTCAATAGGTTTAATAATATGTTTGTGGTGTAAAATCAAAGCTAAAGTAATTTTCTTGCAAACTGTTCATCACAGCAACTAGCTACTATGCTAGTAGCACCTTTGGAAAAGTAAGCTTGTGCGGTTTAATGCATGGAGGTATTATAAGAACTGTAGAAAATGAGGAAGTCCGTCCCCCATTCATTTTAATAAGACATGCTAGGGTAGTGAATTCCACCAAAATAAATTTTTTCAGTTTTCAAAATGGAGTTTCATGGGGCTCATTTCCGGCACCATTTTCATTTAGCCAATTAGGTCCCATTTTACTAATGGGGGTAAGGGTGGGCTGCTATGGGTGGGCATTGGACATTCTTGCAGAGGAAAAAAACGTGCACATGCGAGGGAGCTCGTGCACAACCATAGTGCACAACACTAAACTCCTGCATGAAAGGGGGGAGCCCACCAATTAGCACAGGGCAAATAGTGCCGGAAGTTATGCAAAATTATTTGACTTCTGAAAAATGGCAACGAGGAAGTGCCTTGCTAATGGCCTGAAGCTAACCAGTCAAATCCTTACCCCCTGTTTTCATGTGATATATTTCTTCGAGTAATCTGATGGAGAAGAATGGGTGTGTCTTCTCAAATGGGTATTAGGGGCACGAAGGAGCAAAGGGGCAGGAGTTAGAGCCCCCAAAACACCCCTTCTCTGCACATGCCTGGTTGTTGAAGTGCCTACTTCTGCTTCAACGTGATGCTAATTGCACTACAAGGACACATGTAGGCTACGCATTCAATTCCCACAACACCTTTTGTTATACCGGAAACATTCGCTTATAAGCCGGAAGCGGTAGCTCACCGAAATACTGTTTTGAGTTTTTGGAGCGTTTTTTCAATGCGTTGGCAAAACTTTTCATAATGAAGTGCGTATAATCAAAGCATATGGATGATTGATTTTTTGAAGTGTATTTTGAAAATGATTTGATCAATCTCGCTTGTGTTAGTTAAAATGAGCTTGCTAGCATGGTCAGTCAGATATTGTATGCCACTGCTCTTTAGCGTTGAACATTAGCAGTGACGTGACTGATATGTACAATGCAACAAAACATAATTGTCAACGTCATCTACAAAATCGCAAACGTTAATTCCATGTTTGTGTGTTCTTTTTAGCCCACTGACCAAAGTCAAGTTAATAAATGAGTTGAACGAGAGGGAGGCGAGTCTTGGCGTGAATGAATCTGTGTCATGGCATTCAGAATACAAAGACAGCGCATGGGTGTTCGTAGGTAAGTAAGTAAACTTGTGTAAACATCTCCCCTCATTTCCATAGTTCTTTTCGGGCGTTCTGATGCCACAATCACCCTAAGTTCTTAAGAGTTTATGGTAGTATGTCTACGTTATATACTGATGATGGCAGCATTTGTCTGATTTATTTCAATGTCCATATTTTCCCTGTTAGCTGGTGCTGCTTCTGGATTGTAATTAAACACCTATTATACGTGCCGTAGAATGCCTCAAATCTGTTTCATCAGCTGAGACATGGGAGTGATGGGGACATTGAAATACCAAGTTAACGGTTTCTTTTAAAGGAGTAGATCTATAGGATAAAGATGTCTCTGTTTCTAAGGTTGGTCTTACACGTTACATGTTACATGGTCTTGCATGTTTTGCAGGTGGTTTTCCTTATGAGCTTACTGAGGGGGATTTACTCTGTGTTTTCTCACAGTAAGTCTGATCTGTCTTATCTTTGGGTTTCATCCCAGAACACATTCTCTGTCATTCATGTATTTATTTTTCATCTTCCAGGTATGGAGAAATTGTCAATATCAATCTTGTGCGTGACAAGAAGACAGGCAAGTCAAAGGGTTTCTGTTTTGTCTGTTATGAGGACCAAAGGAGTACTATCTTGGCTGTGGATAACTTCAATGGCATAAAGGTACAGTTGCATTCTTCACACAGCAAGCAGTCAGTGAATAGATGCTTCACCAGTGGAATTCAAAGTTTAATAGTTTATCAACACTATGTGTCTAGACCCACATCCTTAGCTTGATGATGATGATGTTGCTTTTCATCTGTTCCTTGCAGATCAAAGGACGCACCATCCGAGTTGACCATGTAGCTAACTACCGTCCCCCCAAAGACTCAGACGACATTGATGATGTCACAAAGAGCTTGCGTGAGCAGGGATGTGCCCCAAAGGTGTCTTCATCCTCATCTGAGTCAGAGGAAGAAGATGATTATGTTCTGTCCCTGAAGAAGTCAAAGAAAGGTTGTGGCACATTTCTTTGTTCATTAAAGTTGTTGTAAAGGATTAAATATGTTTATCTCGTTGGTACTGTGAACTGAAAAATGACATTTTTCTCTATTTTCAAACTAATTTTTTGTTAATGGATGGGAATTTTGTAGACATTGTTGCATTCTTGGTATTACTTTAGTAACATCTTAAGTTTTGTCAGCCATTCTAAATTGTTACATCTTTAACTGTTTGTATTTCTGTGACAGAAAAGAAAGACAAGAAAAAGAAGAAAGAGAAAAAGGAGAAGAAGAGAGAGAAAAAAGAAGGGAAGAAGAGAGCGACCTCTGCGGAGGACAGAAAAGCAGATGAGAACCAGTCTTCGCCATCCTCGCCTGTCCATGTGAAGAAAGAGAGGTTAGACATGGGTTACGAGAAGTATGCCAGTAAAGGCTCAACAGACCCTCGACCGTCCAGAGTGGAGAGATGGGAAGCAGGCACCCACAAAGCCCGAGAGAGGGAGGGCCAGGAGGAGGGCTCCTCCAGGGACTGGCACAACATTGAGTCCGGCAGGGAGCGAGAGAAGGCAAGGGGGAAGGAGGAGGAGCGGAGGAAGGACTGGTCTAGAGATGGCCTGGCCTCTTCACCCAGGGACAGACAGAAGACAGAGAGAGAAGACAAGCCCATGCACCACGACTCCCGTCCACGTGAAAGCCGGGACAGAGACAGGGAAAGAGACCGGGATCGGGACAGGGAGAGAGAAAGAGAGAGGGATAGGGATAGAGACAGAGAGAGAGAAAAAGAGAGAGATAGGGACAGAGACAGAGAAAGGGACAGAGACAGAGAAAGAGAGAGTTACAGGGATAGAGACAGAGAGAGAGAAAAAGAGAGGGATAGAGACAGAGAGAGAGAAAAAGAGAGGGATAGGGACAGAGACAGGGAGCGGGACAGGAGGTACAGATGAAGAACCTGTGGAATCATTCTTAATGAACTGTGTTCACTCCATCTGAGCCCTTGAGACACATCACATTGTGTGTTGTGATTTCCTCCACAAATACAGGTGACCCATGTGAACTTGTTCTCTGTGACCGGTCATAGAGGACTCAAGTTTCCAAGGCTTTTGAATTGTCTGTTGTTTTTGGCCTGTGGTCAGTCACTCTCCGTCATGCACAGGACTCTGGAGTGTTTATGATTTTATGTTCATGTTTACTGTAAATACCTTCCTTATGGAAATAAAAACAACAAAAAAAATGTTCATAGCCATGGCAAATGAAGCAATTTAATGAGTGATGCATATCTTGCATGCAACAGTTAAAAGTCAAAGCAGACAGTATGTGAACCAGGTTCACCCTCTCTTTCTGAGGTGCAGCTCAAGACCTACCATGAGTTGTGACTTGTCTCAGGTACTGGACAACTTGTCATTACTGCAAGAAAAAAATAAGCCCCAAGTTTATCAATCTTCAGCAGGGTACTGACCATTAGCCATAGAGATACAGAGAAAACCATTCACAGCAGACATCCCAAGAATAAGAATAGAACAAGAATATGACTGTCTTTCGGTCCATTCTTTTCATTCATTCTCAGGGTTGTGGAGATCTAATATGAGTATATTCCTGTGACAGGAGGGTCAACGTGATTAATCTCAAGGGATTACTTTTTCCCAAATACCTTTTGCATTTCATAGGTGTTGCAACATGAAACAATGATTTCAGAATCTGTTTCATTGGCAAAGTATACTTGCATACACAAGCTAGATAAGCAAGATATTAGGTCTGTGTACATTCAGCATATAGACATGCAGTAGTATGCATTCAATAGGCAAATACGCAGACACACTGTACCATAGACATATCTACCTTATCTACATAATGCAGTGCCCAGCATAAATGAGTACACCCCCTTTGAAAAGTAACATTTTAAACAATATGTCCATGAAAAAAATGATTTCCAAAAATTTAGCAGACTAAGTTTAATATCACATCTGCATTACATACAACACAAACGTTTGCTTAATAATATAACTTAGATTACATATTTTTCAGTTTTACTCAAATTAGGGGGGAGCAAAAATGAGTACACCCCCAACAAAACTACTGCATCTAGTATTTTGTATGACCTCCATGATTTTTAATGATGGCACCAAGTCTTCTGGGCATGGAATGAACAAGTTGGCAACAATTTGCAATATCAATCTTTTTCCATTCTTCAATAATGACCCTTTTTAGAGACTGGATGCTGGAGAGTGATGCTCCACTTCTCTTCAGAATTCCCCATAGGTCTTTGATTGGGTTCAGATCAGGTGACATGCTTGGCCACTGAATCACTCTCACCTGTTCCTCTTCAGAAAGCCGACAGTGACCTTACATGTGTGTTTAGGATCACTGTCATGTTGGAAAAGTGCACCACGACCAAGTGTACGGAGTGATGGTAGCATTTTCTTTTTCATTACAGAGCAATACATCTCTGAATTCATGATGCCATCAATGAAATGCAGCTCCACAACACCAGCAGCACTCATGCAGCCCCACATAAGGACATTGCCACCACCATGCTTCACTGTAGGCACCATGCATTTTTCTTTGTATTCCTCACCTTTGCGAAGCCATACAGTTTTGAAGCCATCAGTTCCAAAAACATTAATTTGGGTCTCATCACTCCACAATAGCCGTCCCAGTAGCCTTCATCTTTGTCAGCATGGGCCCTGGCAAACTCTAGGCAGGCTTTTTTGTGCCTGGGCTTTAGGAGACGCTTCTTTCGTGGACGGCATCCATGCATGCCATTCCTCTGCAGTGTACGGTGTATTATGTCACGGGAAACAGTCACCCCCGTTTGGCTTTCTACTTCTTTAGCTAACTGTAGTGAACTTGTGTGCCGATTTTCTTCAACGCTTCTCATCAGAAGACGTTCCTGTCGAGGTGTTAACTTCCGTGGACGACCAGGACATCTCTGTGATATGGTCGCAGTTCCATTTTTCTTAAATCTTTGTACCACTTTTGCTACAGTATTCTGACTAATAAGTTACGCTTGGCTGATCTACTTGTAGCCTGTACCTTTCTGGTGTAAGGAAATAATTGTCTTTCTCAGGTCTTGTGCAATTTCTCTTCCATGTGGTTCCATTGCTCACAGCAAGAAATGGGGAGGTGTTTTCTTAGAGTAACACCCTTTTATAGTCAACTATCTGCTGGACTATTGAATAATTAGACTCACCTGTGGTTGAATTCTTGGTAAATCAGATATTTGCAGTCTAAAGTCTTGCTTTGCCCTGAGACTTTCAGTGGGGTGTACTCATTTTTGCTCCCCCCTAATTTGAGTAAAACTGAAAAATATGTAATTTAAGTTATATTATTATGCAAACTTTTGTGTTACGCAGATGTGATATTAAAGTTAGTCTGCGAAAATTTTTGAAATATTTTTTGTTTTCATGGACATATTGTTTAGAATGTTGCTTTTCAAAGGGGGTGTACTCATTTATGCTGAGCACTGTATACAAATAGGACACAATATACAAGACAAATCACAATGTACTGTGCAGGATATGAATTTGGAATGATAAGTATGTAATGTGTATATATAATGCATAAGATACATATGGAATAATAAGCTGTGTGGTAAAGTGGTGAAAGTGTGGATGACCCAACCTACCAGCAGTTTCAGGAGCAGTTCAGGAGAGTGATGGCAGTAGGAAAGAAGCTGTTCTTGTCTGTTTCAAATGAATAAGTTTCTGGGGTGTTTCCTGGAGTCCATAACTATCTACACAGACTTGTCACCATCCTGAATGAGCCCAACGACAGTGGTGTTGTCAGCAAATAGGAGGTTTAGTACTTTAGTACTTTACAGCTGGGCCTTTAAAGGTTCAGTCATTTGTATACAGGGAGAAGAACAGTGGGGAAGAGACACTCCCCTGTTGTGCACCAATGTTGGTTGTCCGTGTTCCAGATGTGACATCTCCCAGCTGCACATGCTGACCCCTGTCAGTCAGGAGGCTGGAGATCCACTGACAGATGGCAGGTGATACAGTGTCCTGAGAGAGTTTGGCAGTGAGGATTTCAGGTAAGATAGTGCTGAACGCTGAGCTGAAGTCCACAAACAGGATCCTTGCATAGGCCCCTGGATGGTCAAAGTGTTGCAGAATGAAGTGCAGCCCCACGTTCACTGCATCATCCATTGATCTGTCGGCAAACTGCAGGGGATCCAGCTGGTGACCTGTGATGTTTCTGAAGTGGGTCAGCACCAGGTGTAGTGGGGATTTGTTTAGTGAGGGTATGCAACGTAATGTTATTTAAATGAAAGCCTAATATCAATAAGTGAGAAATAGCCTCTGTTTCAAGAAGAGGGGGGACTCATACCCAAGTCCAACACCCACTACACCCCTGGTCAGCACTATGTGTTCAAAGGACTCCATGGCCACTGTGTTTATTCATACTGGTGAGTTACATGAAGATCAGATCACATTTAGTGAATTCATGCAGAAAATCAGAACATTCTAAAGGGTTCACATACTGTCTACTTTGGCTGTATGTCAGTCATGTTAAGGAGCTTCAGTAGAACACTAATTTGCTTTGGGAGAATAGCTGAAGCAAAGGAAGGTGGAGAGATTGATGAGCAATGCAGCACAGGACACTGAGACCATTAGTCATGATTTTTAAACAACCAATCAACAAAGAGTTTCACAGATCAAAAAAGGAGGGAGAGTGGCCCAAATCAAATGAGAAACTGTGAGTATTAAATAGCTCCTGTGTCCTCTTTGTCTCCTCCTGTCACTAAAAAGGCTCAAATGTGGGCAGATTATAATATAATGAATTATCATGACCCAGGGCTTTCCCATTAAGAACCATGAAGCAGGACCACCCTAAAGTCTATACATGTGCTGTTCTTCCTTCAGTACATTGCTGTATTGAAATAATGCTTACGAAGTCTGTCGAAGCTCTGACTGTATTATTCTAGCCTCAGCTTCTGGGTTTGATGATGGCTTTTGTTGAATATAAAGGAACATGAACAGGATTTTTGCAAATTGTAGGAAGTCTTTATAACACTGTCAAGAGTATAGGAATGCTCATATCTTTGGTTGCAATGGTGATTAATAAAGAAACTGGATCAACTGAATCAGTAAAGGTAAATATTAAATTCCCATGTGACAGAGTTTATGATATGATATGATATCATGACATATTTCAAGATATTGTGTTATAATGAAAGTTCTTATGAAATCATTGCTGGCCTGCTGTCAAGTGACTGGTATTCAGCATTTGTGCTGCAGTTAATAGACATACCAGACAAGTGCCACATGACGTCACAACAGATGCATAAATGAAAGCATGTTGGACAATGATCTGGTTCCATTATGGTGTAGATGCATTCACTTTCACTTCAGTCAGAACTCTTCTGATGAATAGTATTTGTTTATTTTGGTAAGAAAAGAGTTTCAAAAAAGATTAGAAATGTTTTAGTTATATTCAAACAACATAACAAAAAAAAACATAACATAACATTACACAAAACATATGTGTAATATAACAAATGTCTAATACATTTTTAATAAACATTTTTATTAACTCTTTTAAATAGTCTGCATTTGAGCAAGTTTTCTCCTGTATCCTTTGACATGAAGACCCACTGCAGTTTGTTGTACAGAGTTGTAACTGCTCCACATATATACAGTATAATACAATAAAGTTATTTCAGGAGGCTTAGCCCAAACCAATGATGATAATGTATGATGTACAAAATCCATATTAGAAGATTGGGAGGATGGCTCTTCAAAACATACAATGCCACCTCCACCACCCTGAACATCCTGGCCATATGATGCACATTTGAGAGGTAGGTCCTCCTGTTTTTTACTACATAAAAACAGGATTCAGGTAAATGCTTATTCATAAAATAAGGTAGAATTAAATATCCATTTAAGAGCAGAGATATTGATCTACATATATGGCAGCTTGTTTCCAAATTCGTTTAACCCTGATACTCCAATGAGGTTTCATTAGTGGAGTTCTCTTTGACAGCAGAAACAGATGATCCTCCAGTGGAAGAGCAAGAGGAAGGAGTAACTGGCTGCTACAAATGAGGCTGACCCCAGAGATTATAGAAACTCTGGGTGGGACCTGCTTCTGATCTTACATGGATCCACTCCATGTGTCTCACCCAAAACTGTTATATTGCAGCCTCCAGCCCAAAGATCCTCATTCATTTCATTGATTTGGTTTAGGTCCATCGCCACACCGCACACCAAGCAGCTTCAGTTTTGAGAGTTCTTTGTTTAGAGTTGCATTGAAAGTCAAAGTGCCCAGCCTCATGTGGCTTTTGGGTTTGGGCTACCCTGCATCAGGGATGTGGGATTTACCCTCCCTGTCCAGTGTCTGTGTGAGGGGAGTTCCTGAGCTCGTGGGGTGGGGTCAGAGATGGAGCAAGATCTGGAGATAGAGATGTGAATGGTCAGAGTCCCTGAGTCTGCAAAGAGGTTGGCCACAGCAGAGTCAAACACCATGCAGTCTGAATCGGCCAGGCCATGTTGGATCACCCATGGTGTGGCCTCCCACATGAGACACCGGCGACTCCCTCTGAGCTCCAGGCGGTAGACGAAGCCCTCAGCCTCCTCACTCATGCCGGCCAACAGCACTGCAGCAAAGAAGGATGTAGGACTGCCAGGTACCACAGCCTCCTTTTTCACCACCAACACAAACTTCTGCTCAAAACAGGACTGCAGCATCACCCAGTCCACCCTATCTGACATGTTGATGTTGCTAATGAGGAAGATGGCCTCCTCTCCTTCCTGTTCTGTGATGGGCTGGTGGGCCTGAATCAGGTGAGAAACTACACCTCCCAGAGTTCCTTGCCATTGGCAGGATGAGCTACAGGGGCAAGTGCAAGACTGGGACTGTGATACCTCCTTCTGGCCTGTGTTGACCAGTTCGGTGTGGTGCTGTGACTGGATGCTGCCGACTCCTGTAGGCTGTTAGAGAGATGCAGATGGAAAGGGGGACAGGGTGAATGGAGGGAGGGAGGTTGTAAGAAGGAGTGGGATGAAGGTATACCAGGGGAAAAGAGAGAGGATGGGTATTTTACAAGTTCAGTAAAAAAGAAGAGCCAGAAAGCATGTGGGGAAAAAAGGATGAAAAATGAATATGTAGCAGAAAGTGGGGCAACCATAAAGGCCAAAAGGGATGGGTGTGGGCGGAGGTGTGTGGGAGAAAGGGATGAATCAAAGAGAGGAAGAAAGGGCAGGAACAAAGAAATATGGAAGACCGAGGAGTGTGTGGGGGAGTGTGAAGAATGTCAGAAGGAATGAGATGGGAAGAGGAGGAGGACAAGATAAGAAATAGACATTAGTCAAAAGAGCATGGGGGCATCACTCATCATCATGCTTCACATGGCCTGGGCTCCACACAGCTCTATACATCTAACAAGCCTATTTCTATCATGCATGTCTCAGGTCACCAAGCACCAGGTGCTTTCAGACGCCTGCTTTTCACTTGGAGTATGCAGGTGTGTGATGTATGTGTTTGTGTGCTCATGCCTGTGTGCACGCATACTCTGTACATGTGTGTGTGTGTGTGTGTGTGTGCACATGTGTGTGTGGGGCCAATCATTTGAAGATAAATGTGTGACTGCACAGTGGAGCTCTGTCCTTGATTATACAGAGAGGGCAATACCAGTGAAGGTCACTCTGATGAGTACACTCCCACAACATTCACAGCGCAGTTTGCACCTACCCACCATTTCTAGAGCTCAGTGGAGGCTTATACAAGCATGCTCTGCTTTAAACAGAAAACAGCAATAAGTCAGTGCATGTGTGACTCTCACATTAAGTAGAATTTTAGTCTATAAACAATCACATGCAAATAGATTGGCTGTACATAAAATCTAACAACAATCTAACAAACTACCTAACCAGATATTTTCAAACAGCCATATAGTCAAGTACAGTATATGAAATGATTCCATATGATGTTGGTTAATTCCCTCAGTGCTGAGTGCATTTTTAGCCAGGGGCATTCAAATCCATGGTAATCAGACAATTCTCTTGATACAGATATCAGTTGAAAAACAAACCACTCAGATCACAGTGATTTAAAATAAGAAAGGCTGAGATGTAGACATGAGAGGTTGCAAGGAAACAAGCATGGGATCTAGCAGAACAGTGCACTGCAGGTGAGTACTGAACACCACAAGCTAAGGCTTTAAGGGGATTATTTCATAAGGAATCCATTGAGGGAATAAAGACTTGAGCTGTCGCATCAGCAGTCTGCCTAATGAAGAAGAGGTCCTGAACCCTAATCCTGGACCTGAATGCTAAAATTTAGCTTTACCTTCCCAATGCCAAATTACATGCTATTCTGACTTTGAAGAAGATTACAAACACACACACGCGTAATTATCCATTTGAATAGCATATTTTAGGTTTCCGGTTAAATGAACCTCCTGTGTTCGTCTGTGTACACGAATGTACCCAGTTGGTCACCTCATCTAAAAATGGTATTTAGGGGATTTCAGAGGTGACAATGGGATATGATTTTGTGTAGTATTCTTGCTATAAGGTATGTCAGTGAAAAAATCTCATGTGTCCTTGGTCAGGACAGGAGTGTGTGTAGTAGGGATAGTAGGGATATTATGAGGAGAGTGTGTGTGTTGCACACATTGAATGTGCCCTGTCCAAATGTATGTGGGGGTGCAGTCAGCATTGAAATGCAAATTGTTGAACAGTGAAGAAATTACTTTTCCCAGCATCACCGTACTTGACAGTAAACGATTTCCAGTGCTCAGAATCTCATGTAACTAGTGGAGGTTAACAGCATAGAAACTGGGATTTGATTGTCTATTGTAGGTGGATAAACTGAATGAGCTGCTCCTAGCTTGCAGCTGACTGTGCTGGAGAAGAGCTTCATGTATTGAGCTGGAGAGGCCGTGGCTGAGCAGTGGGCTGGGAGACTGTGGCAGCCTTGGGGGCCAACCTCAAGCAGACTCCCACCCACCCCCTACTTAATTATTTACACTCTCCTACATTTTAAGTACCACAGCATCTCCAGTGGATTTGGCTGCTGATGAGATCACCTGTGGGTCAAACATGCCCATGAACATTATTTTCAATTGCATTTTAGTCAAAGTGTAACAAATGGCGGGAAACCCAAAGAAAATATATATTTTGATCTGGTTAGTGTGAAGGTGAGGTGTTTGGGAAAAACTGGGGTGTGAGAAAGTAGAAGAGACATTCAGAGACATTCATGCTCATTCATGTTCACAGCAAATTACAAATGGAAAATTGACTGTTATGGGTCTAATTTCAATTCAATTCAATTCAGTTTTATTTATACAGCGCCTTTTACAATAGTATTGTCTCGTGGCGCTTCACAGAAGGAGCACCCAAGAGCAACAGGGGCAAGGAAAAACTTCCTTATGTTCAGTTAATCTAGGAAGAAACCTTGGGCAGATCCACGACTCAAGGGGCTAACCCAACTGCCAGGGGTCATGCAGAAAAATTACAATCAGTAGTAATCATGACAGACTATAAGCTGCCTATGGTTTTAGCTAAGGTTCATAATAGTTCATAATAGAGTATTATCCCACTCTTACAATACATGGTAGTCAGTCTATAGGTGGTTATCAGGAATTATGGCTGGACAATGTAGCAGCGGCCAGGCATAGTGACAAACTCAAAGGAATGAGATGGGTCAGGGGGGTAACAGTAAGGGTCCATTTGATTTTTTTTTAATTTAAGGCTTTGAAATTTAGGCTCAGAAAAACATGTTACCCATATTTCTTTAATAATTAAAAAAAACAGTAGATGTTTGTCCCTAAATATCAGCACAGAGAGCACACCACCCATACAAAGCCTGTCTCCAATTCAATAACCCCCCTAATTGCATGATCATGGCATTCTAGGGGTTCTATATACATTAGCGTACTTCTCCCTACTGTCTTCCCTGCCTTAACAAGCTGCACATTTGATTAAGAGGCTACTCAGCCACTCTCCCCAGAGACAGGCTCAGAGCTCAGACTCCATGGCATCATGCCTTCTCTTCAGAGCAGGGAGTTAGTGCTCCTCCAGGACTGGGTGGAGAGCAGGAGATAGAAACACAATGGCTTTCCCAAGGTAGGAGACCCACAGTAACCAGGAGAAGGCAGTATTGTAATATTATTGTAATGTGACTGATAATAATAGAATGTTTCATATATCTCACCTCAGTGAACAATATGATGCAAAACAAGCAAGATGTAGTCATTCTACACATGGTCAGTTACCTAAAATAAAATGTATTGGACACAAACCTCATTTATGTACCTAAAGAAGTGCAGTAACAAGTTCTAATAGCTAGAATGTGGTCTGATAAAACATGAGCCTCCACGTTATCACACTTTGACACCTGCTAAATGATTCCTTGTACCGTAAATATCTGGCAAAAGTCTTCACTCTCCACAGAGTTACTGACACTGTCTGCACTTATCCATGACATCACCTCTGGCCTAGGGAAGTCAGGATTCCAGGAAACGTTGCCTGGGTTTTGCAGATCATGTGATATTGTGATCATGGATCAGTGAGGAGCGCTGTGGTCTCTGGATACAAACAACTGCCCGTCAGGCTACAGCCAATTGTCATGCAGACATTAACCAGCAAGGCTCTCCATCACAGCCTCTCTGATCAATACTGTCCAGCCCAAAGTTTTTTTTTTTTGCTGGAAAGCAAGGCAAAGGTTCCTTTAATTAAGTTACAGGAGATTGGATGGCAGGGAAAGTGAACCCACACTATTTATTCAGCCTTGCTGTCCAATTCCTTCCCCTAAGCCATTTCACTGATTTGAAAACTTAGTGCTAAACTGAGACAGACAACTGAGACTAAAAAAACTGATTAAAATATAATTGGCCCTAAAATACAATGAACCCTAACCATCTTAATCAATGGCCTGCTCCTGGAATGTCTTGAAAATCTATTGAGGGTTTTGAGGTCAGAATCACTATTTATTTGCTTTAGAAAATATGTTGAATGAAATTAAATAATCCCCCTACTGTTAAAAGTGTTAAACAAATAAATCCATACATACAGTACATACTTACATATGTATGCACGTACACAAACATACATACATAAATAAATACATACATACATACATACATACATACATACATACATACATGTATACGTGTCAGTACATCTCCAGTACTACAGTATAAGTGTCCAGTGTGTACATTTTTCAATTTAATTTAATTTATTTTTATTTTTTATTATAAAAAAGAGGGGCAACTGTGGCCTACTGGTTAGACTTCACTAATTCACGATTGGGATAAATGCAGAGACCAAATTTCCCTTATGGGATCAAAAGAGTATAGATGATGATGATGATGACATATCAATACTATATTATTACAAAGACTCAACACTGGTACAGTCTTACCTAGGGCGACACAATCAGGTAAGCAGGTAACTCTACTCACCTTCCTCCAGGATGGTGGTTTATCTGGGCCGATGGGCGGCATGACCTGTGTGACCTGAGCACTGGTCCTTGGCCAGGAGTCTCCGGTGTGGCACTGAGACCAGCTGAGCAGGCAGGGCCACTGGGGCAGCTCCCTCAGCAGGGGAAAACAGGACGCTGGGCACATCATCACCCCCACGCTCCCTTAGAGGCTCTCCTGACTCCCTGAGTAAGTGTGTGTCCACTTTCTCTTTCTCGGCTTCTTTTGTCGTTTTATTACTTCCCCCTGCACTTCTGTCTCTCCTTTCCTTTGTACCCTATCTTTCCCTCCTTTCCTCTTTCTGTGTCTCTCTCTTACCTCACACTCTCACTAGCAATTTCACACGCCACTGACTCTTTTAACGCACCTTATCTCCACTTAACTACAATGTGGTCAATAAATCTTGCTAGGTCACAGAGTCTCCAAGGTCACCAACAGAGAGCAACATCCCATCATGATTCAACTAAAAAAAAGCAGGGCTCCCAGCTCAGGGGTGAGGGACCTGCAGTGAGCCCATGCCAGATGACAGCCGTGAGAGAGGCATTGAGGTTACTTTAGCCGTGCTCTCACAGACACAAGGGGAATATGAAATCTACTGACCTACTGAGGGCTCAGGTTACAGGCATAAAGTGGAAGTGCACAACCCCACAGACACAGTGACAGCTTCAACGAAAAAAACCCACAAGTACAATAAATATGAGATCTCACTTCCTTCATGAGCAGCTGAGTGTGCATGTGTCTGCATGTGAGCCAATATGCATGCAGCAATGGATGGATGCATCTGTCTTGGTCTGTCTGCACACTTGGTATGGACAGTTCTGATTAAGATGCATTACATACCGCAGGAACTAGCAGCATTGACCGTGACTTCTACCAAAATAGAGAGCACGTGGACCCTGAGGAGCGAGATGCCTGGACAGCACCATCAACTGCAAACACAGGCAGCCACAAAGCAAAACAGTAGCAGTTGCTTGCCAGAGAAAACATGACCATGACCATGACCAAATCTGAGCGTTAAGAGCACCTCCTATGATACTGGATTCTACTTAAATAAACAGAAGTCTCTTTTCACATCGACATACACCACTACAGCTTGTCCAAAAATGAAAACAACACAGAGAATGAAAAGACCACACATATCATATAAAGCTGCCCAGCTGTGTCCATACCAAAGCTTAATGCTGAAAAGTTTTTGCTGAAAAGATTCTCAAACAGCACGCAAACAGTAAAAAATTAGCTCTCAAACACACACACAGCAAAATCAGATCAAATTACCTTAAGCAAGATGGATGTACTTACAAGGAAACACACACACACACACACAGTGTTACTATGTCAGTCTGTTTACCCCTCGTTGTTTTGCCTCACTCTCTCCTGCTCTTGCTTGTATTCCTCCCTCACTGTGTGATCGTTCCCTCCCAGCCGCAGCTCTTTCTTCCTTTCAATTCCCATCTAGCGTTGTCTCTCTCCCTCCATCTCTCTCTTCCTCTACTGTGTGCGCTCCTCTGTGGCTTCTCTCCCGCCCGTCTACTGCTGGGGAGAGCGATAGATAGATGTGAGGAGAGCAAAGCATCTCTCTGAAGGACTGCAGCAGGGCTACAGCACACAACACTGAAGGGGGTGGAGTGTGTGGACATGCTGCTGGTGATGGGGGGACTAACTGCAACTAACCCCCCTCTTCCCATCAAAGAAAAAAAACACACACTCTCTCTCTCTCTCTTTTACACACACACACACACACACACACACACACACACACACATCCATCCATTGCTCTCCTGTCCCAGTGCTCTTATCTGGCTTCTTCCTCTTTATCTTTGCCCCCCGTTGGTCCTATTTGTCCCTCAGCACTGAGAGTGGATGCAGATTCAGAGCGCAGCACTGGCTATCTCCTCTTTCATGTGTCCGCTCAGAGACACTATCCGTCTCCCGAGGCGGAACAGGGAGAAATGAGGAGATGGAGACGGCGTATGGAAATGATGACTTAGATGTGTGTGTGTAAGAGAGAGATATGTGACAACAAGGTTAGTAATGCAGCACAGTAAAGCGTGCGGCACATACACACTGATACGTGTGTGTGTGTGCGCGCGCGTGTGTTTGTGTATGTGCGTGTGTGCACCGGGGGAAAGCTTCAAAGGAACAGCATCTGTTGACTGATGTAAACAACATAGGACTTAGAGGATCCATTGCAGCCCTGCCAGCAGCTATTGCACTAGTGCTCTCTCCCATTGGATATGGCCTCCCCTTCCCTTCCCTGAAATTCTCCTTCTTTCTTTCTGTCTCTCTGCCTCTCAGCCTCCACCTCCTCCTCCACCTCCTCCTATCAGCACCCTCCTGTCAGGGGCCAGAGGATGAGACCTCACTCTCTTTCTCCATCTCTCCCTCTCCCTCCCTCTCCCTATCAGCTGCTGGCTCAGTCTCTCGTTTTTTTTTTTTTATCCTGCCCAAGAGAAAGGGCAGAGCACCCTTCACTGCATCCCAAACACCCTCCCTCACCCAGGGGATGGAGAGTCAGGATAGGTGTGTGTGTATGGGAGGGAGATAGACAGAGTGACAATTTGAGGAGAGACAAACAAAGAAGTGAAGAGAGGGTGAGTGTGAGAGGGAGCTTGTGTGAGGAGAATATAGTGAGAGAGGGGAAAATATTCCTGCCTTGGCTAATTATTTGTAGCCCTGATGGGGACTAACAATACAGAGGTTTGGGGTGCAGAAATGGCACACACACACAAACATACACACCCCACCCCTACCACAAGCACACACCTGGATAGCAACAAACATACGCAACAAATGCAGCTGAAAGCAACACTTGACTCAGGCATCAGAGGGAATGTTCTTAAACTCTGACAGGGCTACAGACCCCATTTAAAAGCCAGTGATTAATGATGATGCTGTGGAGTGTGAAGAAATGGGGAAGGGAGAGGCAAGCGGGAGAGAGGGAGAGAGGGATCCTTAAAGCCTGGGCAATTCAATTAGTTGCTGAGTGTAAAGGATTTATGGTGCAGTAGGAAGGGATGGCCGTCTCCTCTCCCCCTCCTACAGACACCCTAGCAGGGGCAAGTGAGCTGATTCAGCAGGAAGCACATGAAGACAATACCTGGAGCTGAGCCCAGGTGGAGCATGGCCACGCTCTGTGTGCAACATTCATTCTGGCCCATGTGCGGGCACGCCAGCGATCAATGCAGCATGCACTGGTCAATAAAAAATCAGCTTACTCTCTCTCATATACACACATATACATTTAGCTCAGCTTTTGCCAACTCTCTCTCTCTCTCTCACACACACACAGGCGCGCACACACTCCATGCATTTTAAGGATTAATGCATTAGAGGGATGATCAATACTTAAAGCCTGTTACAGGAGAGATGTTAAGATCTCATTTAAAGCTCAACACCCCAACACCCCCTGTGCTCTGAGATGAGGATGGCTGTACCTGTCCATCATCGGACCGCTTCATACTGCACTCCAGCAGGGCACAACAGAGGCTAATGTAAGGCTGGAATGAGGCCAACATGTGCACATTCGCTCACATCTCCAAACGCCCACATAGAGACGAAATGACGCACTGAGTGTGAAAAGGTTTGTAGAAAGACAAATAGGCATTGAATAGGTTGTATAAACAGGCAGCAGAGTGCCATTGTCCTTGCTTAAAAACGCAATCGTTTGCCTGGTTGCTATAGTGACATTCCACAGGAACAGTGAGCATAATCTGTGGTCAGGACCCATAACAACATGGTGAATTTCAAAATGTTTCCAGGATGATTGATCCAAGTAATGAGACAGTACCAAACTCTCACAGAATGGACTTGGTTGAAATTTCAAAAAGAGCTTGATCGCTGGTCAGCATGGACAGCTGACAATAGATACAAGTAAGGCAAGTAAGTTTGGTAACTGCCTGTCATTTCAACAATATCTAGAACATCACATACTAACATCAACTATGCTTGATTTTGGAATTGAAAATATTCCAGTTGTAATGGAATGGATATTTGGCGATCTTAATTCTGAATGTTTTAGTGTAGGTAGGTTCCTGAACACCATAACTGAAGTGAATGTTGCATTGACATTCCTATAGTTTTTTTGTGTAGGACAGTTTGCTGCTGATCCAGGAAGGTGCTCACCTGGCCGTGCCTGTAATACCCTCTCAACTACATAACAATATATTGCCTGCTTGGCATTAGATTGCTAATCTAATGATCATCATTAAGGCTTGTGAATTCTCCTTTCTACCATTCTTGTAAAACATACTGTCGTCTTGTTTTTCTGGATACTGGGCATCTTCTTATTAGTAATTCCTGGACACCCATGTCAGGACCGACACCCCCCATGATGGCACTGTCAAAAATGGACCCTTTTTGTTACCCCCATGACCCATCTCACTTCTTTACTTTAACACTATGCCTGGCTACTACACTGTCCAGCCATAATTCTTGATAACTTCCTAGACTAATTAACATAAAGGAGTTTTTCCTTACCCCTGTTCCTCATGGTTGCTATTCTATTGTACATATAATCAAACTGAACTGAATTGAATAATTTATTAAGATCTGGCCTCTGAAGTCAGTTTCACAGGGATTCAATTGCATGAATATGACAGACTGTGGGAATTGTGAGGCCACTTGGACACAAACAAAGAATTTTCTGTGAATCTCTAACATATAAGCAAAACATTTAAAGTAGTCTTGGACATTACCAATGGTCCATAATGACTGAAAACAGTCTCTTTTGCTGTCTGTCATTACAGAAAGCTGTGCACTACAGCTGTGATTTGCAGGTATAACAATGTCCACTGGAGGGCAATATAAACAAATAAAACAAATCTCACTAGAATTGAAATTGTATCAGGGCATCCAGTGCAGTTATTTTTATTGCCGTTATTTTTCAAGGCATCCAAACCCATACCAATGATACAGCAGTATTATGGCCACCTGTGGGAAACAGCAGCCTTCTGCTGGCCACTAGCCAAGTCCACAGCAGTCACCAAAGTCATCCAACAACTTGAACTCCCTCCACCCCTGTTCAGCACCTCACAGCTGTAAGTCTGCTGTGATCTGCATTTAGAACATGTGAGGAAGGTCATTTACTGGATCAGTACCAGTATGTGTCAGTATGATACAAAGCCTGTACCTGTGATGTGAAACAGCACAATTCGTGCACCTTATTCATTTATTCATTTAGATACTGACTCAAAAGTACTGAACAGCTTGGTTTATGGACTGACATGTTTATGTCACTACTGACACACCGATTCAGTTGATACAGCCACACTTGAGATATTCATATCTTTGCAATCTCAAAGGTATGTTCACCCAAAGAATCTACCCAAACTAACGGCCACATTGTGAAGCCACGCAAGGCAAGGATGTATCTGAGTCACTACTGTTAAAAAACAAATCAACAGACAAACAAACTGATGTTCATGGTTCTTAATGTTCCATTTGACACTCCATTTGATCCTACAACATATGAAAATCATAACAGAAAACAGTCAGTAAAAAACACACACACACACATACACACAAAGAGGAAATCTCTTACACTTTCACACGGTGAGAGGCTTCTTGTGTTGTTACAAAACAATGACAAAAATAAGAGTCTCATTGCAAAAGTTCACAGGAGGCCTGGCTGTCCTTCAGACGTGGTCCTACAGGAGAGTACAGTGTGCTCTTGGAATCACTGTAGACAGAGAGGCCAACTCAACCACCCTTACATTACTTCAGCTTCTGGAAAATCGCCAACCATCACAATTATTGTTGACAGACATAGCTGTTGTTGCACGGCAGATCCAAAAGGTGTTAAATTCTGGAAACCCTCAGTTTAAAACAGCCTACCCCTCTAGTTGTGAACTGCCAGTTAGTTGAACCATGAAAGTGCCATTCAAACCACAGCAAAATTTAGTTGACCTAAAGGATTTGAGGATTTGATGCCATGAATCACAAAAATAAATTACTAAAAAAAACAAAAAAAAAAAACAAATATGTGCTTGGGTCATAAAATCAGTCCATGGTAAAAAAACAAAAAAAAACAAACAAACAAACAAACACACAATTACTAGAGTACATTGTATAACAGCAACGTACCAAGGAATTCCACTGAATCTTCAAGAAAAGCAAAGTCTCAGTCACAGAGGGATAACACTCTCACAGAGGGATAACACTCTTAGACTCAGAGCTGAAAGGTGCTTGGTTGACAAACATGTTGCATTTTCTCCTGATTGGTTATCTGATGACCGATTTTCAATCCCAGTCTGCACAATCAGCCATTGGCTTACTCTGAGGTAGAACACTACAAACAAGGGTTTTCAGACCCGAATGAACACTTGACTTGTGGTGTACCAGGGTCAGTTTTGGGGCTATAGGTCCGGTATCACACACAGCACCAAAGTCCCCCACTGTTTGTAGCTAGCTCCTGTCTCATAGCTACAGCACCAGCATTCCATGGTGCCGACCGTAGTGGCACTGCTGAGAGCAATCTGGGCACATGATAGGAGACAGCAAGCAGTCCACAGAGTTAGCCTAGTTTACTATGCTGGTTCCAGTCAGGTTCCAGTAGACTCCACTAGGCTTCTGTCTCCTTGATGACACATCTTCCATGCCCCAGGCTGCCAGCTTGACATTTAAAGGCATCCTAACCATTTACAAACAATCAAACTTGTTACTGGGGTGGGAAGAGGATCACAGCTTTGATTTCCTTTCTTCACTTGGTTGTCATCATCTATGAAACCAGTTCCAGGGGCTGCTGTGCCTTTAGCGTAGGGCGCTGTTTGTCTGGGCAGAGTGAGCGTCTGGGCCCATGAAGCCAGAGGTTCATGCAAAGTTTGGCTGCTGTGGCTCCAGCTTGGCTACGGTGGGTGTTGCTAGAGTGCCGGCCGGCCATTGACCTTGTCGTGCATGAGGGTCATGGCACCGGTGGCGAAGTCACGCAGCACCTGCACGGTGTCGCGCTGGATCCTCAGGGACTCGTTCATGAACTCCTGCTGGGTCTCGGCCAGCTGCTGTACCGACTCGGCCAGCAGCTCCAGCGAGCGTGATACCGTCTCCAGCAGCGCATTGCTCATGTGCTGCTCCTCCACGCTCATGGCCGCCGCCCTGCTCACGGCCACACCGCTGACCTGCTCTGGGGGTCGGCCGCGAAGGGAGGGCGCAGAGACCGCAGGCTGAGGAAGAGGAGCAATGGAAGAAGGGGCAGGTAGAGAGGACACCTCAAGGTGGTGCACAGCTCCAGCGTTAGCGCTAGCGCTGCTATTGCTGCCGTTGGCAATGGGGGTGGGGGTTGAGGTGGACAGCCGTGAGCTGTTGGCCTGCTCCTCCTCCAGGTCTGCCAACTGGTTACTGTCTGTGTGTGTGAGGAAGGGGACAGGACAGGAGATGTGATGTGGGTGAGAGATGATAAAGCCAGACTGTACTACTATTAGCCATCAACCAACCATACTCTCAAAAGCCTGCACTACTCACCTTCTGTAAAAGGAATTTCAAAACTCATTTCAAATGGGTATTCAGACAGATCTCCTGAAATGAAGAAGACAGAATATGTCATGGCATGTCATCATATCAATCATATTACATCATATATCATATCCAATCATGTACTGTATGAGTCCACAAGCAACACAGCAGTCTGTAATATCAGGCCAAGCCTAAGGAAACTAATGGTTAATTTTTTTCAGCTACTAGTATGCCACAGGTATCCAGAGGTATTATTTGGAAGGTATTAACATAGCCAAGCCACAAAAAGTATCTTCCCTAATGGTATCTGTGTAGTCAGTAACATGCCTGTGATGAGATGATGAATGTTTTTGCCAAACCGATCCCCATGGAATACTCAAAAGGTAGCAAATATCTGGCAGTTCTGACTGTGAGCTCTGAAAGAGAGCCGCATGTTTTATAGATGAATAGAGGCATATTAGAGGTGTTTGAGCCCTTGCCACTAATTACTACTAAAGCCTCATCACACACAGGGAGAGAGGAGAGGAAGAGGGCTTCATGGGCAATCAGAGAAAGAGGAAAGCTGAGGCCAGTTGGTCTGATCTCAGCAGAGAAAATGAGAGAAATGGCTCCAATGAAAGAGCTTAACTCACCAGAGCTATCAAACAGAGAATCCCCTTCAGCGCTTTCGTCTTTCAGCCCTGCCAATGGTGGCGGCAGTGGCGTGGTCATGGCAGAGGTAGAAGGCACAGATTGGAAGGCAGACAATGGGGGTGGCACTCTGGGGAAGGGGTCCAGGGCACCTGTGCGCGCTCCTCCGTCCCCGTCCCCTGCCTCGGGTGAGTTGTGCATGGAGCCCATGCCCCCCATGTCCATTTCCATGTCATCATCCTCCTCCCCGCCTCCGTCCTCATCCTCGTCCTCAACTGGCCCCATGGCGGCGCTGGTTCTGGTGCCGTTGCGACTGCTGCTGGGCCGGGGTCCCCCCTGCTGGCCGTCCAGCTCCAGAATCTTCCGGATTATGTTTTCCGTGGGCGTGAACTCGCGTAGGAAGCGACTGGGCGGGCACCCCTTTAGCCCTGAGCGGACAGCTGCCACCTTGCGCTTGGTGTCACACTTCATGTCCGACCACTTCTTGATAACTTCCCCAACCTCACGCTCACACTCCCCAATCTCATTGATACGAGCAGTGATCTCCGCCCAGGTGCGTTTCTTCACTGTTGATGGCACGCCATAGTTGAACTTGCCTGAGGAAAAAATAGGATTGCATTGTATCACATGGACTGACAATACCTTTCATTTGAGCTGAATTGCATGCATGCAAACAATGACACACATAACAACCTATGGAAAATATCATAGAGCAAGAGACATGTTGAGGGACAAACTGCTGAGGATGGGAGTGGAGCCTGGCCTGGTGACCTGGATCACGGACTACCTCACGGAACGGCCCCAGTTTGTCAGACTTGGGGACCTTACATCAGAAGTTGTGGTCAGCAGCACAGGTGCGCCGCAGGGTACTGTGCTCTCCCCTGTACTGTTTACCCTGTACACCACCGATTTCAGCTACAACTCAGAGACTTGTCACATGCAGAAGTTCTCTGACAATACTGCAATCGTGGGGTGTATCAGGGGTGGACAGGAGGGGGAGTACAGGTGCCTTGTGGAGGACTTTGTTGGGTGGTGCCGGGCTAATCAGCTGCAGCTGAACACCACCAAAACCAAGGAAATGGTGGTGGACTTCAGGAGAACTGCCCCGCCGCTGGTGCCTGTCAAGATTGATGGGGAGATTGTCGAGACAGTCTGCACTTACAAGTACTTAGGGGTCCACCTTGACAATAAACTGGACTGGTCCACTATCTCAGACGCACTCTTCAAGAAAGGTCAGAGCAGGCTCTACTTTCTTAGGAGGCTGAGGTCTTTCAGGGTCTGCAACAGACTCCTGCTGATGTTCTACCAGTCTGTTATGGCCAGTGTGCTCTTCTATGCTGTGGTATGTTGGGGTGGTAGCACTAGGAAGAGAGACATTGGACGTCTTGACAGACTGGTGAGGAAAGCAGGGTCTATGGTGGGCATGGAGCTGGTGTCTCTAACTACAATAGCCCAGAGGAGGACCCTGAGCAGGCTACACTCTATATTGGACAATGACCGCCACCCCCTACACACCATCTTCATCAATCAGAGGAGTTTGATCAGCAACAGACTCCGGTCCCTCTCCTGCAAGACAGACAGGCTGCGGAGGTCCTTCGTCCCTAGGGCCATACAGCTGTACAACAGCACACAGAAGGTGCTGAGCATAATGGACTGGACAGCTTGAGCCCACACACACACTCACACTCTTATGCTGTCCCTGGTGGTGACTATACTACTATGGACAACAATATACTGCACTACCTTGATAACTACTGCACTAAATGACTCTTTTACAACATTGGACAATCTTACCGGGTCATTGTAATGTATCTACTAGGATTACCGCAAGGCATCTTATCACGACACTTATCTACCTCGTGGTTTTTCTTATCATCATTACCTTTTTTTTTTCCTTCCTGTTCAGTGAATGTTGTCTGAATGCAGATGTGTGCAATATGTTTGATCTGTATTTGCATTGTGTATTATGTGTATTATGTGTATGCTGCTGGACACCTTTATTTCCTTCGGGATCAATAAAGTAACTCTACTCTACTACTCCACTCTACATGAGAGCAACATAAGAGCATTTCAAAGGCTCATTCCATTCACTGCTATATCTATGGTGTTTAAGGATAACCTTTATTTTTAGCACTATTCACTAACTTCACTACTGTGCGAGCACCCACCTACAACAATGTGGCGGTTCTTGCGGACCTCATCCAGGAGGATGTGCACCTCATTGAAGGTGAAGCGAGCTTTCCTCTTCTTGAAGCGCACGGGCACGCCATCTTTGTCTAAATAAACTGGAGGTGATGTAGAGGACGTCATCCTCCCCCATCAACCCTTTGGAGTGCTCCTGTGTGGTCACATGAATACAAAAGGTAGTTTAGAGGTTAAAGTCTACAGTGCTTATGAGAACTTACTTAACTAAGAATGAAAAAACAGTGGTGAATTGTTTACAGTTTCAAGACACAATACACACACAGAGACACTACACACATACAGACAGAACTGGTAACAGAGACAATGCGGAGAGATGTATTGACTGATAGATTAAAGTTCCTAAATTACACATGTGTACACCCGCAATTGTGAGCTTCACTAGAAACAGAAAAAGTACAAGTGAGGCTACACTAGGAATAGTTGCCGATTTCTGTTTCATCACTGATCTGACGTGATTTGGTAAACTGTATGATACGGTGTACACGCCCACTTCAAAACCATCAAAGACGGGTTCTTTCTCAAACTCGCGAGCTACCGCTTCCTCTTCACAACATGATGGTAACTCTATACCAATTGATTCCAAGATGATGCCCGAAGCAGTAGTGATGGGTTTTTGCAGGGCTAACGCTCATTTACATTTCTGAACAAATGGTTATTCAGCTTGACATGAATGCATGTTACCGGTGATGTTTTCACATGGACCACTTCGTTTCTGTGCATACCTTGACCATGTGTAGTTATTAGTCTACCTCGTATGCCGCTGTTACTGTATGCCTCAACTCACTGAGTAGGTCAGAATCATTGCTGCTGAATTTCCATCATGGTAATGGATAGCTAGGTAACTTAGCCAACATTAATGTTAGCTATCCATTAAAAATAATTCACGTTAAGATTGCGAGTTATTTAATGGCTTAATCGACGAATGCATTGACATGATAACATAAGGCTGAAACCCGGTACAACAACACTATCGTACTAGCATGTTCATGCTCACGTTTAATTTACGATATCTTCCTCGTTGCCCTGGTTTTGGCAGAACGGCACAAAGCAAACGTTAGCTAGCCACTAGCTACCTTCCTAACCACCCCCATTAAACCCAGGACGCATGTCTATGTACACTCCTCATGAAGTCAGAAAACATTTCTCCAACTTCAAAGACACAGTAAAGTGATCAAAATGAACGTGAATCACCGTGTGTTTACCTTCAATACGCCGCTTTTCGCATTCCTTGTATTGCGGACGAAAAACCAGAAACTTCGTACAGTCGGGTGTAGCAACGTTGCGCAGACTCCGTGTCCCTTTCCTCCGTCCATGTTACTGGATGATGGTGTAGTACCGACATAGACCACTACCTTTGAAACAAGGCGCTGTTCGCCATCTTCCACCACCTAACTTCTCTGAGGTAGCTATCACACAGCTCTCTTTCATCCCTTCTTTGCAAATTTTGATTTTTTTTCAAACTTCTTAAATTCAAGTCAAAGCTAATTTTAATACAATTTTTACAGATAAAAACTGACAAACCTGAAATGTATTAATACCCTTGTCAAGTTTTGTAGCTACCATTCAATGTGGAGGATGAATGAATTCCATAACACCGAACATTAGTTCAATATGATTGATTAAAAATAAAACCAAGTAGATAGCTAGATATTAACAGACTGAAGGCTGAGATGACTGGTTACACTTGACTTTTATTAAGTATAAAATATGTCTACAACAGTGACTGAATTCTGTGACCCATGGCAAATGTTACCACATTCTTGTTTTGCTGGTCGACACCTACTAGCTCCATGTAGCAATGGCACTTTGACTGTATTTCAATGAGTGTGCATGTGTGTGTGTGTGTGTGTGCCCTTGCGTGCGTGTGGATATGGAAGTGTGCATTTGAGGGGATGTGCATCTGTAAACAGAATTGTGTATGTGGCACGTTATTGTGCACTATAATCCCATCAGATGGAACTTAACACAGATAGCATCTCTGAGTAGTACAGCTACCTAGAGGCCCTGACAGCCAACTGCTATCTAGCTACAGCATTGCACATAAAGCAAACCAACAAAGACAAAGTGCGTAAAAGCAAGTACTGAATACAAAGTCTGGAGCTGGAGGAGAAAAGAAAACATGCAAGTGATTGCAGCAGAGCCATAGAGCAGTCTGGCCAACATTCTGTGCTGGAGAAGCCTTGAGAATGTGGATTGGGGTTGGAGGCTGTGCAGTGCAAACAAAACATTTCTGAAGTTACTGGCATCTTCTGTATTCAGGAGTACATTGTCAACTGGAGCCACTGGAGAGAAAGGAAAGTAGTGGGACACTTGAATACATGACAATTCATTACATTCCTTTATGTGGTAGAGACGGATGATCACTGGTAAGGATTTATTTTAAGAAAATACAAACTAACAAAAAAATCATCCCTGTTAAAGGTAGTGTAATTATGGTAGATTTCAAAACATAAAAAGGGGTAATTCATCAGTAGGATTACACAATGCTTGCTGTTTTATCACCAAGGGGCTATGCACTTACCTCTTGTACGTTGACTTTGATGGTGCCATTGTTGTCCTTGTCAAGTGTTTTGAAGGCACCTGTGAGATCCAGGAAGAATGAGGAGTGGAATGAACTGGTCTCATTTTACACTAACAACCAAGACTGGATCAGGATTACTGGATCCTAATTGTTTAGAAGGTCAGTCAGCAAGTCGAACCTCAATTGCAGTCCTAATGCATTCCAATGCTTCACAGGGAGCTGGGAGAACTCTATTTAACTCTATAAACTGCTATTTACGGGATTGAGACTTCACCTGTGACATCTTCATTAGATTTCCGTTGTATGGCTGGTTTACCATTTACCATGTTTTTTTTGTGTGTGTGTGTGTTTCCCGTCAGAACATTATGAACTATGGGTAAGTGCCTGCACTAATGCTGCCTTTAGGAAAGGGCTCAGAAAAGGTGCAAGTGAAGCCTCACACTTTTGATTTGACAGCATGTTTTGTTTGGTCCTTGGTCAAACACAACGCAAGTTTTGGACAGCGGCGTCTCCTTGGGAATTTAAACCAATAACAATGTTGTACCAATAATATTGTGCATCCCTTGAAGCAAAACACTAATGGCTACAATGAACAGAATCACTATATGTTTACAACATAATATAATAATCATAATCATAATATATAATAACAACATAATAATCAGGAAAATATCAAAAGGAGCTGATGTGCAAAAGCATTCTATTTCTTGTAATTGCCTGAATTCTTATTTCACCTGTCAAACTGAGAAAAAGCTCTGTTACTGTATATCAGTATTGTCTCTTAAAAAAAAAAAAAACCTGACCTAACATATAAACCTGGCTTTTACAATACAAGACATTAAGCATCGATCTTCAACACCATCTGACTTTTTTAGTTGTGTTAGTTGCATCTGTATCCCTGTTAGTAATATGGGATACTGTACTGTCCACTGGTCAATATAAGAAAATAACTCCTGATGGGACAAATGAGACCCCGGGGTCTTGCTTTTCTGATATTGACTGATATTTTCTGTAATTGGCATTCAATACATTGAGACCCTATGCAGAATTTTCATAAAGGCATAAAACCGTTCAGAAATCATTGTTTTTGTTGATTGACCCGTCTCGGCGAAAACGGTCACTTTCACCGCCCCTCTGGGAGCAAGTCACCTTTTGTTTTGAATCCTACATGTGCCAGTAGGTGGTGACAACACATAATGGTATGTAGAGACATTTGTGAATGTAGGCCTAATATGTAATGTGCAAAGAAGTTATGAAAGTTAGGAAGAAAGATAAAATGGAGAATGGATTACCCATGTCTTGTTGTGAGCTTATGCTTACTAGTTTTCAGTAGAGGTGTCTGCAACTGTCTGCAGCTTTGTAAGTACAGAAATGTTTGAGGACGCAGCTTGCTGAAGTTGAATGTATTTGAGTACTCTTTATCTTACTTGGCAGTGTATTGTCTTGCTTGGTTTATGCCTGAAGTGCCTGCTACTTGCAATAGAGTACAGAAGCCTAGCAAATATTGTATAGTAAGCTAAACGATGCAAGAACAGCTAACGTGTCGACTGAATGACATTGTGGTATGTGTATGACAGTTGGTCAGCTCTTTTGAAAATAAATGCATATGTTTATTCACAGCGGTGAAGAGGAGGGGGGTTTACAACAGTATTGGGATCTTGTCGTATTCTGTCTCTCCATGGAGCTCCCCCTACAGCTTTTGGCTATGCTAATGCAACAACAACGCAAAAAAAGAAAACCAGACTTGCTGAGCGCTTCTTTAACCTGCTTATTATATGACTTTATAATATAATTATAACCATGTGGGGCTGTTAGCCCTGTAAATCATCAAGATCATCATTATATAACTATTTCATCAGTATAATGACACGGTAGTGCAGCTGAAATTCACATCATGGGGAATTATCACAACACACAATGCGATATGGCACAGCCCTACCAATGCAGCAACACTACAACAGTACAATATTTGGCCTTTCACTTTTACCAGCCTCCAATCCATTCCAAAACAACAGCTCTTTGGCCAAAACTGTAGCTGAATCAAGAGTACACAGGACTGAACTGCATATCGACTGCTGGGCTGCCTGGCAGTGAACACCCCACTTATAATATTTTAATGTCCAGACTTGACTCTGATACTTGCGGATGCTGTGTTCAAGTGCTTCAGCTGTTCTAGGCCTACTTTTTCAGCCACTTCCATTTTCCACAATATTTCTAACACTGTGCAGACAGCCCTTCAGATTCAAAATCAATAGATGGAAAAAGAGCTCCCACTTACGGCACATGGCATCTAGTCGCACCAGGCATCCAATGTAGTTGTCAAAGTCCATGTTTCCATTTTCATCACTGTACCGGCGGATGATCATGTCAAAGAGCTGGTCATTTAGAGGAAAGCCTGAGGAAAATAGCAGCAATGAAACACTGAAGCACTTTGAGGAGAGAACCACGTGGACACCAGAGACCACAGACAGCAAACTCTACCTGATATGAAATTAGGGCTGCGCGATTATTCATTAAAAAATTGCGATTCACACCTGCATACAGCCTCATTTCTCAATGACAACGGGTTTTCTGTATTTTATTCCACATGCTGCATTACAAGTAAACTCTCTTATTTCTTTGTTCTGGGAGTTTGTCAAGCGCCCGCAAACACTGCAGTGTCATTGCTTTCTAACTCAACCAAAGACAAGTCAACCTTTGCATCACATGATTTAGTGTAGCAGCAAGCTGGCACTTCGGAAGTTTTCGAAACAGTGCAGTGATGAGCAAGTGCAAGATGGATTGCACTTGCAAAGAAAAATAAACATAAATGATGAAACCCCTTGTGGTGAAGAGAATCAGCTAACTGCCATAATGGAACCAGTTCTCTGAGCATGAGTAAATTAACTACACAGATGGCCACCTTTTGAAGCAGCGGCCGTAAATAGTAGCAAATGGACAGATTTGACCACACTTTACCTTGTCTGCAGTATGACCAAAGCCACTTATGTATGACTCAGGATTCAAGATAGTCTTTATTACATGTCATTATACTATATAATACTATATATATATTATATATAAGAGAGTGAAATTCTTGTGTTTTTGCTCCTCAAAACTAAACAATAAATAAATGTTGATAGAAAGAGAGAGAGAAACAGACTGACTGTGTGTGTGTGTGTGTGTGTGTATGTGTATGTGTGTGTGTAAAATGAAAAGTGTCGTACTGAAAAGACAGGCAGACGTGCCATTGTTTCTGTGTTCATAAGCCTTGTGACTTGGTGGAAAAAACTGTTCTGGAGTCTGGTGGTCCGAGCCTTAAGACTAGGCTGTTTTCAATGTATTGTTGGCATTTTACGCAGGTTGCTGATGTTTTTTTTTAAGGCATATCAGGAAAAGACAGTTTATCAGTGTGATAGAGGTGTCACTACACAAGTTCCCAAATCAAACACAACCCAGGACAACACATTTGTTCCACGTGTTCACTTATGCAAAGCAGCTTATGAATGTTCCGCTAATATTTTGCATGCCAAGGCTTATCCTTAACCTATCTTACCTGCAGCTCTGAATGCATTTGGCAGCTCATCTGCGCCAATCAGCCCAGAGCCATCCACATCAAACTGCTTGTACACACCCTATACCGAGACAGGAAGAAAAAAAGACACTGTTACAGTGCAGTGACAATGTAAAGAGTATCTAACAAATGGTTCAATGTTGTCACAAACCAGATATTACACCATTGTTTATTAACCACAAAAGTATTAGTAGATTATCAATCATGTATGGTAGGTTTTTATGGTTCCATATTGCTTCCTGAGAACTTCAGTACAAAAACCAACAGATTTCTTTGATTCTGTTCTCTTTATAATCTCACACCAAGCAACTTGATCAATAAGTATCTAAATCACTTTATTCATGACTCATTGATACCCGAGTCGTGCTTCAGTGACACCTGGCTCCACAGTTGGTTTGACTGACACATCAATCCTCTCTTCCACTGATATGGCACACCTGCTGATGCACAGGCCTTGGGTCAGTCTGATGTCAGAGTGGGCTGACGGAACAGCCACACAGAATCTGACTGATAGCCTACTCTTTCATATTTCCCTCTCCTCTGAGCATCAGCTCAGCTAAACATTAACTCGCTTTGCAGCGTGGGGCTCATGCATAGTGCATATCATTACTAATGAAACGTGTATAACCTGATAACCACCTATGGACCCACTACCATGTAATGTAAAGTGGGATACTCTGGAACTATTATGAACCTTGGCTAAAACCAAAAACTTAGTAGTCTATCATGGTTTCTAGTGATTGTAATTTTCCTGCCCCTGGCAGTTGGGTTAGCCCCTTGAGTTGTGGATTTCCCCAAGGTTTCTTCCTAAACTAACTAAACATAAGGGAGTTTTTCCTTGCCCCTGTTGCTCTTGGGTGCTCCTTCTGTAAAGCGCCATGAGACAATACTATTGTAAAAGGCGTTGTATAAATCAAACTGAATTGAATTGTATTGACTGAATAAAAATGTCTGACACTGTAGACTGAATGCAAAAGTCAGAGCAACTCTGAGTAGGTTTGTGAGTGTATGGAGAACAGTTGAGGAGCCCACCTGCCATTTCTTGATGTTGTTCCACAGGTGTTTGAACTCGTGAAAGCCGAGTTTGCCAGTGCTGTCACTCTGCAGGTGTGTTAAGGTCCCCTGCATTTCTCTTGTTACATGCAAATTTCTCAAACAGGACACTGAAATGTGATGACTGACAGACATGTCAACGAAACAACAGGACTGTATAGGTCTAGTACGATTTGAAGGTGCAGTCAGCGATACTAAGCAGTTTGTACTATAATCATCAGTTAATATCGCCTCACATTCGTCTAGCTCTCCATTGTCCGAGAAACTCTTTTTTACAACCATTCACTCACTTCTCAACACACACACACAAAATGTAGGATACATCCATAACAGCCACCATACTCCTGCAGGATTCTATACTGAAACCATCTGTCTTCAAGTCTTGATCTGTGAGATCATAAAACACAAAAATCAAATCTGATTTCCCCAAAACCAAACCAAATCACATCAAGCATACACCATCATAATCAGAAAGATGATTTACGTTTGGCAATGATTCTGTTGAGGATGTTCATCAGTTCAGTGGGGCTAACCTCCATGTCCTACACAGGAGCAGGAACATTTCAGGGTCACATCAAAAGACAGATAATATTTGGGGTCACTGCAAAATGCTTTCATAATTCAGAACACATAAATAACAGTCAGGAATTCACTATGAAGGAGGAGGCTACAACAGTAAGATTAACTACAGTGCAAAAACTGCTAAGAGAAGTATTTCACAGGGTCAAGGGCATGATTGAACAGGCATTTTTGTACTCACATCCCCAGCCAGCTGCTGAAACACTTTGCGAAACTGCCTCTCCTCATCGCTCTCATGCTGATCTGCGTATGCATGGGGTCTACGTACGGGAGGCTAAAGACAAGACAAGTTATTAGAACATGACAGTCTTTCTGTTTTTGCTCACTGCATTTTCCAATTCAGTATGATTAAAGGGATAGGGTATGTTCAAGCGTCCTTTTTAAGTATTTGCAGAGTTTCCTTCAATGCATTCCAGCTATACAGCATGACAATTATTAGCAGATAGCAGATAACATTTGACTGGTGCAACTATGTTGTGCGCCCCTACTTGAAGTGTGATTGGCTGACAGTTATGCAAGACTAACAATTCTTCTATTCTATGTCATAGCTCATTAGTAACCACTGATATGAGGCACTGTATGGAAATGTGGGATGACTCACAGGGTCTGAGGGCACAAACTGGGCTGGGTCAATGTTGCTGTAAGAAAGCAAAGCAAACATTTGTGAAACGGCACACCGACACACATACATTAAAATGTAAGAGACAGTCTAGCAGAGCTGGCCAGAATGTAGAGACGACAGAGGAAAGAAAGTTAAATGTGATATTCAATTCAATTTTAATTATGAAAAGTAATTTTATGTTTACCCCCCCCCCCTCCAGCAGCACACGGCTGATTAGGCCTACTGCTCACCTGACCACATCCAGAATGCCTCCAATCAATCTTTTGGCAAGAAACATTTTGGCTTGGCTTAAGAATCTGGGAACAAAGGAACATGAATCAATAGAGCAAAGGTCACTTTCCACAAAACAGTCTGACACGTAAAAAAAATAGCTAAAGTAACGCTGTAGCGGATTCTGACACACCCACTACAACTATTTCCCCTACCCCCAATGGGTCCCACCCAATGACCACAAAATAAACAAACGTACACATTTAAGTAAATTTCTCACAACTTCACAATTAGTGGAGTTCTACGTAAGGGGAACTACGTAAGTAGCTAGGAAACATCCATTGCACGATGGATTTGTTGACAGTTTCGCTAGGCCTGGTACAACTTTGCATTCGAGTAGTTAGCCTAACGCTGGAATAGCAAGGAAGACTATCGGTGTTACACGACATTTTTCAGTATAACAGTATAACCACACCAAATTTAGTTAGAATGATGCAAATTAAACAACCGTTAGAAATACACAAATCGCATTTGTCCGGCTCGTTAGCCTTCAACTGACAGGTTCCTGACAGGCTTGCCTTTGCAGCTAGCTGGCTAACCGTACTTCAAATCAATCCTATGCATTACATGTCGATGCTTTCTTTTAAAAAGTTAGACAAGCAGGGTAAAAAATACCAAGTAAATAAATGTTTGCATCCCCCAAAGCATATGCATGTATTAATAGTTCACAGATCCATGGCTGACGTAAAGCTTAGCCATTTTACTAAAACGTCAACTTGCTTGAATTGATGCATCTCACGTGGACACTAAAGTAGCTTAATATTTATAAAAGTGTGAATAGTCATACGCAATATGGAGGTATATATGTATATAGATTGCTCTTCTTATGCATACAACTTATAACGCTGCATTTTGATCGCACTTACCAAGGCGGAGTGAATTCGAGCGACTGCTGCACTGTCAGTAACGTTAACGTTGCCACACGCTTTCACTGACTCAGCTGCTGATGTAGTGTAGGAGGGGACCAGCAAAATTCCTGGAACTCGGAGGGTGTGCGAACAATACAAATTAGAAGAGAAAGAAATAGGCTACACGACATATATTCAAGGAATAGGTTGTAGCCTATATGTTTTGAAAAACCTGTTCTCGTTTGTTCTGCAAACATACAGTATTTCAACAAGGCTGGCTATAGGCATTTGGTATACCATCTTGATCGTAGATAGAAAATTATAGGTGGTAGGCTACTTTTTGTGTTTTATCTACCTTATGACTCATATTATATATTGGTATCCTATGAAAGAATACCAGTGAGTAGGATACAAGTGGCCTTAGTGTAGGTACAGGCCTAAATGCTTGATTCATCTACAATGTCCAATGGCCTCTGGTATGGAGGAAGGGAAAGGTTTGATAGTCAAAAAGCAAAAGCCTGTACCTAGATGTGATGTAACATTATTAGTCCAGTATGAATTTAAGGTGAAAATGGATCATTAACACATCCAGCATTGAAGTGTTTTGCAAATGATTGCATACATGATGGCTCATATACAATACAAAAAGGCATTGTCTTCATAATCAGCTGAAGTCGTTTTGTGGGGACATCTATTAGTCAAAAATTTTCCCACTTTTAATATCACTTCGCCATAAACAGGCTGATAGGCCTGAATGCAGTCACTTATTTTCTGTCTCTCGAGTGATAAGCCTACCCATGCCTACCTATGCCTACATTGAGAGACTACTGCTCTTGATCAAGATCATTCAATTATTTTAACCTCTCTGCTTGAATGGTACATGGCTCAATGGACCAAATTCTGGCGGTCTGGTTCAAGAACCATATGGAATCAATCTGTGTGTGATTCTACTGTATGGCCTGTCAGAATGTTACTCCTAACAAAGGCCAGACAATCATACACACAAACACACTCAATGGAGTACTCACAGGTATCAGCAAAATTCTACAAACTCTGAGGGTGTGTGAACTAGACAACGAGAAACGTGTACACAAACATTATGTGCATTCCAGGAAAAGGCTGTAGCTGCTGTAACTGCTCTAGCTTGTCCTGCAAGCACACCTGGCCAACAAGATATGAAAGAAATTGGTATGTAATTCTTCCCTATGTCCTAAGAGGGTTACTCCAATGACTATATATAACTGAGAAATAGAATCTACATGAATAACCATTAGTACAGTAATAGTAATCACATTGAGATATTCATATAAAGTCTGATCTTGTTTCACCTGCAGATATGCATACATGTTTAAAGTCAAAGTAGTCACTATACAGGAAGCCCTTATAAAGCATTTTCATTATTATACTAGTTAGATTAGTTAAATTATTTGGATTTAGCACTTTTCTTGAAAATAATGATCAGACAAAAATCTGTACCCATGCACATACGCACACAGTTACATCTTCATTATATTCTTGTACATTAAATATTTTATTCCTTTTCTAGAGATCAGTTTCTGATTAAGAGGTATGGCAGGCTAGTCATTTTTAGCCATCAACTTCACCATTTGTTGGCCATAACAAGGATCACAAAAATGTCCCTGAAGGCCTCATTTCCAAAATATGAATCCATTAAAATTCATAATAAACATTTCCTGTCTATGTTTTTTTTAATGGTGCTTTGGATTCTCTCAAATACTTTGAAAGAGCAGCATCCCTGAAGCTTTCACAAAGCTCAGCGGTTAGATGTCTCACAAATTAGTGTCATCAGTGGTGCCACACCACACAGTTCTGGGATCAGCTTAAATCATTCATGTCTGCTTTGACTTCCCAAAGTTTTCCTTCACTAGACAAACATGTCAGACTCCAAAAGCCACACATCTAAAAACAAGTGTGTGGGTAGATCATAACGATTTGACTTCTTGTCTGCAGAGCATGCTCATAATGCCTTCCTATCCTCCTTTGCAGCACAGGCAGTCAGCTTCATTTCCTGCCAAGCAGTAGGCTGGCATGGACGACCTTCGGAACATGGCGAATAGTGAGGGACACCCTGGTCCCTCGGGTGAGTACCTCCCCTGGCTGGGCTGAGGCACAGGTGAGGTTTGCCACCCTCTCCGTCAAAGTTTCCTGGCACACATTCTGGATGCCATGTAGCAGGCACTGGTACATCTCGTCCTGCAGGATGAGCAGGCTCCGTGGTCGTAGCAGGAGGGAAAGCAAGTATCGTCTCTCCTCAGTCTGGGGGTCCTCCATCTGAGCATGGAGAAAGATGAAGGGACAAGAGCAGTTAGAGACAAAAGAATTGCTTGATGCGTAACCTTAAAGCCTGAGGACAATTATAATAACTGCACAGGAGAAAGCTAAACGGCTAAATCTGAAAAGCAGGTAATCTGGTTTGGCTAATCATTCCAACTTAATTATCTGCAAAGAAAAACATCCCATGGCGATACAGGAAGAGGAAGGGGTGAGACCAACATCTCCTTTGTCATCCTTTCTGAGTTGTGTGTTTGTTTAGTAACAGAATATGTAACTAAGTAGTGTGTGTGTGTGTGTGAGTGTAAGCACGTGTGGTGGCGTTATACACAAGTTTACCTCACACTGGCTAACAGGCCTGTAAAAGTCCAGAAGAGTGTGGGAGCCTAAACTGATGGTTGTTACAGTGGGGTGATACAAAGGGCCATCCTCATGTGGCTGACAAAAAGATTGCAAAGAAATGCACAGGGTAAAATACATAACATGACATATATAATTAATACTACTAAGCAATACTACTGCTGCTACTACTACTTAATAATAATAATAATAATAATAATGAGAAAGTACAATTTGTCATTATCAAATGTTTTTGTTTGTGAAGTGTGAAGACAGGATTTACCATAATGCCCTCGCCCGGTTTGTATTCATTCACCAAGACATGATTAGCAGCCTTTCCAGCGAATGCTCCTAAGGAAGAGATCTTGTTTGTGTATTTCAGCAGCCAATCAGGGAGCTTCTCCGCAAGCATCCCTTTTGGGTGAGGCAGACCACCTGAAAGAAGCAGGGCCATTAAAACACGCCAATCCATAAGCCAACTGTTGTTGGTCGATGTATGGTTTAGGAATAATGTTAGTCTTAAAGCTTCTTGAAAACCAGGCTTCAAAAGCTTCCTGTTGTTTAACACTGGTCTTGCATGTGTGATGCATGTCTGAAACCACAATGTCCTGTCTTGCACATTTTCACATGCATTAATGTCCTATCTACACAATTCAATCCAAGTTACATACCCCAGTTCTGAAGCCTCCTCCCTGATAACTGTGTCCATTTAGGTTTGGGAGCTTTGTACACCTGCCGTAATAATAGAGTAACGAACAAGAAGTAGTCTATTATTCACTTCCAAAACTTTACTCACAAAGCCAACCCAACACATGTAAACTGTAAACTTCCACTCAATCTTCAACATTTTTTACTTGCAAGTACGTTTACAAATACGTTCATTTGTGTTAGGCTAGTATGCACCTCTTGTAAGAGATACTGCTCTTCGACTTCTGAGATGAAATCTGGGATGTAGTAAACAGTGGGCGGTGCCTGGAAAAAGAAAGATCGTTCAGGTGCGTGACGCAGGCGGGCACAGGTGATCGATCATCTAGCCGAAAGTAACATTTTATAAGCTGCGAGATGTTGTGACATAGAGTAGCTTACATTTTTTACAATGTACTCGCCCAACTCCTTTGATATTTCACATGAGTATGCCATGCTTGGTGATGTAAACACAGCCTGGAAAAAAGAAAGGCCAGTCTACGTTAACTGCGATTAACGCACGAGAGCAGTTAGTAAAGCTCTTGGCCTTTCTCATATACGCATCCACTAGGCTACTAATCCAATATATCAAATGTATTTAAAATGTCACTGCCTCGCCAGCAGGACATTAATAAGACAATATCATCTAACGCAAATAGCATACCTTTCCATCAATAAGCTAACAGCCTGCTGGTTACCTCCAATCTGTCGTATCATGTCTGTCGTTGGTGGTTGCTCATGAGCTTGGCTCCCGACATGCTGTAGTTACTGCCATCTAGAGCTGTGGAATGAAATTGAAGTAGCCTGGGCAAATGGTTGCAGAAAAGCCCACTACGAACAGTGACTGTAGGGGTTACAAACTACCTGAGAAAGACTCATAAAGCCATTTATTCCTCCTTTGATACATTATACATTTTAACGTTGTTCTATTTGGGTGGTCAGTAGTTCCATGTTGGTGTGGCCTAGAGAATAAAGATATGACCATATTTATAAAAACAAATGCATGCCTTTGTGAGTACCTATTGTATATTTATCGTATTTATTGTGTTTGTGTATTTTAACCATTTTACTTGCTTGGTTGGATGTCCCTCTTTTCTCCTCCAAATTCAGCATCAGCATTGCGGCTATGGAAGCAAGTTGCCATGGTAACACCAGAGGCTAAGAGCATCTTCAATAGTTTACCTTTATTAATGGTTATTGATCCAAGAAGCCATGGTGTACATGCATGGTTCACTCCTAGTTTTTTGTTGTTGTTGTTGTTAAAATGCATGAAAGTCTATTTACTGTTTTGTAATTAAAATACCACAGTTGGGTTTAGTATAGTTATTGTGCATTTATAATAGCCTACAGATATAATATTGCAGAAACACTCACAGAAAATGTCAGCATACCTTTCAATGTCCAGCAGTTTAGTAGCCTAGGCTATTTTTGGTCAGACCAAAAAGGGCACTGGTTTTGGAGGTCACAGTACATACACTACAGATTTCCCACATTATTTTATTTTCATTTTTGTGAGCAGAATATTAATTATATAGTAGCCTATTTAGAAAAAAACATTTAACATTATTTTATGTGGCTATTCAGATCTCTATTCAACTAGTTATCCATTCACCTGCATCTACCTTTCTATCAGTCTCAATGCCACTGACGCTATATTGTGAACAGATTATGGATTTTTATGACAAGTGGGCAAGAACCAGGTCTACGTCAAAATTTTCATTGTACCAACCTCATTTGGGTGGAAAATAGGAGGGAGAACATTAGCACAGATTGGCTGTGACTGCCCTGTGTTGCTGTAGCCTTAGGTCTGTGCTGAGGGGGATTGAGTTGCAGTGGCTCAATAAGAAGCAATGGAATCGTGACAAGAATACAACTACAGTGACATCTACCTCTGAAAAGCAGCACTCCAAAAGGCGAGCCTGTCTCCCTGACAACATGATTTTTTATCATCATCGCATCTGTTATTATCCTCCATCTCAGACAGAGAGAGATAGGGAGGGAGAAAGAGAGAGGGAGAAAAAGAGAGACAGGGAGAGATTAACTTGAAGAATGGACTAGGAGACTCCCTTGATCCAAATTGCATTCAGCAACACTGCCACATTCTTGCAAAAGAGCTGTTGCTCCTTTACATATCAATGCTGTTCCTTACATTTGCAGCCATTGTTGGATGGGCCCTGTGTAGTTGCTTCAGCAAGCAATGCTGACTGTGGATCTGATATGGATTTGTCTGGTCCAAAGTCAAGTTGCCACATTTCTCATAGTTTAAGTGTATGACATCATCTTTCCTGCCCTGTCTAATTAAAAACTGAAGCACCCACCAACTGAAGCATGTTAGTTATTGTTTCAGTTAAGTAAGATCTTAAATAAGACCAAGGCACAATCTATTGCCTGAATATAAATGCATTATATTGATTTTTATATTATATGAATCTTTAACACATTTTGTTAGATAGATGTCTGATGAATGTGTATTGTAGTGAGGTAAGTGGCATATAGTGTTTCTGATGTTTCAGTGTGAGGATGTGCTTGTACTTACGCAAGTGAAGCTTAGAAATGATGTGCACTTGAGGACATGAAACAGGATGTGATAATGAAATTTAAATAAAAAATAAACTTGAATCCTGAATTTAAAAGTGCAAAACTTAGGGATTCTTATTCACATCTGTCCTTACCAATGAAAAGTACAACATGTTTTTATATGCAAATATATATATATATATATATATATATATATATATATATATATATATATATATATATATATATATATATATATAATTTAAAACAAAACAAAACTAAATGGCCTGCTGTAACTCAAATTTAAAGACGACAGGCCATTTTGATTATTATTCATTAAGGAATTCTGAGGTACAAGGGGGATTTCTCAGTGTCATTAACTGTCTTCAGCTGCATAACACAATAATGATGCTCTATCAAAAACACAAACCTGTCAAGTGTAACTCTATGCTGGTGTAGGCCTAACTTGCTTTCTTTCCCTTGATGTCTAAGGGTGTACAAGGGTGACAAACTGAAAAGAAAAAAGAACTAAACTGAAGACAGCGAGCGGGGAAAGAGGGAGAGAGAGAGAGAGCTGGACATGAGAGGGGGGAATAAGGCAACAGAAGACAGGTGGTGCTAAAATGAACATTTATAATGACATTTATAATGACTCTTCGTTGTTGCCGTCAGAAAATAATCTTTTAAAAAATCAATATTAACACTGAGATGCTGACTTCACTGGTAATCCACAGGTCAAGAAACACAACTCACTGATAGCTTTTGTTTACAAACACAATACTACAGTCACATTAAATATTTACGACCCTTTGATTCTCATAATCAATGATGTTAAAACAAATCAATAGTAATAATAATCATAATAATTAAAAAAAAGACAAATATTAAACTCTCCAGTCATCCCCCATTCAATTCTGCTGCTCTCATTTATTGACAGTATGTAACATGTTAAAAATAAACAACTTACTGTATGGTATCCCTGTGGGTGGACCATGACTGGCAGCGAAAAGCATCTGTGGCCTGTCACTGATACATTCAATGCAACATAAAGTACAGACTTTGTTCTTCCCTCTACCCGATTGTTCCATTCTACGGACTTCCTGCCTTTTGGCAGCATCTATAACAGATTTTATATATATATCTATATATATTTATTGGTATATACATTATGCATGTCGAGTTTTGGCATTTGTGTGTTAGTGAACAGTACACAAATATATGGTTACATCTGAGTCCTTGTAAGGTGGCACTTGTTTGGATGTTTCCAGAGGCTGTCATCATTTGAGACACGAGAAATGTGGGAAAAGAAAGCCCTTTCATACATACCGAAAGAACACTGCCCTAAACACTGATGTATAGGAAAATGGATTTGACCACAGTGTAAGGCTACCAGTTATCAATTTACCAATTAGTGTTCGACTTCTGTGATCATCTTCTGTCATCTATGAACAATTTCACTTCATGCTGCCAGTCAAGTCATATTTTCACATTTTCTTAATGAACTCCATTCCTAACATTAATGATAATAATACTAATAAAATAAAATTAAAACAATTGCCATTGAAAAGAGTCTTTCCTTATCTTTTCATTCAACATTTGTATCAGCATTTAAGTCCTGTAATTGTCTCATGACAAGAAAATGAAGAATGCACAAATTTGTTTCCAGATTTTGGCAATGGAGTCAACGTGATCACTCCAGGTAGGGTAAGTGAAGGACAACAGGTCAACGTGATCACTGCAGGTAGGGTAAGTGAAGGACAAAAGGTCAAATGAAGGTCACTGGAGTAAGGTTTAAAAGCTCATGGCATGGACCAAAAGAAAACTGTATGGCAGGCATTGACACATTGTACATGCCCAGCTCAGGCAGAGGTGCTCATTTGTCATCCCTACCAGGATGTTACAAAATGTGACCAAGAGACCTGATTGAGTTTAAATGTGGAGAACCATCTTACAATAGACATAGAAGAACACACAGAAAGATAAATGTAGTTTGAGCCAGTTTGAGTGACAAGCACCTTGTGGCCAAAGTTTTACTCATGGTAGATACTGCACATGCAAACAGTGCATTTCAATGAACATAAGCTCTTAGCTGACTAAAACCTATTACCTATTAGTAACTGTTCAACATTAGCCAGACTTGAGTAGAATGATTTTGTGAAGTTTGTACTTAAGAGGTGACCAAAGTCAATGCTGCTAGGTTTTTCAATCTCCAAAATAATGGTTCTCTCTGGCAGCAGCATAAGCATATTATCACATCTGCCAAGGTGTTTATGTTTTCAGCTCAGTGTTTTGTGTTTGTCTGTCAGTAAGATGATGCAAAAAGAGAGAGCAAGAGAAAAAAGAAAAAAAATCAGGCAGATTCTCATGAAACCTGGTGGACAAGTGGACCATGGTCCAAGGAAGAACAATTAACTTTTTGGACGGAATCTGGATCAAGGGCCAGAATCTGCAGTTAATTTCACTTTCTTTAGTGACATGGGGCGTAATGGCCTTTGCAGAGATCTGAACTCCCCAACTGCCCTTCTGTTACATAAACTTAGCCAGTGTTAGCTGGTGTTAATAAGCTTGTTTTTTATTCTGTCCTGCCTAATCCATCTACAGCGGCTAGCCACTAATTTTGTATGAATTTGTTGACATGTATCTTTTGTTCTGAAAAGGAATAACCATGATCTTCCAATGGGGAGTGTAAATGGATGACTAGAAAGAAAGTCATGGGCAACCCAGGAATGCTCCTGCCTCTGTTTGGCACTCAGTAGATATGAGAGGGGAAGGATAAGGGAGGGAGGTAACCACGACAACCGTATGGGTCATTCTGTTCAAGCCAGACACCGCTACAGACGTTGACACAGACATCTACAAGCTGACTGTTCAAATCAGCCTATTACAGTAGAATAACTTCACTAATCCTGATCACACAACATGACAGCTACACAGTGCAATTTTCACAGGAGCATAAGGTTAATGCAGAACTTGACCCCTTCTCTAGCAGGTGTAAACAACCCTGTACGTCAGGTACAAATTGATGCTCAGGTTCCTCCCCACATGCAGGACACTGATATGACAGATATTTGGCCACAAAACTGAAGCATAATGGTGAACCCACAAGCAGAATGAACATGAGTTTGCAGGAAGGTGTCACTCCGAGCCTGTGTAGCCCCACTGAAAAAAAGAGAACAGGGCACTAGCTCCAGTCTATATCAAGAAACCTGCAACACCTGTTGATGTCATTTAAGCTTAATTTACATGACTCATCTGTGTGTCTGCCATGACACCTTCATATCCCCTACAGTCAAAACTCCTCTATGGTGCAACTGCTTCTAGCACAGGTAACACATGCAGCAACTGACATCTTGCAAAATCCTGTGGCAGTAATGGAAGACTGGCCATGTATGCAGCTGGCCACCACAAAAAAGCAAATGATGATATTAATCCCAGTGAGTGAGGCCAAAAGTCAATTAGTTGCCATGGAATTGTAATGGAATCTGGTGTCTGGAGTGTGATTTAATTGTGCGCAATACTGATACTTGGGGTTCAAATAGGGTCAGCTTCCCATACAGTTGCCAGGAGCTCCCTGTGTTTGTGGTAGCACATTTATAGGGCTGTATCTCAGGGGGAAACAAGTGCTGTTACCTGATATGTGACTCAATCAGAAGACTACAAATGGCCGTAGAGTAATAGCTGCATTCATGTGTCACTCTATAATGACTGCAAAGAGCTTTAAGATTTCAAATCATCTGCTATCAAAATTCAATTATGCTCTAACAGTCAAAGTTGGATGAATCACATGGTTCTGAAAGTTGTGAAGTTCACTGGGATGTGTGGAGCAACCACATGGGATAGGCACACAGATTGACACACACAGGCCTACTACTCCATGGAATAGGAGAAGAGAGCATGGGGAAACAATATCTCACTCAACTCAACTTTTTGACCTGCCAGACAGTGGACATACATGAACCAACACACATACAGACACACACATTTAATTATTCACAGACAGGCAGTTCAATTAGGTTGTGGCAACTGAAATAAGATGTCAGAGACCACTGGGCTCTGTTTATACATGACGTGGTAGGTACTGCCAGTTAAAATTGGCAGCAGACAGTAAAAAATCATATTTGCCACACCAATATAAAAAAAGGTTGTCTCCTGACTCCAAACAAATAAATTGGGCATGAACTGTTACTGACATTCCAGATGAATGCACTTCACAGTAGCGTGAAACTGTAGTCCTGTTCTGATCTCATTTAACCATAGACTGCTTATTAGTACTGGCACGTTCATTGAAATTAAATCTGCTAGTTCACAGAACTGCTCAAGCAATGACAAGAATGTTTATACAAAGAGTTCTGTGAGGCATAATGTTACCTTCATTCTGATTAAAATGACATTTATATGCATATAGTGATTACATTACAAAAAAAACAGTAGACAAATAACAACATGTACACACATACATTCTACATTACTCTGCTGCATTTTACCCTGCTGATACAACACAACACTATCTGCCAGTTTTCAGGATTTTCTGACCCAGGTTGCCATGGTTACATGTTTAGATCCATGCACATAGGCCCATGATGGGCGCCCTCCCACCTAGCTGCGTGGGGGAAAAAGATAGATAAAAAAATATAAAGAACATAGGAAAGTGTATAAATGGAGAAAAAATGAAACAGTGCTCTGGAATTGACGCATGCAGACACGTCTCAAGAATATTTCTTTTTTTTTTCATCTTTTTTTGTGTTTGTTTTGATTCCCATCCCCACCCTGTAGTTCACTTTGATATCATGCAATAGAGACGTGCAAAAAGATAACACCTAACTCCACAAAACACACTTTCTTGATCATAAATGGTGGTTAATATGAATACTTATAGTATGTTAATGCCTACTCCATGCCAACCTATAGAGACATTATGAAGGAAGAATGCAGTTCTGAATGCCAAAGCCACAATTTAAACTAATGCACAGGATGCATGGACAACACGTGTAAAACCCATATGGATGCATTAAAAAAAACATCATCATTTTCTTACTCTATGTAGATATGGGGTAAAACAACACTAACATTGCTCTGTGTCTGCCTTTGTTTTTTTCAACGTTATGCGTTTGATTATCTTTTCTCTTAAACTAAAAGATATAGACTGATTGGCACTTGATCAATGCATCTACAGGACATATTGGTATCTAATGCTTGATCACACATCTACTGTTTTGAGAAGCTGCGCATGTACTATTTTGGCACAGATCGACTGTTATTACTGCGTCTAGGTTACTTAGAGTTACACCTCGTTTCATGCTCTCCTCTCACCAAGAGCACTTTTCTAATCAACAGACCAGACATTTTTTAAACTAAAATATTTTGTATATTTCACTTATCAAATAGCAGCATTTTTATTATTTTTAACTTACAGTTTTACAAAAAAGTACATGTAAACCTATTCATTCAAAATTTGTTTGTAAATTCAAAGGTTCATACAACAGACATAACAAAAACACAAAACTGGACAACATGCTACAATATTGCTTCCAATATTTCTTTACATTTTCTTTATGTTTGACCTAAAATCATCAAAATGACGTAGATATGGACACCAGCACTCCAGAATGAGCAAGTCTAAATGCACAAAAACGATTTTGCAAAAGCTAATCTTAATCAGGCTCTTGTTGGCACTTTCCTCATCCACACAAATATAACATAGTTCACACACTGAAATCCACAGCTCAAGACTGTATTTTTCGACTACAAACTATTGTTTAACTACACTAAAAGTACACATAGACCATGTGACAGGACGGTTTCCACAGTAGAAAAAATGAACTCAGACGGTTCTCAGAGAGAGAGATAGAGCGAAAGTTAGGATATATTCTGTATAAACGACAACAATGACAGTTGTTTGAGCTTGAGGTCACGATCAAGTCTGTCTCAGATGTGGAACTCTTCCTTGCCTATACAACACTCCTCTTGTCTGCTCTCACATTGACTACAAGTAGCCTATTTCTTTGTAACAAAAAGTCCCTGTCTTTACAATATATTTTTTAGGTAGGACTACTGTGCCAACATCAGGCTTAAGACAAGTTGAAAGACAGCTTCTGACAGGCCTCTCAGCTGACACCCTAGGCAGGGATCAATGTGCGTCCTGGACTCGGTTGTAAATTCAGCAGTTCGAAAGGAATTAACAAGAAGAGAATTCTTGAGTCAAAATGTCTTGCTGTCTAGGACTGCACCTCCTCCTGGGAACCAGGATGGTAAATCACTGCTGTGTCAGTGGTGATAATCTGACTGATGCCTCAGTCAGAGAGCTGTTGCCAGGGGTTACGACCCAATGACCTCTGCCCCTGAAGCCCATGTATCAGCCGTCATTATTTACTCTCTGGAACATCAAGAAGACAGGAGAGACAGAGAGAGAACTAGAAAGACGAGAGAGAGAGACTAAAGAATGTCTAGAGAAAGGAGAGAGAAGTTACGGGTAAGAAAGGGCAGAAATGCCAACAAAAGAGTCTTTTGCGAGGAGCGGTGGAGGAAGAGAACAAGATCTTGAGGAAGTATATGTGGGCGGTAAATGTGGAGTAGAGGTAGCTAAGGGGGACAACGTTGACGTTTGACGTTACCCCCTTTTTTCACAACATGCTGGGTCTGGAAACTAGACTGCTCTGGAAGAGTTTGGGATGGAGAGGGGTGGTGTCTAGCACCTATGGGAGATGAGTCCATGGTGGCCCACACTCACCCTCTCATGTCTGCTTGTGCTTGAGTCTTTATGGAGGAAAACTTCAAGTTTGCACCCAAACCAGAAAGTACCATGCATTTCTAATGTTCCAGTGCGAGGTTTTTGATCACTGAGGTCTGATATTATGGAGGGTCTTTTGTATACCATCGTAGTTTAAGTATTTAGAAGGGAAGGCGAATGGATCATTTCCCATGTAACCTAACCTCTTCTTAACATCTCATTTTCACCACGGCTGTTAAAACTAGCAAGGATCTCTCCCTCTGTCTCTCTCCCTCTGTCTTTCACTCTCTTATTTGTGTCAAGAGAATGCCTCTCTTCTTCTCTCTCACAAAGCTGATTATACAGCCTGCCACTAAGGCTGTTGATAAATGTCTTCAAGACTTGGGAGGAACTAGGGAGGGAGGGGAGAGATTTCAAAAACAACAGGGGATTGGGATGAGCCTGGACACTGCTATGCCACCATAAATAGAAAGGGTGTTCGAATGGAGAGCTGCTAAGTGAGGACTGGAGACGCGAGACTGTCGTAGCACGACGTATGAATTCAGCAGCCCCTTTGCTGTGCAACATCGTTTTCAGGAGTCAAGCAGGTGCTCCAGGGGTCGATGTCGTTGTGCTGTCCTTTTGACTCATTGCTTTGTTTGGGGGTTTGCTCAAGAACATGCACACACTAACATCATGTTGTGAGTGTTGGCATGTGTGTATGTAAAGTACATTCCATAATGGGGTCAAACCCTGCATGCTTCCACAGCATGGACACCCGATTCACAGTGTGGTCAGAGGGGGGAACCCATGTTCTGTTTTGTTTTTTGTTCATTTTTTTTTTTGTATTTTTACATATATATTTATAAGATCCCATATTCCCTAGGTGATCATGTGATTAAAAAAACAAAACAAAACGTAAATTAAACTAAATTTAAGAGGATATTTCTGGATAAACGTATGGGTAGCAGCAAGAAAACTGATGTTATTGTTCAGCTTGTCGACAAATATGTTTGAGCCACGACAAAGTTTGCGCCATATGTTAAAATGTTAGCCACAGCAACAGCAACAACATCAAAACATGCCCTCACAAACTGGATGGATTGTTTTTTTTAATCGGGGTATGTCTACTGGGTGTACATACCATACATTGTGCACAAAGGTCGGCTAAGTGCCCTGACCTTTCACTCTGTTGAGTTGAGAAGGTCATTCAAAGGGCATTCATGTCCCTTTGCTTGCCTTACAGTGCATATTTTTTTCTTAAATCTAAATAAGAGTTCCCCCTGCTCTTCAGCACTGAGCCTTTATGTAGTGCTACATTCACATTGGAAGTTCCCTTCAGTTTTGATTCCCCACAGCCCACCCACCCCCCTCGTCAATGCAGATGTGAGGTACAACAACCTGAGCTGCGATCACAGGCGGTAGCGCTAAAACAACACACGCGCACACAAACACACACGCACACACACAAAAAAATCTTCCACTACCATAGGAGAACAAGTTTTGTTTTCAAGAGGGTCTGGACAGGTCAGGTTTAAATCACATGAGTCTGCGGTTAAAGCAACACGCAGTAGGCTAGCACAGCAGATTAAATTGTTAGTAGGTTAAATTGCTGAAGATGTGTGAAGGTTCATCTCACTGGCGTCCTCAAGGTCTGGATCCAGTCAGTCACAACAAATGTTGCCATTTTCTTTCTCCTCCATTTCACTAATCTTGGATCAGTGTTTGTGTTTTGGTTTCCCAAACACGTGTGTCAGTGTCAGTGTCGTCCCTACTTCTAACTAGGAATCAATATGAGTTAGTAGCACCAAAATTGGGATCCAGCAACTAAGCCATAAGTATGCTGTTTGTTTGTTTTCATGTCTTCCTTCATTTTTGTTTTGAGTTTCTGAGTGTGTGTGTGTGTGCACATGTTTGAGTGTTTGTGTGTATAATTACATTCCTGTCCTCACCATAAAACATCAAACCCGTGACCTCATGCACAGTCTCTGACCAGTAGTGGCTGAGTTTACAATTAACCTCTATGTTACACACCAACACACCATTTGATCCTTTTACATAGAAAAAAAAAATAACAGTAAGTCTTTACATTCATGTCAACCTGATAACACAGGTTATTTTAAGTAAATCTAAAAAGCATATGCGTAAAACCATACAGACAAGCAAATGATAGCGCATGTTATCTCAATGACCCGATAAAAATCACTTAATCACGTTAACTTGAAACGAGTAGTGTCCGTGTACACGAGGGAGACACTCTGATATGAGCGAAGCAATCAGTCACTCTGAACGCTTCTTTTCCACAACATCCGTCAACCTTGTAAACAACACAAACTGCGGCATATATGGTTGAATGCATCTGGAGATGCTGAAGGTAATATATCGACAAGGCTGAAAGCAAAACCTGTGAGTGGCTGAAGACTGAGGCCTGTGTTAGCCCCAGGAAAGAGACGGGAGCTAGGTACCTGAAACGCAACGCTAACTGTTAAAAAGTAGCAGAAAAACAGAAAAGATTATTGTTGGTGGTGTGTATAATTGAGGAGAACAACATCTGGTGGTTTTGCACCTCGGCCCTGCATTGTGACAGGGGACCAAATGTTTAGACTAACACTTAGACAACTTAGAGGACTGAACGCCACTTTAAAAAGGAAACAAAAACATCGGTTTCAGTCAGAAAAACATATTCAGATATCAAACATTCATCTCTCCCCCCATGGCCCACCCCCACCGTCACTATGATTCGCTTCATTCACTTGGCTTCATTAGTCCTTTTTAACGGTGACTGAAGTGAGAAGCTTGCCCATTGCAAATTGCCCCATGTTTAAATACCTGTCCACCCAGCTAATGTCACATGACTTGTCTCACTCCGGGTCCTCTCTGTGTCCCTCTGGCTGTCCTCCTCCCCCTCCTCATGTCTCCTTTTAGCCCACTTTCTGTGGGTTGGTGGCGCGGACGCCTTGCTCGTATGTGATTCGCTGGCTGATGAGATACTGGGCGGCCTGTGTGGCCGCGGGTGATCCCGTGATGGTTACTTTCCGGTTGCGGGTGCCGGGGATGAACTCCCCCTTTTTGGAAATCTGGATCCGTGCCCCCGTCAGCTCCTGATACTCCACCAGTGTTTTGCCGCCCTTGCCCAGGATGGCGCCAACTAGGTTCTCTGGCACGGCGATCTCCACCACTTCCTTGCCGCCCTCTGTTAGCTTCTCGGTGCCCAGCAGGGATGATGCCACCAGGGGGGATGATGGATTCAGGTAGCCGTTGGACGCCCCAGTGGCAGCAGCCAGAGAGCCCAGGGAGAAGCCCCCGAGGCTGGGTGCGGCGGGATGGCCTCCCCCTCCGGACGCCTCGCTGGCATAAGAGGCTAACAGGTTAGCGGCAGCCGCAGCTGCCGGGTTAGCACTAGCGGCAACTGCTGCTAGCACACCCGAGGCAGCTGCGGGGTTGAGGCCCAGGCCTAAGGTGTTGGTGTTGTAGCCGTAGCTGGCCAGGGTGTTGAGGGCCGAGGTGATGGCCAGCAGGTCGTTGCCAGAGAAGCTGGACATGGCCGTGGGGAAGCCGCCCATGCCGGCTAGGCCTGCCTGGCCCAGGAGGGTGGAGGCAGTGGCGGCGGCGGCAGCGTTGGGTAACACATCGGCCGTGTTTGCGTACGGCGAGCCGGTGGGATTGGAGTTGGCCACAGGGCCTGTCACGTTGGAGTAGCTGATGTTGAGGCAGCTGCTGCTCTGGGGGTCCTCCTGGATCTTCTGCACGATGATCTCCACCGCCTTCCGGTTCTGCTCTGGCTCGCCACTCACTGTCACCACACGCTCCTGCAGGTTGATGCCCTCAGGCTTCTGGGAGAGCTGGACCCAGGCGCCAGACTGCTCCATCACCGCCTTCACTGTTGCACCACCCTTACCAATGATCAGCCCCGCAGTGCTGTTGGGCACAATCAGCTTAGCCTGCACAAAAAACAACAACAGACATGGATAAAAAGGCGCTGGAAGAGTAGGCTGGAAACAAAGACTGGGCAGAGGTGAAAAATAGAAAGGGCAGGAAGAGTCGGAGATTAGAGGAGAGAAATTACAGAAATGCTGATGCACTGAGGGGGGCATGGAGACACACAGTATAGTATCTCCCACAGTCAGTGTATCTCTCTGACTTTAGTCGCACTCCACAGCCTCTGCTTAACTCAGCCATTTGTTGATCCCAGGGCTTATGCAGCAGCTGCCTTCACTTCTCTCTTTCCCTGTCTTTTCTCTCTCTCTCCCCCCCTCTCTCTCCCTTCTCTCTCTCTCTCAGCCTGGGACATGGAAGATAAAAATAACTGAGTGCCCTCACATTTTCCTGCCCCACAGAAGGTTTCAGTCCGTGGGGAGCCACCAGGGCCAAGGCCTGTTAATAGACTGATGTGCTGAAGGAAGGTCTGCTAAGCTGAATGTGGTCTAGTGATTGTCTGTCAACTTTCACTAGTAGTACTACTGGGATGCCAAGTTGCATTTACTAAATTCACTAAATTTACTGATTTCAAAAGGGTTTCACTACAGTGGAGTTTTTGTATTAAAAATGAGTATTCATCCTCAGCAAGAAAAGAATTAGGGAACAGATAAACTCCAATCATTTCACTTCAGTACACATTTTAAGGCACTTTGTGACAATTATTCTAAGGTGTTGGAACTGTGTGTTTACCTCCCATAATAAACACAGGTTTGTTATCCCATTGTTATTCTGCCTGTCTGTATGCCACCATCTACCTACCTACCATGCATACTGAGAGCATTTGTTTCAGCTCAACCACTATACTGTTACTTTGTTGCATAGCAACAGACCTCTTCTTGTGGTACTAACATTTTCGGCGAGAGACATCATTTATAATGAAATAGATAAATAAATAACAGCTACAAGTAGTAGAACTGTCAGTAGTTTCCATTTGTCCAATGACTATTTCATTCCCTATACTTCTTAGGAGACAGCCTCTAATGTTTTTGCTGCACTTGTGATGGTTCAAGACAAGCTGTAGTGTACATCATTGCAGTACACAGTCTTGTGTAGACTGGCTGGAGGAAACAGAGTCATTATTTGATTCTGACTGATGCATGCAAGTCTGAGAGCTTGACTGATATTTTCTATTTTTACTGTTTATTTGAGAGTGAGATTGTGAACGAGTTGTACATTTCATTATCTGTGCAGGTGTGTATGTGCTCATTTGAACTTGCAAACTTGCACTCAATACCTGGATAATCCTGGATAACTTGCACTCAATACCTGGATAATCACATTTTGGGGGGCATCTGAGCATCAAATACTGACTTCCTTAACTGACTCATTTCTGATTCACAAAATGTCCATTTGATTTGATTCTTGATTCAATTCAATTTGAATATCAATTCATTTAGAGGTCTTTTCCGTGAGTGTGTGTGGTGTGGCCCACCTGTTTGACACGGTCTGGGTTGACGGTGGTCTGGGGCTGCAGGATGCTGACAGGCTCTGGCTTCTGGGCATTCTGGGGCATTTCTCTCACCTTCTCCGCAATGAAGTTGTGCACCCCATTCAGGGCCTCCACCGTCCCCTGGATCAGGCAAACACGCTCGGTTGTTCCTGCGTTGTGTAGTGTGTGTGTGTGTGTGTGTGTGTGTGTGTGAAAGACAGAAGCAGACACATGACCGTCAACCATATGGTCATTTCATACCATCAATTTCAGGATCATGTTAAACAGTTCAATGCACAAACAGCACAAAACAGCTTAGGACAAAGAGCAAACACACACACACACACACACACACACACACACCTACAGACTGCATTTCCTTCAGCTGCTCTCACAGTACGCAGTCATTGCCTGAGTCATTTCAAAGGCCATCAGATGTAATATTCACACAGTTAGCAGGGGATGATTCAAACGATTTCTGTCATCACTATATAGAAGCAGGCCTATCTTCAAGCTCTGATACCAAGAGGACATTTTCCTATGGGGTATATTTGTGAATGAGACAATCAAACTCGAAGGTAACTGATGGGTCACATGTTTCACAGTTTTACTTGTTTTCCTTGTCTGCCTGCTTGCCTTTAAGATTCCAGACTCTCTCTTCCACACATGATTCACAGTTACAGAGCAAGATGACTGGCTATGGATGACAATGTTTTGAAAGCATGCAATTAGAACATTTGGGCACAATGGCTTCTACCAGATCACAGCTATCTCAGCAATCGAACAATGGCGGGACACACATACGCACGCACATTACTCATTCTGCCCTGATAGTATGCTTGGCAGTCATGATCTCTGAACTATGGACACCCATTTAGTGAATGACACAGGACATGGAAGATGACCAAATATATCAGGCAAGATGCCACTGTAGTCTTATTTAAGGGAAAAGGACAGACTTCTGTAGTAGCAAAGCAGCTGTAGTAGCTTAGAGAGAGAGAGGGAGAATATTTGTGTGCGTGTGTGTGTATGAGAGTAAATGAGAAAGAGGCCAGCTGGCAGAAGTTGTGTCATTTGTTTCCGAGCAACAGGCCTCTGGCTTGGCCATTTGTGTTCCTTTACTGTGATGTCATCATCTTCTTTTCTCACAGGATTGGATGTCACACATCTGCCCTATAAGCACCTGTCGACATCCAGGCTATGTCTATCAGAGCAGCGTCAATGCACCCCTAGTATGTGTGTGAGTGTGTGTGTGTGTGTGTGTCTGTGTGTGTGTGTGTGTCACCCTGTAATGAAAGAATGACATGTGGGGGAAGGGTAATGGAAAGGAATGGGACAGGACTCACTGGCCATATTGTTTCAGCTCAAATAGAGATCAGAACACCCATTGCTCTAGTATACTGCATGTGTGTGTGTGTGTATGTGTGTATGCACATGTCCATAAGTGTGTGTGTCAACTGACCACTGGAGGCTTCACAACTCTAGCTGGATTTGCAGGGAAAACTCAACATGGCCATTTCTACACTCAAATCGTGTGTGTGTGTGTGTGGGGGGGGGGTGACAGAGAGATGGGCCAAGGGGATGGGGGGAAGACGGGGTGTGAAACGTAATTCTCTCGGTGCATGTGTGTGTGTGTGTGTGGTGTGTGTGAGTGTGTGCGTGTGTGTGTGTGTGTATGCATGTGTGTACAATGTAATAGCCAAAAAAAGGCAGCACAAAAGACACTAGGCTGAAAGGGGATTCTTTTTATAGTCTTCCCCTGATCCTGGCCAGCTCTAAAAGCTTCACTTTCAACACCTTGGAAGACAAACAACATCATAGAGAGCAGCCTGCTTCTCTCCCCAGCTCCACTTATTAATGGTAGAACCATTAGTACAAGCAGCACTACGACTACAGACATCTAGTCAGTCGTAGTAGGGAGAGCTTGAAGCAACATTTGTGTGTGTGTGTGTGTGTGTGCTGTCAGTAGCTGTATTTCACGACTGATAGCTGTCTAGAGGGGGTGAATGCACCACACTGCAGTGATCCCCATAATGACAGGCTGGTGATGACAGCAGTGATGGCTTTAGCTGTGATAGGCTAACAGCCACAACCACTGGCCACACATCACTAAGGCGCCTGCTGTTCCAGTCCCGCCATTACCAGGGGAGACCACCATTAGGGAGTACTGTGTTAGGTTGACAGGCACCGGTGTTAACCGCAGTCTTGAGTTTGGCAGTGCAAGTAGCATTAGGAATGACTGTAAAAGTTTTACTGACATTAGTGATGAGAGCAGGATTTCTAATAATAGTGGCATTAATGCCATGTGTAAAATTGGAATTAGGCATGCAAAAGCATTTAGCACTGCATCGCCATTATGACTCATTATAAATCAGAAAAGCTATTAAATTCACACTGTCAATGCCACTCTGCTGTAAATGAGATCTATGGGTCGTATGGATGGGCTTCTGACTGCAGCCTAGTGGAGGCAACCAGACAGCAAACACACAGACAAGAACAGAGCCCACAGAGGAGGGGAGAGAGAGAGAGAGAAGGAAGAAAAGATAGCAGCATGAAGAGAGAGAAGGAGAGAGAGAAAACACTTCTCATACAATGACAGTGTGAATAAAACACTTGAGGTATAGCTTATGTGAAATGGGTTTAGAGCAACCCCCAATCATCTCTCCCTCTCTCTCTATCTCTCTTTCTCTCTCTCTCTTTCTTTCTTCTCTCTCTCTCTGTGTAGCACAGATAATGTTAATAGATAGATGGATAAATAGATATAGGAAGAGAGCTGTACACAGGAAGGCTTGGAGCAAGTGGTCTTGGAGTGTCCTAAGAACACCAAATCAGAGGAGTGTTTCAATGAATGGCTCACATGAATGAGGACAAAACTATTCAACATTTGACAGTCTGCGCCGTATGCTCAGACTCTCTTCCCTCTTACACACACACACACACACACACACACACACACAAAACTCCCACAATCCCAAGAACACAGGCGTGAACACACACTCACACATACACAATCCCAAGGGTGCTCTTTTCTTTCAAAACATCATTCACACACACACACACACACACACACAGCAACCGAGCGCGTTCTAGAGAGAGAGAGAGAGGAAGAGAGAGAGAGAGAGAGAATCCCTACAGGGTTTTCTCCCCTCTGTTAGCAGATCTCAAACAGCAGCTATGACCTAAAACACAAGCAGTAACACAAGCAGTGACACATGCACAGCATGTCGAAACAAAACCCATATTGCCATTTCATTTAAAGGATTTTCTTAAGGATCTAAAACTATGAACACGTGCTGACAACAAATTACTGCATTTGAGGCAGGTTAGTCATTAGAGATATATATAGAGAGATTTGGTAAAGCCTGTTCACAAAAAACAAATCCCTGAATTCCCAAGAACCCAAAACCATTCTCCTGGTCCGGTCCACAGGACTGTGTGTGTGTGTGTGTGTGTGTGAGTGTGCAGTGTGTGTGTGGGGGTGGGGGTGGGGTGGGGGGTGGGGGGGGGGGGTGTAAGGAGAGGACAGAGGTTAGAATTTGGCAAGAGCAAACAGAGAATGTGGGCACCTGGACAATCTGCAATCTCAGCAAATAACAACCCCTTTTGACCAAGAGGAACAAAACAGTCAACTACTTTCTTAAGAGCGTTTGGGAGGACCCAAGGACACCAAGTCTCACTCTGGAAAGTTCAGAAGGAATGTCAAGGTTGGCCTGAACATACACCTGCTTGCCCTGCCGACACACCCCCTAGCCATGCTAACAGCTGATGCAGAAAGAGCCCGGGGTCAAAAAATGAAGGGGTGGTCTGCTGCATAGTCTCTTAATGATAAGTTACTATTCCTTTTTAAGGACGCTTAGATTCACAAAGGGGATGCTTTTTGTCTGTTTTCTCCATTGAGGATTGGAAGTGATCCCCCTCATCCTCCCTCTCCTCACACCCTAGTCATACCACCGCCTGATATAATCCAGAATCATTTACAGTCCCACCACAGCTCTGCTCCTCTTTAGCTCATTAACCGATAGAACAGATAGAGCTATGTACCACAGACAGACAGGACCAAGAAGTCCCAAGATGCAGGACTTCACTGGGTTAGGGGACAAAAGCTCTCCCCGAGGTAGGCTTTGGCGTGAAGAGGGTATTTCTAGAAGTGAACAATTCTTCGATGTCCTTTTATCTCCTACCCCGCAAGATCAATCCCATGGTCTTGATTTAGAGGTCCCGAGTGCAGGCTGAATAGTCTTATTTATTGGTGACTGATGATGGGCTATAGCAGCCACACTATCCAAACAGAAAAACATGGGGCCAAGGCTTTGCTATCACTCATGCTAAAGTGAGTCAGCTGTCATCCAGATATATCCTTCACTATAATGGAAGAATTTCATTATGATGAAACCAATTGTTCCATAATTCACATTTAACAACTGGGTGGAGTGCGCATCCTACATACTTACAGCTACTTGGAGTTTCTTCATACTGTGCAGTGCAGTACGGATATAGAGAATATTACCCCTGAGCAGGGAGACCAAATATTCCCCAGGAAATATCACAAGGTTATTTAGTCAGCGCACTCGTCAACATCCCATGGTATATTCTAAGTATATTCTAAGCAGAACAGCAATGGCCACAAACATGAATGTTAGACTGAACCAACTTCAACATATTGCTGAGTTGCCATTATGGTATTATGGCATGGTTAGCAAAAAGTCAGCAAAATGGATCAGATTGAATGAAATTCCAATTAGGTGTTTTGTCACTCATTCATTCAGAAAGAGAATAAAACTACAGGTATCTCGCTGAAATGTAGCATTCTTTTCACACAGTCGTATGATGGCATATGAGGTCACAAGGTCACTTCCTTTCTGTTACAACGCAACCCTGTAATGGGTGAGCATTCAGGCATTTGTGATTAGTCTACATGATGCATAGGTAATAGGTCTACTTTTCACCACAATTTTACCCCACTTCCACATTGAGCATAATCAGCCCATTTAAGCAGCAATATCATCTAGTTGTACCTGGGTAGAAGTCTTTGGATTTGGACAGCTTGATAGTGGCCCCTGTCTCCTTCTGCAGCTGCACAATAGTCTGGCCTCCCTTGCCGATGATAGATCCAGCCGCGTAGCTGGGGATCAGCACTTTCAAGAAGTACTCGCCTTCCTCTGCAAAACACACACATGACAGACACAAAACATCAGCCTGCTGATGTGACTCATGGCCGACCCTCAGGATGCATCCCACATGGACAGGACCTGAAGCAGTGACAAATTGTTCAGATCAGCACCAAATACAGCATTAGACACACAACTAAAAAAAGACACCCACACACACATGCATCAATCACAAACAAAACAATACCTGCTCCAAAAATCAAAAATCAAAAAACAAAACATGAATTAATATCATTCCATGCCACATCTTCTTTACGCTGAAGTTTGTAGTTTGATTCTCTGTGGGCTTTAGGAACCCAATTTTGTTGGGATGGACACTTCTGCAAAGGTGCTTTTATTCATCAATGCTGAGGATTCAGACTCGCAGGTGCAACCGAAGTGATTTATTAAGTGGATTAAAATGGCCCGCTCCTTCATTGGTTTGGGGGGCATTGGCACAACTTTCAAGGGATTCACTCCATTCTAATGATTTAGCAATTCAGCTCATTCACAATTTGTTGCCATGTTGAAATATTGTGCTGCTGGTGTTGGTTATTGGTCATAGTGGTCTTCTCTTTTCTACAGACTACAAGGCAATGCGTTCTACATTAATTTATACTTTAATTTATAAATGCTTTAATCTGAATTGTCTAGTTAAAACAGCCCATTTATATTAACTGATAGGTTGTGAATGTGTTTGTAAATGCCAGTCATTGTCCTAAATCTATTTTTTTCAAGATGTTCATAACATTTGTCACCACTCTCTCACAGTCTTTGTTCCAAACACTCAGTTGAAAGAAATACAGACCATTGATGGACTTTTTTTTCAACTAATGCATTTGCAAATGTGTTTCTGTTTATGCTTTTGCTATTTTGAAAGGCTTAATCAGTGATGCTGTTGAATGCAAAGATGATGTTGATGTGTTGATTCGAGCTCAATAAATAGACAATGCCCAGTGCATTACTTTTCCGTCATGGTGACCTAATTAGCAGAGGTGGTGGGCAGTAGGGACGACACAGCAGAGCTTCCCTCTGTTTAATCCATCATGAATGCTTTACAGAGCTCCTGACATTCACATATGAAGACCCTTGAGGCCACTGCAAACAGAGCAGACAGCTTGGTCTATTTGTGAAAAATGAGCCTTGATCTCCATCTTTCTCTCTCTTTATCTCTCCATTCTACCTGTCCCTGAGTTTTCACAGGTGACTATAATCGCCAGGCCCAGTTCTTTTTCCCTCTCTCTCTCTCTCTCTCTCTTTCCTTCTTAGGCGTTTTGGGTGACACATTCTGTCCCAGATTTTTCCCTGAGCGCAGAAAAACTGACCTGCTTTTTCAGTTCACAGCGGTCTAATTTTAACTTGGTCATATCTTAGAGTTTTATCATGTTCATCATGCCAAGCCCTGTCGCTGGCCTAACAAGGAGGGGAGTACACGAGGCTTCCCAACGAGATCTGAGCCATGTAGTGGCCAGGGCGAAGCCAATTCCCCAGCAGCTTCGTGGCTCAAAACAGGGCCATGAAGCCCGGGGCTGGAGATGACGGCCTGGGAAACCAGGCTGTGTTGGTGCAACAGCAGAAGCTGGAGCCTCTCGGCGAGCTGAGGACTTGACTGCAGTCCAGTGTGTGTGTGTGTGTGTGTGTGTAACTCACGCAACCATATGGGAGGCTGATCCCTTAGATTTGTATGGGAGACACTTGCCAGGGAGTGACATAGCCCCTCTCTCTCGCTCTCTCTCTTTCTTTCATTCTTCTTTTTTTCTTTTTGTTTGTTCCATCAGCCCAAGGAAAATGTAAATGAACTACAAGCACACTACATTCAGTTTCTTGCTGACAATCTGCTGTGGCGCTGACTATAGCATTTTTAAAAAGAACCTATCCTGTTTGCTTGCAGATTTCAGACCTTTACTTTTGTGGCGTGAACTACCAACATGTTTTTTTTTCCTGTAAAACCCACCCTTCCCTTACTTTCTCTCATTGACTAATCTCTCTCTCTCTTCTCCTATACTACCATACCTCTAGGGCATCCATCAATGAATGCTAGAAAGCCACATTGACTCCCCCAGCATGCTCCACACTCTAGATAACACCTTTTTGCATAACAGGCTTTTAGCAAAAAAACCTCCCAACTGTAACAGTGTTTCACCTCCGATCATCACCATGATGGCACATAATACCACATAGTCCTTTGAGGTGCAAGTGTTTGTTGGTGAGAATGATCTAGAAAGTCCTGGAGGCAACACAGACTGAAAAATTAAATGCTTTCTCATCACATCATATTAATTTACAAGGCTCCCATTCTTGACTCGTGGCTACGTCTTTTCATTCAGTCTTGTTCTAATCATTTATTAATATTAGGGCACAGAGTGTCTGAAGAAGAATAAGAGCTGCCATTACATAAGGCAAAATGTGACAAGGTGCAGCTACAGTCCATCATGCATTTTCACTCAACTACAACTTGACATATTCACATGATGTTCAAATAATTGATTTACCTGGGGTATAAAGCTATGTCATGTTCAATTAACCTGTGGCTTTTCCACACAGTTTGTATTTGTACAGTTCATAATGGATAGATTGGTCTTTCAACTCAAAGCTTTTTAAAGAATTTTCAGTTTAAGAGAAATCTTTCACTTGCCAGTTAAGCGTTCACTTCAAAAGCCACTTGAACTCTTTAAGAGAGGAACATGAAGGGATCATCCTGAGCCTTCCCAGTCAGCAGAATTCTCCAACACCACAAGATGGTGGGGAGTTCTACAGCACCCCCAGACCTCAACCTGCCACTCTACTACAGGCTGGAAAGAGACCTGCTGCTAGATGCAGCTCTGCAGGGCTACTGGTGAGAGGGTAGTGAGAATAGGAGACTAGTAACCCAGGGAGGATGCAGGTGATGGTGGTCACCATAGGGAAAGATCCGTGGACAAATTCAGGAGATTATTGCAGGGTCATAGATGGTGAAGAAAATGAAGTAAAGCAGTGAGGAGTGAAACATCTCTGTGGAAGCTGGGGGACCGAGAGATAAGTCTGGCTAAGATCTGGGCCGCATCTGCAAAATGCATGCCAGGCCTGGGCCAGGTCTGCTTCAGGGTGAGCTACCATCCTGCCAATGGATGAGAGTGGAGAGCCAGAGGAGGAGAATGAAGGGGTATAGGTGAGATGGTGGTGGTGGAGGGGGGGTGTATTGGGAGGTTGGCTTGGCATGGCATGAGTGCACAGTCGCTCTCTCATTCCTTTCTTCTCATTCTCATCCTCTTGTTGCTGGTTGTGTTCCAGCACTCTGTCATTCCAACAAATGCACCGTTTCTCTCCTTTTCTCTTTTCCGGAGCTGGAGAGAGATGTTCCCACAAAGACAAGGGCACTTAACATCAGACAGAGGCTTGTTAATCCAAGCAAATTAAATTGAAACCAGAGCAATCAGGCAAAGGCAATCAAGTTTTGCATATCCTGACTGAAGCTGACAAATGTACTCCACACCAGAGGTATGTGTGAGTGTATTCTGCATTCACCCCCCAATGTGAGAAAGCAGACCCCCCACCAACAAATATACCCCCCTACACACACACACACACACATACACATACACAAGACCTCACATGCTCAGGGTCATGGGGGGCTGGGGGACTCACACACAGGCCCACTGCACTCTTAGAAATGCAACTGTCATAGGTCACCATAGCAATTTAAGACTGCCGCAGATTCCTAGAGCCCTACACTAACAGACATACAGTACCTTACCTCCTGAAATATACCCGTAATAATTTTTTTTAGATACTACTGTACTAAGCGTACAGTGTATTTCTACTGATAGGTAAATAGCACAGAGCACAGTGTCTAGAGAATGCTCTAGAACGTTCTGAATTTTATCCCATCCAATCTCCTTATTTCCCAAGAAGATCTTCAAGAAATTCAGTGACAAGATGACATGAAAATGTGTCTCAACATGAGTGCCAGTGTGCGTGTGTGTGTGCCAGTGTGTGTACGTGATCTGTGTGTTAAATCACTCCACCATGCTTGCCTGTCTTTCTCTCTTACTCTCTTTCATGACATGGTCCTTCATGCTTACTCATACACACATACAGACACCCAGAAGCACAGCATTTGCCACCAATTTCACCTCCCATACATCAAAGACATTGTGAAGCCCACCTCTAGCAGGAAGCCCATATAGTGGCCTGAGATGAAGGTGGCATTTGGCAGCAGGCTGGTGGCGCTGGGGGAGTCTCCTGGGCTTCAGACGGAAAGAGACCCAGGAGCACAAGAAGGTGGTTGCCTGGGCACCTGTGTTCTAAGGGACACTGACAGTAAACGGCACCTCTGCCACTCCGTTTTTGTTCGTCCGAAACCGGATGGTGCCAGAGCACCTCTGAATGCCCCAGCTACCTGAACACTGCAGGTAAACGCGGTGCATTGGGGTGACGTCACTCCACCAGAGCACCGCTGGCGAAGCGGCTGCCTGTCTGCCTGCTCGCTCTGTGCCTCTGCCGCTGCCTCACGCCCCCCTCACGATGACTGATGGCCAACGCTGCCGTGTCATTTGGACCTTGCGGCCATAGCTACACGAAGGACGTGTGTGTGTGCGTGCGTATGTTTGCGTGTGTAGGGGGTGTTAGCAGTTGGGGGTTGGCTGGGGGGAGGGGGAGGTGGTGCTGAAGGATACACTTCGCTACACAGCTATAAAGGCAGTGATGAGAAAGGGCAAACAGACAAACAGCGAGCTGTTTGTTCGACAGACCAACCGCTCGGCCGGCCGGCCGGCCGGCCATCATTGGCAGCCAGCTGATGCTCTCTGCATGGATGGGCACGCAGCTGATATAAGGACGATGGCCGGGAGAAGTGCATCTCAGCCCACAGGCAGAACACAGACTACTGCGGCTCACCCAGGACTGTAGGATCACAGAGCCGTGCACAGGAAGACTGCTGCAAGAGACAGCATGATCAGAAAATGGCTGGAGAAAGAGAGAGAGGCAGAGAGAGAGAGAGAGAGAGAGCTCGTACATTGAAAGAATGAGGATGAGCGAGGTGAGAAGGAATGAGATTAATTGAAAGCGGAGAAAGAAAGGAAGGAAGGAGGGATGAGGCACCACAAGAGGCCAGCACTAGGAACCTGCTGCAGGGACTCCAAATGGGCTGGCATTGTTCCTGTCAGTCCATGTCTGATAAGACGCTGTGTGGGAGAGGAAGCCATCCCCTAGCCACAGGAGCAAGGCCAGTGGAGCGAGGGAGAGAGAGAGAGAGAGGGAAGGGAGACAGAGAAAGGGAAGAGAGAGGGACAGAGGCCGATGTGATACCATGACCTTGGTGATGAGGGTGAAACTTATGTCATCTTGCCACAGCTGAAGTCAGTAGGGCTTTCTCTTGTCCCCTCACCCCCCTCCATTCCAAAGAGCTCTTCTTGAGCTAGCATTCTATAGCTGCTGAGAACATAGAGAAGGGTTGTCATGACAAGAGACGATTGTTAACACGTTACGTGCAAACAAAGACATTTTTGAATGGCCTGTTGCGATCTGTGTGCGAGTGCAGGCACAGCATACCTGTTGTAACCACAGCGAAAAACCATAACTGACTGGAGGCCACAGTCTTATCCCTCCCTTTTGGAACACTTCTTTTGCATGGCAGCCATGTTCACCATCATTTTTTCTCCCTTTTTTCTCACTGCTTTTCTCTTTTTTTCCTTTCTCCCTTGCTCTCTCTATCTCACTCCCTCCCTTCCTGCGGCAGTGTTTTCTGTCACCAATTTGACATGCGGTGCGCAAACTCACAGGCAGAATGAGTAACAGGTTCTAGCGTGTGGCGTACCAGAGTAAATACGACAATCTGTTGCTATCCTAATCGCCAAGGGGGGTGAGCCCAGCAGAACGTGGCTGGGTTAAGCTGCGCCAACACTTGTGGGTTTAAACCCATGATCCAGTGATAACCGTACATACATACACACACACACACACACTTACATACATTGCCATACACATGCTCCAACCAACACAAGAGACTTTGGTGCTGTCACCCCAGGAGCATGAGTGAGAAGAATGGGGGGGTTGGGTCAGCAAGGGAGGTAGGGGGTGGTTAACATTGCAATGAGCCTCTGAATAACCCCCAACAACCACACACACACTTGATTTTATCACCATGAAACCACCAGCTGCCAGCCTCAACAGTCACCTAAACGCCTCTGCATTTGAAAAGGGTTAGCCTGCCCCCTAAGAGGCACCGCAAGGACGATGGAGTGAAAAGCAAGCGCGTGCACACACACACACACACACACACATAATGGTGAACAAAATGAGGATGGGAACCGGCAGCGAAAGAAAGACCGAAATTACAGGATCCGAGAGCGAAAATGACAACAGGCGTCAGTCCCAGGGACAAAAAGCATCTAATTGGATTCAACAAGTCAACAAAAGAGCAAGCAAATGGAGAGTGGGTTGAGGGTTTCTCAGAGGTTTGGGGGGGGGGTTGGAGGGGGTTGGTTGGAGGTTGGGATGGGGAAGCAGATTTCTTTCTTACCCATTCTGCTCTTCTCGCTGGGGTCTGCTTCCTCGCCACGTCAGATGGCCATCAAAGTGGCAAAGGCGAGTGCTGATGCTGGAAAACGCACCTTGACGACGGGACCAAGAGCATAGGTACGCCGTCGGGCGTCGAGGAATGCGAACGGCTGCGGCGCCCAGTCAACCCTCTTTTTTTCCTTTCCTGGGGTTTCTGTGTCTCCGAAAAATTTTTCGGGGGGCGGCAAAGGGGAGGGAAAGGGGGAGGGGGGGAGGTTGTTGGGGATTGGGGGGGTAGGGGAGGGGGTGCTGGCGGTGAACGTCAGCACAGCATCCCTTCCATGCTCCGCATTCAGAGGCCCCCTTCTCTCTCTCTCTCTCTCTCTATCACCTGCTTCCGCTCTCTCGCCTTCTCGCGCTGAGATTGTATGAAGATGCTAATGCCTCTGCTGTAGGATATTAGAGGGAGAGACGCTGTGCATTGTTCAGCTCCTTGCGCTGGACTGAGGTTCTTCCTTCACTGCATCACCCTTCCCTCTCTCTCTCTTTCTTGCCTGCTCCCTCTCTCTATCTCTCTCGTTGTGCGCTCTCAGTCTCTCCCTCTCCCTCTCTCTCCACTGCCTCTCATCCATATTCATCGCCAGCCCTGGCCCTGTGCTGCATTGTGCAGAGAGGAGAGAGGCACCTAGCGTGTCCAATCACCCGCCGCCCCCCCTCTCACCCAACCCCATCTCATCCACCCCACCCCCGTCCTCTCCGTGATACACCCCCACCCCCTACCACTACCGACCCCCCCACTTCCCCCATCTCCTCTCCACCCCCCCCCCCCTCCAAAAAGAGAAAGAGAAACAGGGCTTTCTTCTTCACTGCCACCAACTCCTCTCGCCCCCACCGCCACACACTCCTTTGACGCAGCACTATAAAGGTACTATAGAAACACATCTATCACAATTGGGTAAAAATATGAAGGGGTAATGATGGACATCCAGTGAATGGTGCGGGACAGAGGCAAAGAAAGAGAGAAAGAGGGAGGGAGAGAAAGGGATGACGAAAGACAAAAGAACAGTGACCTTGCGTGTATTGCAGACGAAATGGAGGTGCGGGGTGAGGAAAATATGGATGAGGAGGAAATGAGAAAATACAAAGCGAGAGAGAAAGAGAGGGAGAGATAGAAAGAAAAAGAGAACAACAGAGAGGCTCTGACGGCCATGTTTGAGAATGCGGCTCCCATACGCTTTTTCGCCTCTCAGAAAATGGCAGAATGGCGAAGCGCTGCCGCATAGTGTCTATGGGGGTCGGCCACAGTAAATCAGTGCCTAGAAATCCTATAGAGAGGGCGGTGGACACACAAATTGGCGTGTGGTGCTGGTGTATAGTGAGGACGGGGGGAGGGGCAGCACAAGCCTGCTTTGAGTGGATTATATCATCATTCATATTCACTTCACATCTTGAGCATTTTCAGATGTCTCAACAAATACGCATTTTTGTCCCTGCATGTGCTTGCATGTTTATTTGTGTAGTCATTTAGCACTGATCTATCTATTTGTTCATTTGCATATGCGCCTAAGTCAGTAGCTCAGCAGAGGAAAGACAAAACCTGTGTGCCTCTTCATTCCCTGATTACTGAGGCATCGGTGAGCCCCTCGGATGCATTCTGATCAGAGAAGCCAATCACGTCCAGTACATCGGCTGGACATTCTGTAAGGCTAGATCCTCCTCCTCCATCTCCCCTCTCTCTCTCCCTCTCTCTGTCTCTATAGGGACCCCTCCCCTACCCGCCACCTGGCAAATTCATAGTCAACTCACGTCAACTCCACTCCACAAGGGCACCTGTGTCCTTCTCTCAAACACACGCACACACACATACATACACACACACACCTGCGACTAAATACATCAGCATATAAAAACATCCAACAAATTCCTTAGACATTTTTTATTATGAATTAGTCATTATTCTCCATTGCTATTTCTATGTGTAAAGGCATGTGGACTCACAAAAGCTAGCACACACAAACATACAAACACATGCTATCTATCTAAGGTGTATCCTTCCATGATTTACATGCATTTAATCCCAGTACAGATATGGCAACTATGGCAAAAGATAATATAAAGTCATTAAATCTTTAGCTGTACTTCTACAATACCCATGATGCAAGGGGCACACAAACGTGATACCTGCAATGTATGACTTGAACTTTTGACACTAACTATCCCATGCTAACACATAACAAGCTATTTTGGACACTTACATTAGATTCGATTACCACAGCCATATTCTACATTTCAATTTGTGAAATAAACATGATAAAATAGAAACATTTATAAAGTTGTCATAAAACCTTATAACACTGTAGTCGTCTTTCAAAGAAATAGGCCTAGCCCAATCTTGGAAAAAAAGGAAAGGAAAAGAAAAGAAACACGGAGTATTCCACAGTGGGACCGTATAAACGATATTAATACGCTACTGCAACAGTAAGCTTATCTGAGTAGTGCTCACAGTACTGCAGTTAAGTACGTATTTGGCTAAGCTTGTAAGACGACAATTTGTTTAAGTGAAAGTCCCCGATACTTTGGATTTTATCTGAGCGACCGTTGCTCGTGTCAGTCATATATCTTCATAACAGAGCTGAGAAAGAAAAGGCATTAATTGAAGTCCAGTCGTTCTCATCACCTACTTTGTCAGCTCAATAGTTCAAAACTCACGAAAGCCAGTTTTGCACTACCTGTCGCCGTGCTGGAAGCGAGGTGTGTGATTCGTGATTTAAAAGCTGGCTCTATGCACTTTCGGGTATTACGGAGTTCTGTCATTGCCAGGCAAACAGTGGGGGCATGTTGCAGCTGGTATGCGCAACAGCAGACACCACCAAAGTTTGTTTCTCTAAAGCAAACTCCATAAATCCTCATGTTTTCTCACTCTTTCCCACAAAGTTCTTCAAAGTTCTGTACGCAAGCTGGCCATAGGGCCTGGGGCCTTCGACACTATCTTGCACAAATGAGTAGGACTAAACGTTGCATCCAAAAGTTTAAATGAGGTCACCTGGTCAACAGCTACGGAAAGGCAAGATCAAAGTGGCGCAAGTTTTAGTGCCAAATTAAAAATCCAATGCTTTATCAGCATACTGTAACATATTTACATAATTGACAAACTGGCAAATAACAAGACATGTCTTCACCACAGAAGTGTAATAGGACATTTTTAACATTTTCTTAGCTGGGGAAGTGGCAAGAAAAGGAGAAAGCCACCAACCTGGTCTGTTCATTTTTATGGCTGCCCCCTGATTTGCAATGGATTTCTCGGGGCAGAGCAGGCACCTTTTCAGTTCCATTCATTATACGCTCAATTAGGCACGCCTTCCCACACACGGGAGACAATTAAAGCAAGACCCCCAAATATGTCAAAGCGCGGGGTTGGAGGGGTCACGCTAGACAGATGCAATGTTGCCATTTTAATGGTTAGCTTTGTTTGGTGCAGTGCTATTAAGGTTAAGAAGACCGGTTTAGTACAACGCTAAGTAAGCAGGGTATTGTTGTGCTTGTCGATAAAAATACAAAAGTTCTAGACACACTGTGCAACTTGAATAAATCGAAAAAAAAACGTCAACAATCTGCGTTACAACTGAAGTCTTGCAAAAAGCTGAATCAAAAGTCTGATTCCCGACGGGCCGAAAACACAGCAATTACATATCTTATGTGCAGGTCCACAACTGTCATCATTACTCAGAAAGTAATGTTGCGTAGACTAGCCTAATGCCAAACAAGGCCCAGCCATTACAGTCGCACACTCACAATACTTTTACACTGTGCAGGAACCACGTAACCAAACATTATGGACGGGCTTACCTCCTGTATTTGAGCGCTTGGTGCTGCTGGCCTCCGTGGGGGTTTCTAGTGGTCTTTTTCGGGAATCAGGAGGATCCGACTCCATGTGGGGCGGTTGACTGTGGTGGTGAGGATTCGTGAATATCCCGTTATGTTGAACAGCTCCACCAGCCATCATTTTCACAACGGCTGGAGTTCAGATCGTGTTCTTCCACAACCGCCGGCGACAAAGCACTCGAGTAGTGAACCAAAGACGCAGCAGATATGATTAGATACTGTGTTTCGACTTTGTGATGTCGTAATAGTTATGCCCTATTAGTCACTGTAAAATGACAAGCCATGCGGTGCATGTGTCTAAGCCTTTCCCCAGTCTTAGCTTGGTGGTGGCCGGGGGGAGCGTCACATCTAGCTCTAAATATAAAAATCCATTGAGTGAAATGTGTTCATTACCGCCTTCCGTCACTTGAAACCCTTCACTGTTTGGCTCGTAGTTGTATTCTCTCGAATAAACCCAACGTGGCGTCCTTTAATCATAAGATGCTTTTGTCGCTTAGCCTTGCGTGATACGATGCACGACAAAACTACGAAAAAGGTAAACAACTTAAGATCAGTGCAGAACAAAGGATTAAAAAGTGAACACCTGAAACAAATATCAGTGCCTTCCTTCGGTTTAATCAGCCCGCGGATGTATCCTCTGTCAATGACTCATTATCCAGTACAGTTTTGGAGATGATGTTGCTGTCTTGGAATAGGGGTATGGCGAATTATTGTTTGAGTGTGTCTGTTCCTTGGACACTATACACTGGCAGCAATAGCGGCCGTGTGTTCAGCGCATCCTTGGACCAATTGCCTACCAGAGCGCAGGCACACACGTGACGTCACGATCAGCATCCACGCAAGGTTCTGTTCGAGAGGGCTGCCTGCGTTAGGCCTACTTGCTTGAACTGAACTTACATTAGAACAAAACTCCACCGGCTTTCATTGTAAATCGTATCCTGCGAAAGCACTGTTGGAAAGCAGAAATTTTAACAAAACTGTGCATTTCAGTAGCCTGAAGAAAACGGCTCGCTACACCTCATTTAACATCTAAGTGAAACACAAGAACAATAGCAAAGGCAAGCAAAACACAAGGACAATGTGAGTACCCACATTCATATACTAGCGATAAAGGTTGAAGGTAAAATGTAATTAATCAAAATCCATGAATTCAGCTGCCTCAGACACTGTATATACTGTGTCATGAGTCACATGCAAAAGTTAGTTACAAGCTGAATCTAGAATTGTCTTTTATTGGTTAATTCAGCTGAGGATCACAGGCTGCAAAAAGGTACGCCTGTGTCACCTTCCCAATGAAGATAATGATCCAATCTCTTTCTCAAATTAAAGCATTTCATTTCTTCATTTAAAGAGGTGTAGAGTAAATATAACAATATAATAGAATCCACTGTAGACTACAGGTTCCCAACCATTTCACTATTGTAAATACTGAATGGAATTAAACTGCCTTTGTGTTTTTTCCCTAAAAGGCTATTAAAAGCTTGTAAATGAAAGTAATAATAATAATAATAAGAATATAATGAAAACTGCATCACACTGCAGAAATTCAAAACAAAAACTATCCCAAGGAGAGCAGAACATCTCATTAAACTGCAACATTTAGTGTCCATTGCAGGATTTCTCTGCCAATGGAAATCCACTCTTACATGTTTGAGATACATAAACAAGACAAATTATCCACAAATTACAGATACAAATTCCAACCACATCAAAATAACTCAAGACATGAAGATATCACAAACATTTTAATGCTGTTGTTATTGGCACCAAAGCAGGGGGTGATGTACAATTATGAAAACCAAAATACACACATCATAATTTCTGCATGATTTAAAACAAAGTGAGGAGGGGTAAACACACAACAGCTCACAAAAACAGGTCATGACTTCTTCTAGAGGTTTTGGGTATACGGCAGCCACACATGCCTCAAGTTGTGATAAATTCAAGTGCAAAGATGTGAAATAAAAAAAAAAATTACTAACAGATCATCCACAGGTTAAAGTTCACATAAACCAATACACCAGTAGAAGTAGAAAATTATAAACTCACATACACAGGAGAGACAGCATTTTCATTAAGGCACAAAGAATAGAGAGATTGGTGTTGGCCGTGGGTCTAGAGAGTGGGAATAGGCAGCATTGCCATCAGTCACACCAGCTGGAAGTCAGTATGCAACATGGTGAGCACCTCAAGAAGCACTGCTTCCTCAGAGCCTTTCAAACAAAGTGCCACAGGACGATTGTAAACTTGGTCAAATGCTCAGCCATTTGCCCTCTTTGGTATTTATCTGAAATCATTTCATTTTAAGTGCATTAAACAAACATGGATTAAAACGAAAAAACAAAAACATTTGTCCCTAGTTAATAGTAATTTGATAATAGCTAATATTTAATATATAAAGTGTTAGTTGCTGTGCTGAAACCCAAAAAAGTGTTTTTTTTTTAAAGTTTAAACAAGTATGGCAACAAACCGAAAACTGTGCAAGGGGTAAACACTTCTATTCCAAATAGTATATTAACTGACTCATCGCAGACTTTTAATATGATGACTTTCACTGTGAAGCTAAGCAGTGAACATGTCTTAACATAATGTATCTGCTCAACCACACACAATATGCCTTTCTGCATATCCACCATGGGAACACAGGAAATTACTACAGAGCTCTCTTTCAGTACCCCAAGAGGATGAAGCACAGGTGTCTATCTTGAGTGAATTCTGATAAAGATTATAAGTGTACACAATTAATCCCAATCTTCCTTTTAAGACAGACATCTAGACATGGTTTGGGTTTTGTTGCTCATTCAGACTAAAGTCCCAAAAGTGGATGAGTGATGCAATGATGCAAACTGAACATGAGCACATCCCTGTGAGCCACAGGTCATCTGGACTGGGCCCACACTTGCTCTCAGTTCCTGGTTAAAATGGACTGCCTGACTTGCTCAAAGCCTCCTGGGCACCTTTTAGAGTCTCCCTCTTCACACAGCGCCAGTAGCCAGACAGACCATAGTTGGGCTGTACCTACACACACACAAACAGAGAGGGCGACTCAAATGAAGGCTTAGATAGTCTTACTGGTGTAAATAACATTCAAATAACATCCCTACATTTCTGGTTCCCCTGGTTTAACAGGTTAAGCTGAGAGCTCTTACCCTGAGTCCCCGCAAGACCCTGTCTGTCATCACGGCGATGAATTCCTTGTGGCTCAGGCAGTTGTCTCCATCCATGTCGAAGATCTTAAACACAGTGTCCAGAACATTCTCGGACAGCTCATGGCCAGTGGCTATCTTCACAGCTCTCTTAAACTGGGCTGCATTTCAGAGGAGAGGACACAGGACAACATTGTGTGTCATTTTCACTAACAGGACTTACAATCACAGGGGAAAACAAGGGGAAGAAGGCAAGCCTGCAACCATCCACAATACTGAAAATATGTATTCAATAAAGGACTTCATGATATGGATATGACAAAGACTACTATTATTATAAAATAAATAATATATTTCAAAGTAATTCTTCAAAACAGTAGACTTACCCATTCCAATTGGCCGGTTAGCTTCACTGATCATCTTCACGGTAAAGGCAAAGTCCTCCAGGTTATTGGTGAACAGACAGAAGGCTTTAAACTCATCAAAGGTTATACTCTAAAGGAGAGCAAACCCAGAAAAAAAGCCCACAGGTGAGCACATATCACACATAGACTCTGGGAGTCCATACAACCTTCCCTGACCTCTTATTTCACACCAAAACTTAACTTTCACTTCCCACATTCCTCATTCCAGTATTTCTCACTGTATGTTACACAACGTTATGTAACAGAGAATGTTTTGTGTGTCTCTGGGTATACTGTATGTGTATATGTGTCTCTCTAAATGTGTGTGTGTGTGTGTGTGTGTGTGTGTGTGTGTGTGTGTGTGTGTGTCAGATGGCTCCAGCACCTGGCCAGTGGGGATCCTCTTCCTCATGTTCTCCCAGTAGGCCTCGTTATCCTCCTCATTGGTGTAGTGCAGCAGCCACTCGGCAAAGTCCTCCCTGCGCATGGTGTCCATGCCCTTGGAGAACTGCAGGAACTCCATCTCATGCACCTCTGACTGCAAGTCCTCCATAAATCTGAGCGAGAGCAGATAAAAAAAAAATCAATTAATACAAAAGGAATTTTAATAAATTGTTAATAAATAATAAATTAAAGGGATTAAAAAATAAATTGTTAAAAATAATAATAAAAAAGATGAACTTTAATTGAACCCCAGAGGCACAACATGTTTATAGAAGTTAATTAACATCCAACCAAATGAAAAACAAAAGGGCTCACACACATGCCTTTACCAGATTAGCATCTTCCTGAATGGACCCTGGCAGGCAATGATCTCAATAAGTCTTGAATGAGACACATGCTAATGGCCTCTCAGAGGAGTCCAGCTCACCACAGCAAAGAGGAGTACAGTGTTCACCTGCTGAATTCTTTGTACTGAAGCTTCTTCTTGCCGTTGCGCCCAAAGAAGAAAGCCTGCAGGGTGGTGCTCACCTCGTCTGTGTCCTCAGTGCTCACGTTCTGTTGGGCAGGACAGGTGGAGTTTACAGGCCATTTACTTTACATGTATTATTAATTAGCAGAGAATGTGTGACTAGCGTACAGCCGGCGTGGGTGATGGCCACAGCTGACAGCCAGCACTGCTCTTTTGTGAGGGGTCCGACTAGCCAAATACATTTGGAGGTCTGCGGAAATGGAGCTGCTCATAATAGAACCCTGGGGAGTTCTGTGATTTCTCTTCTTTTTTTACACACTGGTTAAATTAAGCACTTAAAAATAGCCTTGTTAGAGAAGCATTTTTAAAGGTTTAGTAGGTACCACAGGGCATATACCTGAAAGGATCTCACAGACACGAGGTGTGAGGGAGGGGGAAATGAAAGAGATAGAGATGTACAGAATATTGCTTACCTCGACGCTACCATCAGGAGGAGTCTTCGCTTTCCTTTTTGAAATAATTTTCTTCAACTACAATGACAAAACACTCAACTTTACACCCACAAGTTAACATTAACAACACAAAAATGATCAAGGCGAGAGAGATTTTAGAAAGGCAGAGTACTGCATCCCACTTACCATTCTGAAATATCCACAGAAAAGCAGCAGTAAAAACATATATACAGTAACAAAGTGTTACATTCAGAGCAAAGTACTACAGAGGTGATTCACTTACAACTGATATCACTTAAGGGATTAATGTATAGTGGCACATGCAATACTTTCATTCAGTTTGATTGTTTCCACAGAATATGAGAAATCTCTGGGTTCACTCACACAGGCATACAACTACAGTATGACAAGCTGGGATAACACAGCAAGAGGAAACTTGTGAGGCCAGAACAATGGGCAGCATAGTCTTTTATGTGCCTCACTGGGGATACTGGAGACTCATAAAAGGGCTTTAATAAAGACATAACTCATGCACTAAGCATTTAATTTGAGCTCGGGCAAGACTGAAGAGCTGAGACTACAACCCAGTTCAGATTACATTACCAACAGTCGCCGACTAGTTGCTGACACTACCACTAATCTTAAGACTGTCCACACTGCTTAACTCCTCTTGACACTGGGAGTCTATTGCACAGTCACATGACTTTTGTAGGTCTCAGTGCAAATATCTGCATTTTTACAGTAGATTAAAAAGGGAGTCAATGTCTGAGACGGGCTATATGCACAGAATATTCCTGTTCTGGACTGTAGCCTATGCCTACATTTTACAGATACTGAATGAGCCATGATGAGCAAAAATAATTTGACACCTGTTGCTGCACATTGATGGTTTCTTCAGAGTATTATTAGCATGTAAACAGGAATATTTACACAGTTTATCTACAAGTAAAGCCCTTATTACTTTAACCAGACTGTGGCCCTTATTCTAAATCTGTTGTACAAGTTAAACAGCAGGTTGAAATCACGCAAGCATCTTTTTTAATGCATTAAAGTTTTCTAGTTTATCACACACATAGGCGTACAAAAACAACAATATTTATTGTAAGCAAAAAAACTTGATATCCTATTCTTTTCTTTTATGGATAAATGCAGATGAACTGCATTTTGGAGCAGCAAACAATCAAAGGCTGCTAGTCATTGCAGATTGCCTGCATTATGCAGGGTGGATTTTCCTTATTGGTTAGAGCCAAGGCAATAAGATAGGCTCTGTACTTAAAGCATTCCCTGTATTGACATTCTAAAAGTGCTTGTTCGGTTCCTTGATTGTGATTGGCTGAATTGCCGCTGTAAATCCTGCACAAACACACAGGTTTGCCTCTTCCATATTACTCCGCCTATCTAACAGTTGTAGTATGTTGCCAGGCAACCACTTCCTTAAAGGAGCTACATATTTTGGTGGAAAAATGGTTATTTAGTAATATACCATTTTATTTTTTTATTTATGTGGCTGTACTGAAATTGTATCAAAGATTTGTTGTACCAGTTTTAGAAAAGCAATAAGCCACTCGAGTCAGTGGGTTTGCACTGGATTTAGAACAGCTAAGGGGGTTTAATAAATAACATCACTTAGCTGTTCTAAATCCAGCATGAACCCACGGCCTCTCATGGCTTATTGCTTAAATTTATCTCAGCCAAATAACAGGTTTTCCATGGAATTTACTAGTTTTGTTAATGATCTCCAGATGGCACCACCCATTCTAGGCGAGGTCTGTGGAAGACTACTGTAGAGTTTTAATTCTACTTTGAGTGCTGAGGTCTCCTTTTCTCTCCTGCCTTGCACTGTCAAGCTTGCAAGACAGTTGTGCCAAATATCTAGTCCCAGTTCATCGCAAGGGCATGATTACCTTCAATTGATTCACCTTTAATCTGAGGAATTGCAATTTCCAAGCCGACTATGGTCGTGGCTACAATCATATAATCTGAACTAGTCCTTATCATTAGTTGTATATTACCATTTACTATTATGATGATTTGGAGCCCAATAATAATTATCTGTGTTATGTCTCTTCCCCTTCAGTCATATATAGACAGTGTTAAAGAGAGTTTCTGTGGACACACAGTACTACACACATTTCTTCACCACTCTGTGGCAACTGGAAGCCCTCAATGTCATTTTAGAACAAATTACAATACCTACCTTTTGAAACTCCTTTTTGTCCACATGCTCATTGCCATCGATATCAAGCATTTTGAAAGCTATATGAAACCCAGTGCGAGGCTCTGGAATCACACAGTGCAGGCCTTGTTAAAGCAACTCTTACTGTCATTCTAAGCACAGTCTTAGAATCTCACATCAACACCAAACACAGCTTTCCCACATTCCCAGTTGTACAGTAAAGTGCTTGCTGACTGATTAAGGTTTTTTTTCATAAAAGGTTATGCAAGCACATCTATTATTTTCCTGTCCCATTATCTTGAGGAAATATTTTTTCGTGTAATACAGAGAGTTGTTTTAAAAACTTTTTACATCACCATCTTGAAACAAGAGCTGTTTTGTATGTGTTTTTTGTCCTAATCTGGGGTTTTTTTTTTTTACAATTAAAGGAATGAGATTCAGAAAACCTCTTATGTATTATGTTGAGATAAATAATTCTAAATCTAAATCTAATGTATTACATTATTAGTATTATCATATTATCGATAATAATAATAATAATAATAATAATAATAACAATCCCCATTTACTCACAGGAACTTTCTAACAGGAAAAGTGCAGTCTGCAGTCTGAGAGTGATCAGTCAGCAAACACTTCACTGCAGACCTGGATCTCACAGGACTCAGCTCAACAGCTATGATGATGCCAGTACACTAGATGGTGCTGACGACATGCAAGGAGCATGCCTTTCCCCACGAGGCACCAACAACACAATCACACCATCCAGACAACCCATGAGCATCTGTTTCATCTGGCCTTAAATTTCACACCAGATCATCCTTTGAGCTGCATTTAGTTTACTTGAGTAAGTGGTTCAAATAAAATTACACCTCCCCAAGTAAGAAATATTCAACAATCATTCTGTTTATGGATGTGGAAATACAACTGCCAAAAAATTCAGACTTACTTCAGACAAAGATTAATTGATCAGTTGACTGTTCAATTGATTAATTAAAATACCTCACCTTCTGTGATCTCTATTTGCTCCTCGTGGGAGTAAATTACACACTACACAAAATTTCATAGCTTCTTATTCCTCAAATCTGAAGTGAGATTAGATGGCGTTCGGTGAAATTCACATGGCCATCTCAGTGACAGCTTTACCCAGTGTTGCTCTAGCGGTGACACACTTACTGGTGAGGATGGTCAGCAGAAACAGGTACTCTGTGTAAGAGATCAGGCCTGGTGAGAGAAGAGAGAGAGGGGAAAATTTAAAAGAGAGAGAGTTCCTCATTACAATCTATCAAGTAAATGACGAAGTAAAGAGAAAGCACAGTGCTCTGCAGGAGCCCCTCTTCAAACAAGCAGATCTGATGGATCTGCTGGACTCATCTCCTTCTTGGGATTAAACAGAGGAGAGGGAGCTTGTTAAGGAACCATCTCTGAGTACAGTGTGTGTGTATGTGTGTGTGTGTGTGTGTGTGTGTGTCGGAGTGCTCACCATCATCACCGATGCTCCTGAATAAGCTGTTTCCAGCCTTAGCCCTTGCTGCAATGTTCAGCATTCTGTCAACTTCCTGAAAGGGTTCAAACAGAATTTGGAAGCATCAAAGCTCTGAGACTGAACACAGAATGATCCAGTGCAATTATCAAAGCATAAGATGATAAAACATGCCCACCTCTTTGTTTAAAGCTTTCTTTTGTAGTTTACCTGAAAACATAGAACATGTAGATGTCAGTCCAAGGTGAGACACGGCAACAGTGAGAATTTCAAAGAGGCAACAGTTCTTGCACAGCGCAGACAATGGTTTGGGACTTGAGAACAACTTTAAGTCAGATTTTATTCCTTTTTTGTCAGGACTGCCTTGATACGGTTTCAATTGCTCTGGCCCCATCAAAGACACAAGCATGACATCTGAAATCAAGATGCCTCAAACACAGACTTACTTTGAAATACTTAGGTTTCTCCACTGTACAGCAATGTGTTTAGTACACAGTGTTTATGTTTCTGTTTTTAAAAACACGTACATCTGAATGACTAACCAATGTTGTGTAACAAGGACATCAACATATTGTGTCATTATATTAACTGAAAACATGATCTATATCTGGATTTTGGGCCTGTAGCTTTCCTTTTTTACAAATTAAAAAGATCTCCTCAGAGGAGATTTTCATTATTTTTCTGGGGCTCTTTTCATCAAGGATGTACAAATGTTTGCACAGGGTTGTACTCACGGTCAACACACTCAAGGAGAATTGAAAACAGGAAGTCTCGTGGAGTCATGTATGGTTCCATTTCGTACATCATTGAGGCAAACTGGTTGAAGCGCAGTCGCCGTGGTGACAGAACAGGTATAGGTGCTTCATCCTCCTAAAAGAAAGCAGGTTCCAAAAGAAAGCTTAGTAGGACACTCTACTTACTTCACTTCTACACTATGAAAACAACAGAGCCTGGGATCTGAGATCTGGCAGTGATTTAAATAAATACAGAGATAAATAAAATTATACACACACACACACAAACAGACTGATTTTGATCAATTTATTGTACATTTCTATATTGTGCTATGTGTTATGTTGTGTGTTTGTCTTTTTAGATGGAAGAGTAATTTTCACCTTCTCTTCCAGCTGGATGACAACTAATCCAATTAGTGCTATAATGCTATAAAATGAAATGTAAATTTGTTTTTCTTGTGATGCACTGTTTGTCAGACCCATTACAGTGGACATTAAAATTTAGTACATTTCAGTGCAGTGCAATTGCACCACAGACAGGCTGAAAATGACTCAATGCATCTGAGTACATGCTTTTAAAAAATCTGTTACCCTAACCCTAACCCAAATACCCGGGCTGCCAACCACTGGCCTGCCAAGAGCCATACAGATCACGGGTATTCCAGTATTGGCAGTTTTTTCGGTGACACTACACAAGTCTCCCTGGCAGAATGCTTATTCCACCCTCAGACCTCCCGGTCCCTAAACACCATATCTAAACACATTTAACCTCTAGATACAATATAAGATTGACACCGGTCCCATCTTCTTCCATCCCATGAGAAAAACACATAGGTTAGTTCTCTAATCTGTAGAGTAATCTGTCCTGTTAGGGGAAAAGAGATTAAACACCCTACATATTTTCTAGAATCTTCTGGATTATGTCTGATTTTCAGTAAAATTATGCTGAGGTGGCCGTGTGCATGTCAAAATGATCAGTTTTAACATTAAAATTCATATTTGGCATAGCCAGACTATCTCTAAAATGAATACATACATTTTAAGAGGTGGAGGAGTGAGGCCCTCTGGCCCGCAACCTATATAGTGATTAGCCTAAATGATGTCACTAAATTGTGAAAATGCAAGGTGAACTCCAAAGAAATGTGGAAATAAATATTAATTTCAGTTCAATCAATGAAAGCAAATATAAGGGTCATTCCGTAGAATGACCCTAACCCTAACCCTAGGTTTATTTTTAAAAATTATTTGAGTAACAGGATTGCCATGGGCATCAGAAGACTTAGATGATCTACTTTAAAGTGATTTGTTGAATACTCTACATTTTCAGGAGGGAAAATATGTTAAATTAAATGCATGTTATAGATTTAGTTGGGACATAGACTTAGGCTACATAAGAATAAAACAAAAAGATTTCTAATTTTACTAATAATATTTCATAGTGAAATTTAGATTTCAGCAATGTGGACAGTACGGAAAGGCTGATTTTTAGCCTTTTAGGATTTTTAGGATGTTTTTATAATTATAATTTTATAACAGCTATCTAAATGATATACCTGAAATCTGACACTAAATCACTAAGCAGAAAGCATTAGTTAACAATAAAAAGCTTTGAGGGGAAATATTTTTTTGTTAAAATGTACATGAAGCCCTTGGGACAGAAAAGGCACTCATTCGGCGGAATCATCCATGAAATAAAAAATCCACTTGAGTACACTAGGCATCGTGTTCTTCAATTTATAGCCTATGCAAAAACGGAAAGACTACGGCAACAGCGGTAAGTTGGGTCAAGACATGCTCGACGATAATTCACAGCAAACCACACCTGAGATGGAATACGTATGGGTGTGTTTGAAACCTTGCCCTCGTTATCTGGACCTCGTTAACAGGATCAAGGAAGGCAACAAATGTTCCTACTGTGACTGCGATACCTTCAAACTCACTTAAAATGTTTAAGTTCGATCATGACTTAGGGCGGGGCCACCATCTTTAAGTTCGTAGTAATGTTACCATCAGCTGATAGACTTTTCTGCGAGCAGCTACCCAGGAATAAGAAGGAAATAACTTTGCAACTTGCTGTTGCTGTTTACATTACCTTGTCCTCCTCCTCTGCTGCGTGGACGGTATGTGACAAAAACCTCCAAGTCGGTGCATGGCGCTTACAGTAAAGTAACAGTCCTCCACCAACAAGAGATCCTAGAACCGTACTGCCAACTGTGTGGTACAGAGGCAAGCGTCTGGACCAGGATATCCGTAAAAAGTTTCGCACACCAACACCGACCCAGCGCCAGGTCGCCATCTTTTCAAATTGAATAGTTTTTGCTCCTCCTCTTGACAGTGAATTGGCATGAGTTGCTCAATACTGCCCCATAACGTTAAGTTACTATCATGGACTATCAGAAAAATACTGATACATTACATTACAAATATGGCCTACAAAAAAAGTTGTGTGAATAGTATCTTTTATCGTTTAATGTGGTTAACAAGACAGTTAATTAAACAATAATGAATATAAAGATATATGATTATTTTTTCTCCCCATTGCTGTAAAGGTAGGCCACAGCATTTAATCCAAACAACACAGTTTAGGTGTTGCAGTAAAGGTCTTTACATAAATGAATACATCTATCTGCTATCTACTGAACTAAAAATCTTTTTTGTAGCCAGCATTAATAACATAGACTACTTCCTATGCAAAAGAATGTTGTTAAGGTTGATCACTGGAAGTGATCATTTAGGCTACAAAGTCCCAGAATACTGTGGCCAGTAGTTCAGAGACTCCATTCCAGACCACTATACCTGGAAAAAACAGAGAGTATACCAAACCAAGCCCATGGTAGGCAAAGTTCATGTAAATAAGACACACAAGCTGTTTGATATATACAACCTGTATTTATGAATCTGTGAAGGTATCAGCACAGAGATGTTTTTGTTCTTTTTTCTCATTTTAAATGACAAATCTCAGTTACACATGTCATGTTTCTTTCACAGTCCTTCTGTACACAGTCATCATCAGTCCTATCCAGGACAAGCCCGCTAGTAGCCAGCATCGGGACTGATCTGGCCCTGCTCTGGGGGTACCGAAGGAGTAGAACCCTTTATAAACATGCACAGCTGTTGCATAGAAATCGCCTCTATATTCTCATTCATGCAACTTAGTAGTGTTTTTCTTCTATATTCCTCATATGAAATGGCTTACTTGATTGGTTTCAAGCTGAAGAGTCCACTTAGAGTCCATATATCTTTACTGGGGGATATATCTTGTGGAGTAAAATTGACAATAGTCTTTGACTCTTTAGCAACTAAGCTTTGAATAATAATATAAAATCTTATTATCAGGGCAAGCTTGGTGGTGGTGCTGCAGGGTGTATGGCAAACCAACAGAAACAGCATTTCACAAACAACAAACAGGGCAGGTTTGTGTCCACATCTGTGAAATCAGAAGTTTGTGGTCCAAGCAGGATGCTGATTCCCATAGTTCCTTATGAGTACACTGATAGGGTGTGTTGCAGGCCTCGGCCTTAAGTATGTGTGTCGGACAGTGCTGTCCATACCCGCTATGGTGCCACCTGTCTCAGTGGAGTTTTTTTTTTTCTTGAAGCAAAAAAAAATCAGGGGAGCTCAGCTCTGTTAGGTTGATAGTCTTCCTCCTCATGTTCAGTGGGATGCTGACAGCTTGTTTTTGATTATTTTTTCTTTTTGTAGGGGAGAACATTGTGCTTTTTTGTGTCAAAGACATTCTGGGGAGAATCTGTAGCCTTGACTAGATTTGTAAGGTTCTTCCATTCGTAGAGTTGATTCATGTTGAGTCTGACTCTAGGAAGACCCTTTTGTCAAGTCAAGCCACACAGCCCTCCCCTTACCCCTCCAAATGATCAACATCAGTGGGCGCAGAGGAAACAGACAAGAATGGTAGAGACAGGGGAAAAGAGGACAGCATCAATCAATCATATGGCAGCCACATTCTGTTATGATCTGACCTGTCCCTCCATCACCACAGTAAAGTCAGGGTTTCTTTCTTTTTTTTTTGAATGATAAATTCTGGAAAAAAGACATACAAGGAGCTGTGCAAAAGTTGTGCAATACTAGATCCATATGTCAGGTGTTCTCATAAACCCTGCTTGGCAACAAGCGCAATGGAGAAGGGCAGTGTGGAGGTGCAGAATTCAAGAGGGTCTCTTATCTTGCTCTTCCTTCTGTAGTTTACCTTCATAGAGTCCAATTCTATTCTGCCCTGCACAGTTGTCTGGGTGGACATAGCATTTTTAATATTCACTTTAGATCAAATACTTCAGCAGCAGAGTTACAGCTACACAATACTGCATAAAAATAATTCATTTTATACCAATATATAACACACTGTACACTGGTGAGATCCAGATGTTATGGCATGAAGATATCTTAAAATGCATCCTCTCCCCAAACAAAAAAACAATAACAATTACTTTTATTTCAATACATTTTTCAATACAAGACCAGCCCTTCATTTGACAATAATGAATTGACTAGTGATTGATTTACTTCTCTAAGCCATAACAGCAGGGGTCTCACAATGAAGAGGAGTAGGGAGGTGCGTGCTAAATCTCTGACATGGTAGGAAATAAAAAGGGGGTGGACGTCCCTAAGGCCCCTCTAGTGGCCTCAATCTATAATGAGATTCTCCGATGCCGATCGCAGCAGTTGTCCTGGGAGACACCAGGGGGGTGTACTGGTGAAGGACTCCAAGTCCTTCCCTGGAAATCTTTTGTATGGAAAACAGCTAAATGGAGAGAGAGCTATGGAGACTCCCCTGGCCCACACTATTGTATCGAGAATCTCTCTAATAACACAGTTCAGATTACCTTGAGAGTACCTACTTTTTGTTCAATGGTAAATGCCAACTTCAACGATTCTTTTTTTTTTTTTCGATCATAAAAGGGTGAGGGGTCAAAAGCTACAACCACAGTGAGCCAAAAGCACAGAGGCAATGAGTTTCAGCTGACATAGGTTACTGGGACACAGTACATTCCTCAACTACACAGTAGGTCTGCTTACATAACTCGATAACATGATAAACTGACAGTTTGCTGTATGCATGATCACTGTTAAAGGGTTTCACTGTTAATTCTCAGAGCTCCTCCACTACTAGTGCTTCTCTGTGCGGTACAGTGGCATGTCTCTTTACATGTAACCTAGGATGAAATATTGGCAGACAGCACAGGCAAAATCAGACCCCTCTCCTGTGGGATGCTAGAGTAGGGTTTTACCTCTTTTTGGACTGAACACACATATGAGGCCCATAGCAGCAGAGGTGGCTCAACTGGTGGCCCAAGGACATCTTTCTTATTTCATTTCAAAAGTGCTATGTTTATTTATTATTGAAAACAATAAAAGTATACTACTGTGACAGCAGTGTTTGTTTAGGGTTTGTGATTCAGAAGGCTTGCTGAATAACTAATGCTCTATTAAATTGTCAGACACACAAAACCGTAGAATGTATACATGTTTAACAGACACGTTTTAAGGCTGCAATCCTGTAATTGGTATTATTAATTGGTATTTTCACTTCTAATTCCAGCACCATTCGTAATGTCTAGTAAAGTGGCTGTACTCTAAAAACCAATAAAGGAACTGGACACGTTCACTGTTTTATGCATGCGGACATGAGTGAGATCCATTTTGCTGGCCATATAACACAGAGGTAAATAGCAGTGGTGTTTTGTGAAAATAGTTTTGCCCCATTACAAACACACCACCCCACCCTCATGGTGAGGGAAGTGCCCTGGAACTTGAATTGACTTTGTGAGAGAAAACATATCAGGAATACTGATAACTCAGAAGGGGCAGTTTGTCAGTGTGGGATGACGGAAACGACTATCATGCAATAGTATGACTGAAACTGTTTGCCTGTTCCTGTCTATGTGTCTGAGGTTAGAGGTCACACTAGGTGGATAGCCTAGATACTCCAAGAAGCATTCATCTTGCCCCAAGTGAATGAATAAACAAACAAATCATTGAAATAAATATTTGAATGCAGGCAGGAAAATCACCACAAATGTGGCTGTACAGAGAGCAAGCAAGCATTCATTGCCTGACAGCGCAAGTGAGAGAACATCAGACATGCACACATACAATGGAAGCAGCAACTTCATCAGAAAACAAATCAAATCCATCACACAGCTAAAAACCAAACAACAGTAACAAAACGCCCACTGACCTACAGTGAAGGAGAATCAGACAACAGAACACGTGACCCTGGTCATAGCATACACCATGACTGAACAGTGGTTCAGCTCAAAGACGCGTAAAAAAAGTATGACAAAAACCTGATAAGCAGTGTCAGAAGCAGTGTTCAGTGAACTAAGAGCTTTTCCCTTCATACAGTGTGCTAAAATGCAATCAGAGGTGACTGACTCTCATTATTACAATTACTGACTATAGCCAGCCATGAGCACACATTTAGCTTGCTATATATTTTGACAAAAAAAAGGTTGGTTTATCAACTGGTTGCAGATAGCAGGATTGGATTTACTAATGAACACACACAGGCACACACACATTCACACACATATTAGTGTCATCAACGAGGTACACTCGCACACACAGATGTACACAAGCATGTGCATTTGTGAATTGGTGCTCACGGACAACCCACGACTGATTTCACAATTTACTAGTATACTGTCTCAAAGGTACAATCCATGGACAGCTTGGGTTAAGTCAAACATATGCCAAGTAGGCAAGCTATCTACTTATAATGGGTTAAGATTTGTTGTCTATCTTGAATGTTCTGATTGTATTGTGTTACAATATCCTAATTACTGTATTGGCAATGTTATGATGTTCCATGTATCCTTACACGCAGGATATTAACATTTTCTTGTAGGTTTTGATTCCCACATATTTAATTGGAAAAGCATAACGCTTACAGGTTAGTACAAGTCTGGCAGCATGGTATCCTAAAACACAACAAATTTTAGACACAAATTTTAGAATAGACACGCCCAGTACAAATAGACTACTGAGGAAACACAAAGTTTTGCGGTCTCCTAACCATCCCCCTACCCTTTAAAGTTACATCACTGCAGTTGTGCCCTTTTAGGTGGTCTAGTATAGAATAAATACACTGCTACAAGTATACAATGTGTGTACCCCACTGAAACCTCTGGAATCTTTAGAGTTGACATGATCTGCAAAGCAAAGGAAAAAAGCTGTTCATTTGGTTTCTATGATGTCATAGCATTATTCTTTTTTTGGGGTGAAGTGGGTCAACACATGCTACGTATGAGTTATCTTATCACAAGGCCTGTGGGTGTGTGTGTGTGTGTGTGTGTGTGTGTTTGTGTGTGCGCTTTTGTTAGTGGCTTTAGCATCACTGGAATATGCAAACCTGTTAAATGAAAGTACACTGACAGAGAATTAAAAAAGGCTTGGAAGAACTGTAGATTTCAAAACCCCACATCACAGAAATAATAACTATTTAAAGCAACAAATGTGTATACACTGCTCCAGAAAACAACAACCAAAACATTTTTTTCTCCTGCATTTTGGAGTACGTCACCATCTCCAAAGGCTTCAGAAGACTTTGGGAGAGCATACCTCGAAATACTGTGTGTTAATATTGAGTGATGTACACCCATAGTTAGCTTATTAGGATGTGGACACACGCACATAACACACCCACATTCGGGCAGGAAGTCAAACAAAGAGAGCAAAGCAGTGGCGGGCAGACAGAGGGAGAAGAGGTGTGTGAAAGAGAAAGCAGGAGAGACTGAAAGAGGGATAAACTCTGAAAAATAAACCTTCCTCTTTCACCTCTGCTCAGATAAATGGCTGGGTAAGTGAACAGATGGATAGATAAATAAATTAATAGATAGACAGATAGATAAGATAGGTAGATAGATCGATCGATAGATAGATTGACTGACTGGTAGATGGATAACCTCTCACACAAGTGACTATGTATCATTTGCTCCTGCCAGAAGTGCTCGACCCTGGGTCCCGGCCCTCTGCCCTCTCTGATGTGTCGACTTTTTCTGAGCCGTCAGCTTTTTCCGAGCCATCACCTCTCTCGGAGCGATCAGCTCCCTCCGAGCGATCGGCTCCCTCCGAGCGCTCCCGCTGCTCTGACTTGTCCGGGTCTGTAGACGAGGTGGTGGGCTTCTCCCACTTGGCAATCTCCTCGTGCTCCTTCAGGGAAGCGTTGATACTGGACACCCACTTCTTGAAGTCCTCCTGTGGAGGAGAGGGTTCAGGGAGTCAGTCTAAATGTGTGTTTCCCATCAGTCCCTACACTGTACATCTGACTGAACCCTTTCCATTAGCTTCACATGCCTCACACAGCCCATGAAGCGCACTGCTAATGACTTGCATCATATCATATCATATATCGTATCGTATCATATCGTATCATATAATATCCGTGTATGTGTATCATATGTGTATAAAATGCGCTATGTAAATAAACATGTACTAAGCATGCTTGGACAAGCAGGAATAGAGTAGATGTGTAAAACTGGGAACTCAGGATTCAATATTTTCTGTTTATCCCTTTTAGTGTGTTATGATGCTACAGTATATATGAGAGTGTTACTAACTAGCACAAGATTCAAGAATCAAACACGAGTAAACGCTTTGTCATGTGCTCAAGGCAACTGGTCCACAGCTACAACTTTAAAGGACACAAATATGGTTGAAGTGCACTTTTACCATTCTCACACACACACACACAAAAAAGAACAAAGAGTGTCCTTACCTCATCCTTGGCCAGGAAAATATAGTCATCTGAATTTGGGACTCTGTGAAAGACAAATCAGTGTTAAAGGTGTACTATGTCTGTACTAAGTCTGGTATTTTGGTATTTATTGTAACATACACTAATGCCTTGCCTTTAGTCTATCAGGAATTAAAAGGTTTTTCATTAGCCTGGTCAAATCTATACTGCACACACAACATTTGAGGGTGGATCTGGAGTCGGTATGTTAACTTCTCATTTCCAGAGGTTTATCTAGTGCATTGGTGCCTTAATTCTCATGAAATCTTTTTGGAAGTGCAGCCAACATACAGTATCATTATTTTGAATAACAGATTTAACAGTACTGGAGAGGCCCTTACTGGTTGTTAAAACACCTCCCCAAACTGGATAGAAGTGGTTATGATTAGTGCCTGAATATTTGATTTGGAAATAAACTGCAATGGCTTTGACTCATTTTCTTTTTCATTTATTTTACTTTTATTTTCCAGATTTGATTTGCAGGATTGTATGTCCTGTGTATATTTTTGTCCTCTATACATTTTCAAACCAGTTGCTTTTTGATGTCCTCCTTTAAGCCTTACTTTAGGATGAAAGCATTTTTCTTCTTCTTGTATCCGTTGGTGCTGTCACAGGTGCAGGTGCTGAGGCTGAGTAGTGGCTCGTCATTGTATGGCGTGGTGGTGTGTCGGGCATCCTTGTAGAAACCAATCTCTCCTTTGGTGAGTACACAGTAGAGGTTCACCCAGGACTTGCTGTGGAGGGACAAAGTCAGATAACAAAGTTACATCACCTTAGTTTTATTAATGTATTAAAACATCTTCTGACATCACATTAGACAGTGCTTCTCTGTCTACTCAAGTATCAACTATTTGGTATTGCAAATAAAAGTTTGTCCTTTTTATACTTCTAAGAACTCGAACTAAAATATTCAGGATAAAATATCTAGACTCTATGAAGGCATATCCAGTTGCAATGTAACTTCTAACCAGCAGGGGGAGTAAATATGTCTACTGCAATTTTACTGTGCTAATCCTTCCTGTTTGTAAATGTCTCCCCTTGCACTCTTAAAGGCTGTGAAATGTAGCAGGCTACAGGAATGAGAGGAAGAGAGCTACACACTGGAGATGCACAGTCAGTAGAGGTCACAGAGCCTGCTATTTCTATGCTAAACTTTCCTCAGGTTGATTTTACACTACTGATGAGTTTTTGTTGAAGCTCCTTTCAACAAAGAGCTCTATGCATTTGGACTCACTCTTTTTCACTCTTCCCCATAATCAGATTACTCATCATGTTTAGACAGTATGATGCAGTCAGTTGTTGTCTAGGCCAGTTTGGTCAGTCTATTCTAGCACAACATTCTTTCAAGCAGGACTTAACAAGCAGATGACAATGAGCTGGGAATTCTCTTGAATTCAGTGCACACCCAGTCAAATTCCTTCCTACTGAGCCTTTTGTCAAATGTAAAATCCTTAGAAAACCAGTAGCCCTACAGACATCCTCTGCTTGCCCAGCTTCCTGTCCACAGTCCTGTAGTCCTGCGTGAGCATGTCTCCAAGGGAGGTGCTGGTATGGGAGGTTTTAGAGTATGGGCTTTGATGTTCCCTTTAATGGTGGGTTACCTGTTGTGTTAATATTCATATTTTATTTATTATTCAGTTTTAGCTGTCCTTGACCAAAAGAGTATAGAGTACAGTGGGTATTTTAGGTTTGAGTAGACTATGGAATTGGAGGGACCTGGCTGATGTGGTGTTGTGATGAATCTTAGTGTTATTACTAGGTACTGGATGGCGAGTGCTTGTGTGGATGGTACCTGTTGGGGCTCTTCTGCACGCCCTCAGGCTCGTGCTTGCGGTAGAGGTAGCCCTCTGTTTGCACGGTGTGGGAGGGGATGGCTGGCACGGCAGGTGCACTCTGTGCAGGCGCAGATCGAGAGCGCCGGGTCGTCTCCTCTGGCTCTTTGGGCCTCGGCCTCCTCCGAGGCTTGGGCCTGTCCCTCGCCCGCGGACGGTCTAGACGGCCACATGGTGCTGAGAGCACACTGGGTGGTCGGTACACCTCCCCTCGGGCCTAAGGGTGTTAACCAGATATTTACTCACTTCTCATACATTATTTGACATGCACATAATTTGTATATTCATATGAAAGGTATTCATTGCTGGGTCTGTCAGAAAACAGTATCACTTACATGTGCTGCCTCTCTTTCTTGAACTTGCTCTACAATCTCAGCCATTGTGGAACGTTTCTCCCTAAAATGCCAAAGAAAAAGTTACCATGATGTGGGAAGTCCTAACTGTCATATGTCTTTGGTGACCAGTTTCTGTGCAAGCAAACAGGCATCCTTTGATAATTGTACAACTATCCTTAAAGAGATAGTCCAGTGCACTTCAACCCATAGCCCTGTTGACAGCAGTCACTGAGTACTATCAGTAGGAACAAGAACAAAAAACCTTTGGCACAACACAGACTGAATAGTGAACCGGCAGCTACAGCTAACTGAACTGAATAGGGCGCAGGAAAATTAAACTGAAATTGAGATTCCTTGCGCCATTCAGTTAGCTTTAGCTATTGTTTTGCTATTCACTTTATGTTGTACCAATTGTTTCTTATTCTCTTTCCTACCGACAGCACTGACCTCAAAGACCAGAGCTATGGGTTGTGAAATATCACCTTAGGCATTAGGCACTAGTCAGCATCATGTCACTTCTTTAGTAGTAAGTAGGAAAGACTAAGCAGAGAATATATTTTACATTTGAAAGCTGTTAGTTAATAATATTAGTTAATAATAGAGCTACCAACCTAACAGCTAGTTGTATGCTCTCTCTTTTAAATCCTAGCAACAACACAGCAATGATTAAAGCCAGACTGCTCACTAACTGATGTATTATAGTGACACTGTGATGTGAAAGTCAACACATTTTCACTTATAATGGGAACAACATATACTTTTAATTTCCCTTCACTTTATTAACTCAATAAAACTACAAAAACATACCACTTAAAATCCAAATTGTATTAATCTCTCTCTTTATTATTCATTGTTGCGTTTATTTGTCTAGGTCACTGGATGCAACTGTGGTTCATGTTTAGATACCTTGATCAAAGGTACCAAATTGGCACCCAGGATTCAAACCCATCACCTTCTGGCTACTGATTGCTAGCCCAGTCCCTTAGCTGTTATACTACTTACTGATCAGTTATTTTCTTTGCCAAGTCTGGATGTGGCAGTGAAAGTAGAATGAAATGAAAGTAGAATGAACTAAAGCATACCGGTCCTGCCTCTTGTCTGAGGTGGCAGACTCCTGGTCGCTGGGCTTGCCGCTGGCCTGCTCCTGCTCGCTGGACGACTGCCGCTCGAGCCGCCGGCGGTAGCGCTCCTGCCTGACGATCATGGGCAGCTCATTGAGGCGCGCCTGGATCTCCTGCTCGCTGGAGGTCTGGCGGCCCAGCCTGTACTCACGCTCCCGCCGTAGGTGGTCCATCTGGGGGTCAGAGCGGCTGCCACGGGGGTCCCTCTGGAGTCTGCCGTGCAGGAGCTCCAGGCCGTGATCGATGCCGATTCCTGGGTGGGTCTCGGCCATCGGGTGGCCCTGCTGCTGCTGCTGCTGCTGGGCGTGGTGGGCTTCTAGCAGCGCGGGCACAGCCTTGTGGATGTGGTTCAGCTTGGGCTGCATGCAGTCAGCCTTCAGGTGCTGCCATGCATACCCCATCTTAGGCTCAGGCATCATGCCAGCGCCCCCCATGCCAGGATTGTTCAGGCCCTGGTAGCTGGAGCTGTCCACCCCCATCAGACTCTGTTGGTTTAGCCCATGATAGCTGGAGCTGTCCACCCCGAGCTGCCCGGCCTGTTGGGCCAGCACATGGTAGCCCGGATTGTCCACCACGCCGGCCCCAGCTTGTGGATTGAGGCCGTGGTAGGACGAGCCATTCATGACAGGGCTGTAGGTTGCTAGAGAGCTCAGTCTCTGGGCCAGGGAGTGGGCAGCGAGCTGGGGCACGTCTGGGCCAGACTTGATGTCGAGCTGGTCCTGGAGACTCTGTCTGAAGGGTGTGGAGGAAGAGGAGGAAGAGGAGGAGCTTGGGACCAGGCAGGACAGAGGAAACATTTGCCTGTTGAGCAGTGATGAAGAGGCAGAGTGCCTGCTCTTCTCCTCCTTCAGCTTCTCCGCCTGACAGACACAGAGATAGCAAGGAGAACGGAGTTAATAAGCAAGAATATCATCAAGAGCCATGAAAAGTTAGCACTAGTATCCCCATTACTGACAGTGTGCATGTAAAATAAACCAGTATTTGTGTATGCAAGAGAAGGTTTTGTTCTTGTATAATACACCATAATATTTAAAATAAATACATTAAATAAAATCCAATGTATCACTTATAAGCACAGCACTGATTGTATAAAATGTGCAGTGGGAACCTGTCGCAAAGAACTAAAGTGCTCCTTCCATGTGGCTGCAGCCTTCCGGAATGCCTCGTGCCGACGAATCAACTGCTCTACTTCATCGGCTCCAGCCGCCCCTCCGGCCCCACCCATGGTTTCTCTTGGGCTGGCGGGGCTGATCATTGGTTCTTTGGAGGTTAGCCACGCTTTCTCAGCCTGGATCCTCTGAGCATCCTGGAGCCTCTGTTGTGCTGTAGCCATCAGACAGCAACAGCAGAGCAATGAGTGACATAGTCCTGATCAAGTGTGGATGCACAAATCCCTGCTCTGGGTAATGTTTAGATCTGAATGAAACACTAGTGTGTGTATGTGTGTACTTGACAGTGTGTGTTCACAGAGTAGTGCTTACTGTGCTGCAGTTTCTCCCAGTGCGTGTCCCAGCGGTCATTCAGGTCTTTCTGCTTGGCCATTATATGGTCCAGCTTCTCCTTCACCTGAGGGAGAGACAGAGAGAGAGAGGACAAAAGTGTTAGATGAGGAGGAAATGTTTGGCCTCTATGAATATACATGCAGTAGAATATGTACTGCAGGGGTCCCCAGATATTTTTTTTTTCTTAAGGGACAAATTATGTCAAGCTTGCCAAGTCTAGGGCCAAAGAATCCAGAATTAAATGTTAGTGTTCCCGCAACTGAAATATAACAATCCTGACATACTCAAACCAAGAGATACAGTAATTATATACAATCTTTCTAGGCAAATGAAGAAATTGTTAACATCAATACTATCTACCCCAAATACTGTCTTAATATTTATACTCAACAGATAACATTATGTGGACAACCATCTAAAAATCAAGAAAGGTAAAGAATAAGTGCTAAAAATTTAACTAATGCTTTTGCAATTACAACTACATTGTACAACCAACGTTTGTGATTACAACGGTTATGTTTACAGAGTTCATATTTATAGAGGACACGTGTTACACATGAAACAAAATGAGACAATTTTGTTCAGCTTGCTTTACTTCTACACACGCTCTGTATCACCTTTACAATCAACTGGAATTCATTGGTTGTTCAAATAAAGGTTGGCTAAATCCACTGATTTCTATTGAATGAAAAGCATAAATTTTGGTGTCTGTGGTCAATCTTTGAACAGCTTGGACATGACTGTCTGCATAAGGGTTCTTGCTAGGTTGCATAAGCCAATTGAAATGATTATCATTGTCTTTATTTTACAGAATCTCTGACAGTGACTTATGCACACTGAACACTAATGCAACTAACCACTCCATCTGACCTGCTGGTTGCCATTAAGGAGCCCCTGATGTACTGTATGTATGTGGCCTGCATATGATGCATAGTGCTTGAGAGTGCCCCTGTGTGCTGTCTATGCAAGCATGTGTGTCAGTGTGTATAAGTGTGGATGATGATGCTTGATGTGTCTGTGGTACGGGAGGCATGTGTGTGCTAGATTTTGAATGCTGTGTGTGTGTATGTGTGTGAGTGTCTTCAATGTGTTTGTGTATACACCTCTTCAGATGCTGGGTTTCGAGCTGCCAGGAGCATCTTGCCCATTTCTATACACTGGGTAAAGACTTTGCTTTTGGCCTCCATCTTGGCCTTAAGATTCTGATGCTGGGACATCATCGTCTCTACCCCCGACACATCCCTGATTGGAAAGCAGTGAAACAAAATAAATCACACATTGGGATTACCGTCACTATTACACAATTCCACCTATTTAGAAAGGTAAACCCTTTAGATGCAGAAGACATTTCTAACATTCGTTTGTAGCATTGAGAGAGTTAGAAGCATTGAAAGGGTTAGACAAACAACAATATCTCTTTTACCCTCTGCATTATTATCCTGTCCATTACTTGGATAAAGGCGTAAAGATTTTTAAATACAGTAGCATTGCTACAAATGTATGCAGTGTATTGTGTTCTATTCATAACTTTATAGTCTACAGAGTCTAAACATTTGTCAGGCCCTGTCAGTGGTGTGTCATTAAGTGTTTCATTTGCTAATACTAGCTCAAAAGGTTGGAAACCAGTGGCAAAACACATCGATTAGATACATAAAGACGCCAAAACCCTAAAGCTGAAGATTTAGGACAGTGGCGACAGTTGCGTCAGTTTTCTTGCCGTTAATAAAGGAATGGCAGTGGGAAGCAGTTGTAATTTCCGGAATCTTGTAAGGCAACTAATGCCAAATCTCAGTGAAAACAATAGGTGTTTTTCAGAACTTAGCTATTATAAACCACTTTGCCTCAAAGGGACAGTCACAAATGGAACAGTGATCAGCCAAGCATTCCCAGGAAAAATGCTCCAAAGAAGAGGGTGACATTTAAACAGAAATGGGTTTTCTGCAGCTGTGTCTTGTGGCTACTAGAACATGCCCCATCTACTGTATGGCATTTGCCTACACTTCATGCTATTCTGCCTTTAGAAGCAGGAGTTTCTGATGTAAGGGTTCTTGGGTTATTAATGTATGACACATATAGAGTTAGATTTCTGGCCTGTTCCTAAAACAAATGTATTTTAGTGTATGAGAAAAGAAGATATGGTGTATTTTTAAAAATAACACAGACACACACACACTGTAGCTCCTCTTCCATCCAAGAAGGAGTTTTTTTTTTACTATTTTAGGCTGAGCAATGAGACTCTGAAAATATACACTTTGTACACTCATTGATCAATCAGTTTATACTGAGAGAAAATATACAGTTTGTTCACTGATTTTTAAATCAGCTCATATTGAGAGAGGCAGTGAGTGTGTGAACCCATTTGTTATTAGCATGTGCTATGTTTCATTAATCTATAGCCTTAGTGATTCTATGTCTAGTCTGTCTGTTAAAAATACTTCACTATCTGACTTCCATCAACTTTTAACAGCACACTACAATTTGAAGTGTTTGTGTGTGTGTGTGTGTGCGCGCTTGCATGGGGTAATACCTGGCACTGTCTGGATTTGGTCCAATCTGGCCCATAATGCCATCGGTCCACATGCTAAGCTCTCGCACCAGGGCAAAGAATTGCACCTTGTCTGTTACCGTGGTGACCTGCACACGGCTGCCCTCACAGGACACCAGCAGCTCTCTCCAGGCTTGCATCACTTCCTGCTCACGGGCCAGGATGGCGTCGGCCTTCTCCCCAGCATAGATGGCCCTCAGCTGTGCAGCATTTTCCTGTAGCTGCCGCACCTGTGCCAGAAAAAAAATGTTGCTCCTCCTTCTTTAGGCTCATATGATATTTTCCATCCCCTTAAATAATGTTTGTAAAGCTGAGTATGAAATGTTTTAGTTCATTACTATTGCCGTATGTCTGTGTGTGTGTGTGTGTGTGCGTGTGTGTGTGTTCTCTCACCTGAGCGACAAGGAGCTGGAGTGAATGCTCAAATGAGTGGAGCAGCCTCTGCAGCGTGCCGGGGTTGGCTGTGCTCACCTGACAGGAGCGCACCTCAGGGAGCTGACGCATCTTCCCCTCAATCTGAACCAACACCTGCACACAACACACAAACAGTGGCAGTCAATCTGAACCAACACCTGCACACAACACACAAACAGTGGCCAGGCCACAGTAGATCAGGCCGCATAGAGATGTGATGCCATCACATAGAGATGTGATGCTTTGCACAACATAAAGCATTGTGGCCAAAAAGCATTAAATAACAACAGAGATACGGACAAAGATCTCTGGCCTACATTAATGTCCTAGATTAATGATGTTGACTATGATGTTACAACATAACCCGCCCATGCCAGAAGGATTGTAAGCCCATACAAGACATGACACACAAACTCAACTGAACACATACACATAAACAAAGATGGAGACATAACTACAGATACATTAATGCTTTTGTGTGTTCTGTGCTGTGATTGGTGTTTGCTGTCCCTCTTACCTCCTGGCAGTCGGTGAAGAACTTGTGTAGCTGATGGGAGGCAGCGAGCATCTGACTCCTCGTCTCCATCAGCTCCTGGAGGTCGGCCCACGACTCGTTTAGGCCATCCTTCCACTCAGCGATGGTAGCGGCATCTGCATGGCCGCAGTCGATCATCTCATTCACCATCTTGTTGACAGACTCCATCTGCCTCTGGCCGGCTGCGCGTGTCTCCGTGGTGAATTTGGTAAACTTGTCCTGCAGAGTCTGTAAGGATCACAAAAGCAAAAGTGAGAAGAGAGAATAAACTTGCTAAGATCTCAGAGGTGGATCCATGTCTGAGGTGAATGAAAATGTGTACATTAGTCTATGTATTGTTTGTAATGTTGGCTGAACAGTCCCTGTGCCCACCCAGCAAATATCTGCTCAGTTATGCTTAAAAGCCTGGCATTTTAAGAGTATCCTCTGTACTCCACCAAGTCTCCAGTCAAGTTATGAAACTAGTATTTTCCAAGCAGCCTAAGATGCACAGCCCTGCCGTGAGGCACTGAAGCTCGCTGACCGTGACATGCTCCAGGTCCTGTCCCATCTCCGTGGAGCTGGCCACCGCCTCGCGCTCGGCTATCCACTTCTCCAGGCTCTCTACCTCACGCTTGAGCTGGTAGAGCCAATACTGCTGCTCCAGCTTGGTCTTGCGCTGCTCCACCAGGTCCTTGAGCGACACGTACAGGCGGTCGATGTGGGACTGCTGCTTGGTGATGTGCTCACTGAGAGAGATGTGGAGAAACAGAACAAGAGAGAGGAGAGACAGAGACAGAAAGAAAATGACAGAGAGGAGGGCGAGAGAGAGAGAGAGAGAGAAAGAGATGCAATGCTTTGTTAATACTGTATAACATACTGTCATGCTAATATTGCTTGTACTAAAGCTCATTTGGTCTTTGGCAGGTTTTCCAGGTTGTGGGAAATATAACCCTAATTAACACTCAGTAAAGTCTCTACCTGTCTGGGTGTCCGAGCTCCAGCATCCTGCGGCACTGTTGGGACAGGAAGCTGACCGTCTCAGCGTAGTTCTCCACAGTCTGCTCCAGAGCCAGCTGCTCTTTCAGGAGCCTTAGGGTGGTCGACTCATCCTGCCAGGCACAAAGACACACACACACACACACACACACACACACACTATCAGACACACCACTACAGACTGAGGCCTTCTGAAAAATCTAGTGAGGCTACATTATAACATATTACCGCATCATAAACAATAACAAATGCTACACAAAAGCATACTAGTAAGATTGAACAAGTGTGTAGCAGAGACAAGTGAGTCACTGAAATGTCTGGTGCCTTCTGGTGCACTAGCACATATTCAGCTCTGCTCAGCTGCCACCCAAAGGAGCTCTAATGCTAACCAAACAAGTGGCACGGTAGAGTGCCTGTGCTGATCGCTAAATGGCAGAAGTCTCAGTGCCCATTGAATCCTTCAGGAGCCTCCCTCTGCTGGCTACACCTCATCCTGCCATGCAGATAAACCCACACCCGCTGCAAACACACTGGGCATAATGGCAGAAATATTGTGGGCCATCTGTTGATGGCATGGCTCTGTCCTCTATACGTGGCTGCGTTTGGTGGGGTGCCAGAGGAACAGATTAAAAGACTCCATAGTGGGATGACTTCATCTTCCTGAGATGACAAACAGCACTTTTCCTGTGTTGTGCTGACTGTACTGTTGAATGATTGCACTGAGCTGTTGTAAAAGTCTGTGTAAAGTTTGACCAGTGTGTGTGAGTAGCCTGGCCCTCACACATACTCATCTGCTATGCATCTCAGTCCATCTCATGTCATCTCCAGCTTCCATGAGGCAGGATTAACAGACATAGCTCAAAATGCCTCAGCAGACACTCAATATGCCCAAAACCAATCAGAGCAGTGACTGCTGAGAAAAGAGAGTAGAATGCATAGCAATTTGAAGCAAAACAAATGTTAAGTCCACCTCCATCATGTTAGGGTAAAAGCCAGTTTTTGATTGGTTCCCTATCTCAGGCGAGAAGGAAGTGGAGATAGGCCTACTGCCCAGACTGAGATGCATAGCAAATCAGTATGTGTGAGAACCAGGCTATGTGAGGAGGAATACACTGTGTAATATTAAAATGTTACAATGCCTGTAAATGTTAAAGACAATGAAGAAGTTATGGTTCAATGTTTTTCAATAGAATGCATAACACATAAACTTTTCCATGTGTACACAAAAAATATCCATAATAATACTCTCAAACACCAAATTCAACACAATACACCAAAATACTTGTACAGCAAACTCTGGATGACTGGTTATGACTTGTACAATACATTATACAAGTGAGTGCTGGGTATGATCTCTGAGTGTTGTCTTCTACAAATGAAGGCTTCGTACCGTGCCTCTCTCCTCATTGATGACTTGGAGCTTCTGTCCGCTGAGCCAGGACTCAGCCTTGGCTGCTTGCGTGTAGTATTGCTGGGCATGGAACACAGCATCCAGCATCACTGTGCGACGCTCCGCCTCCACCAGAAGCACTTCCCATAGCTGTCGTACATGCTCCGCCCCTTCTCGAACCAGGTCTGATTCTGGAGTACGCAGTGCTGCCACTGCTCCCGCCCTTTCCAGGACTTCCTCCAAACGCTCTCTCCGGCTCTGCAGCTCCATCGACAGCATCTGCTCCAGGCCAAGGAAAAACCCCTTTGTCAGTTAAGCAAATAGTTCTAAGTTCAATAATATGCAACATGGGCCTCCAGACAAAATTATTTTTTACACTACTTGAATGCCAGTACACACAAAACAAGCAAGTGTTCTTGATTATCATTAAATTGATTATCATTTCTCATTCAAAGTCAACTTCTGTTGTTACTCTACTAGCTAATAAAACCATGTATGCTTGATTGTGCCCTACAATTGTGCTTAGATTAGGTTGTTCTTGTCCCATGCTTGCCACAGCGACAAAGACTGGCTGTGACATGTATTGCAGTTTCAAGTTAGAGCTCTTACAGCAAGCTATTACAGCACATTTTCCACAAACCCTAGCTAAGCTAGCTAGCTTGGTTATTGGAGGGTGTTTGTAAGGTAAGCCTGTGGGTTACTAGCCTATGCCTCCTTAAAGCAAACAGGACTCCACATTAATGCCCTAAATTGTTCCTTTAACTACACATGCAGTATTTTAGGGTTGTGCATTAGGGGAAGCTGCACCTCATTTGTCTTCATCAGCTGTTGCACACTCTGCAGGTTGCTTCCGTATTCCTTAGAGGATGCCAGAGGGAGTCTCTCCTGGATCCACACCTGCAGGACCACACAACACCATCCACAAAACTCACACATGGCTACTACACACCAGCACTAGTGCTGAGAAATAACATTCATAAAAAATGACATATATAATATAATATAATATAATATAATATATCATGTATCATGTATCATGCATGTAACATTTTCTTTTAAGTATGCCTAAACCAGGTGTGTGTGAGTGATGCATTACAAAATACAAGCGTGTGTTCTGTGAGACTCACAATCTCATCCTCGAGGTCCTGGCTGACTTGGTGCAGTTCCTTGGAGGCCAGCAGGATGCGGCGTCTCTCCTTGAGGGGCTCGATGAGGCGGCAGATGCGCGTCTCAGCCGGACGCTCCTCCCCCTCCACCATCCTCAGCATGCCCCCCTGCAGCTCACCTGGGCCCACATCTGACACGCTGCCCCCCAGGTGAGACATGCCCACCCCGCGGTACAGCTGGGACTCCATGGTCTGGCACAGAAAGAGAGAAAGAGAAAGAGAAATAAAGAAATAAATGGTTTGGGAGAGTGTGTAGGCAAAGCAAAAAGGGGATAAGAGAAAAAGGTCCAAAAGCTATGCAGAGACTTGAACTCTCCTCCAGTATGGAGTACATGTGACCAGCATGGTCACTCTTGGCACTGCAATAGGACTAGAAACATATGGCTCATCTATATACTCACAACATCAAAGATTCATGCTGCTTCAGATAGGCTCCAATGACCTGCAATAGTATTAGCCCTCACTGTGGCTAGGCAGATATCGTAGCAGAGTCTTTTGGCCAGGGCAACAGTCTGACTGAAGTCTGCTCCATGTGTGTTAGTGGCCCCTTATTATAAGAAGTTCCCCCTAACTCCTGCTGTGGAGTCCACCTCTTGGCCCTACCTGTATCCTCTGGAGCTGCTGGCTGAAGGTGGGCCTTGGCTGCAGGAGGGTGGGCTGGGTGGTCAAGCAGGAGGAGGAGGAGGCGGTGGCGGCGGAGGCAGCAGAGGCAGAGGCCACCACTGGGGGTTGTTCCTGCAGCAGGGACAGCTGCTGGTCCAGGTCCGTCAGGGTCTTGGCAGGCGGGTCGGTGATGAGGGTCCGGTGGTTCTGCGTCTCAAAGAGCTGGCGGGCCTTGGCCTTAGTGGTGCTCTCCAGGTGGCTCCAGCACTCACGCATCTCCTCCAGCTTCTGCTGCACCACCGACTGCAGCTCCGGCTGTTCCTGGATCAGCTCCTTACCCTCCTGCATAGAGAGGGGGAGGTCACAGAGCACTGAGGTCAAACAGATGCTGACACACACACAGGAACATACAGACTCGGACACACTCATGTCAAATGGAACACACACACACATACACACATAAATTTATGTGGAGGGGGCATTATATGACATATCTGTATACAGACAGATTCTCATAGATTTTGTACACATTTTTGTACACAATCCTAAATGTGTCACAAAAATGCCCCATGAATATAGCGTCTCTCAAATCAACCTTTCAGTAAGGGTGTGTATACTGTGTGCGTGAGAGTGTGTGGTTAAGTGTATCTGTGTGTATGTGCACATGTGCATGTTAGTGTGTGAGTGCATAGGCACGTGTCTGTGCGAGACACAGTGTGTGTGTTTGTATGTGTGTGTGTGTGTGTTGGCAGAAGAGGATAAGGGAGAAGAGAGAGAATGATGTGAGCTTGATGGAAAGAGATCAAAGCATACAGAGAGTCTTTCTCCTCAGAGCTGTGGCTCCATTCCAAACTCTTAAAATAGAGCATGTATGCATGCACACACACACACACACACACACGCACGCATGCACACATGCAAGCACACACGCACACACACATATTCTCAGCACACATACACATGCATACATGCAGGCATGCATACACACTCACACATAGTCATGGTATATATATTTCTGAATCTATCAATCTGACACTGAAAAACACCTGCTTCTATCTGATATGAGAGACAATGAAACCAGTGAGATGTCAAACCCTTACAGCATCACACACACACACACACACACACACAAACAAACAAGTGATAGACTGCTAACAACCGATCATCATTATGACCAGTCCGAGCAGACTTACTTCTGATCTTCATATAGACTCCTCAAACACTTAATATGTGACACCACTGGCATCAAAGACCAGGGTCCCCACATTTTACACACACACACATTCTAACAGCCATCATCCTTCTGCACTGCACAGACTGAGAGTGTTCAGTCAGTATCAATGAATTAGGCTGTTTGGGTGTGTGTGAGAGTGTGTCTGTGAGAGAAAGAGAGAGAGGTACATAGAGAGAATGACTGAGAATTGGATGAATATGTCTGTGTATGTGTGTGTGTGTGTGTTTCTGCCTGTCTTTCTGCATATGTGTGTGCGGTGTGTGTAAAATTGTATGTGTACCTGTAGGTGTGTGTGTGTGTCTGATGTGCGTTTCATAATGCAGTGCTGCATTTCTCCCTTTGGCACAAGCTCTCTGCCTTCTGACTGCTGCTTGCTCCATCTCATACTGCAGAGCCAGCAGAAACGCACAGAGAGAGGGAGCGAGACAGAGACAGAGAGAGAGACAGAGAGAGAGGTGGATAGGGAGGGAGTGAGGGTGAGAGAGAAAGGGGGCAGGGAGAGAGAGAGAGAGAGAGAGGCATAGAGAGAAGGAGAGAGAGACAGGGAGAGCACATGAGGATGGAGAGAGAGACTGAGAGGTTATGTTGAAAGTGAGGGATTGGGTGGTTGAAAACAGAGAGAGAGCGAGAGAGCACAAGGACAGGATGTGAGGGAAGAAAACAGTCCCAAACAGAGAGGAGGAGTGTCAGCAGCGAGCCACAGAGAGGAAGAGCAAGAGAACAGAGAGAAACAGGAGAAAGGGTGCGGTGGAGAGACAGGAGTGTGTGTGGTGAACAAGATGGGTGTCTGCCAAGAGGCAGGCCTGTGGAACTAATGTACACACACAGAGACGCACACACACGCACAGACACATTGATGTACAAACACATATACATAAAAATACACACATTCTCCAAAGCACAGGTGTACACACATACACCCAAACACACACATAGCTCTAATAACCTAGCCCTAACCTCCAATCCCAATACAGACACAGAGTATGTTATAATGCACAGGCAGATACTATCCACTTACACGCAAACATACACACAAGCTCACATAGAGAACCTCTGCACTGCCCATATAGCCAGGCTAGCGCTGCCATAGTACCTCTGTATTTCTCTACAGTTCTATGTCAGGGTACTCTCCGAAGGTTTTGGATTCCACAACTAAAAATTTTAGCAACCAATCAGCAAACAGAAATTGAAGGTAGAACCACTAGGTTTAAAGTTCAAACAATGTGGCAACGAACCACAGAGTAAACTATACCAAACATATGTCCAGATCCTTAGATTGTCCATAGGATTTCTTGTGAAATTACTTTTACACCTTGAAGAATTCAGACCAGATATGTACAGTGTACTGAGGCTATATTGTGAAAGTACCCTCTTCCAACACCATACAGAGATAGAATATTCAACTTGCAATACATCAAAAAATCTGGCAATTATTAGTAGCGCACACACACACACACACACCTCACACCAAGCTCGGATCGCGAGCACCCTAGCCAGTCGACCAAAAAGTCCAGACTCCCAGTCAAGTGACTAGGAGGCTCTTGAGGTGTCAGGAGGGAGGTTTAGATGGCATCTGTTACACACACAGATGATCTACTGGACTGAAGCAGGACAAGGTGCCCTGAAGGCCTTATGTAAGCCTTCTGCCCCCTCTTCTAAGGCAGCCTACATTTTTGCTGGGGTTTGCTGTCAAATCTTTATACAGACTTTATACAGGTTGTGTGAATTAAGGAATCAGTAATAGCAGGTTGATGGGTATTTCATTGACAACATTCCATGCCATGAATCTGGGCTTAAGCACTCCTTTGATGCATCACATGCATCATATATCATAGTTTGATTAAGAACATGTTTAACTTTCAAACATACAAACGGCATGGATTCCTCTGTCATATCAATCCTTATTTGAATAAATTAAACTGTACATCAGAGGAAACAATTACGCTGTCAAATGAGTGTTAAGTAATAAACATCCAAGGTAAAATCAACTTGGCTGTTGCGTGTGAGTGGGGAGTTGTGTGAAATTTGTCAGTTGCATATCTGGTCAATGCCGAATAAAAGTATATATGAGCATAAAAAAAGTTTATTTAAACAGCTACAGTAGTGGAGTTGGACATACTTAGGTTAATAAATGGATTTCACTCCTGTGCATGTTTACCAAAGGCTTAGTTCCATTACAACCATAGCTCAACATGGTATGGTGCTACTGGCAGAGGGGCCTTAAGTGGGATGGGGGACAAATTGTGTGACTATTTGCTATTATAATGGTTATAACCACTCTATTCATAAGACTAAAATAAAATGATTATCTTCAAAAATTACATCCTGATGTTGTATCAATTATATATCAATTAACCTCAACAAACACTGTACTAACATTTCTCACTAGTTTGGGGTATCATTAGATAGTTCCTTTGCCTGTGCCCCATTCTGTCTAATAACCAAATAACTGGAGTAGCTAATAATAACACAGTTGTGTCATTGTAATCATAGACTCAGTGCTTTCTTATTGTGCTATATAAATCATTTCCTCCATACCAGCTGGTCATTGACATCTTTACCTCTCTCTAGTAGTCACATGTGAAGCCTGCAGTCACACCCTTGGCCCAAAATAAGCAGGTACATGAAATGGGTCATGGATGGCCCAGCCAAGGGCTTGGTGCCAAACAGAACCTTCACACGAAACTAGGACACATCAAGAGGTCATGTGGCATCTGGTGCCAAAGCATCCACAACACAACACAACACAACACAACACAACACAACACAACACAACACAAATGCAATTCTTCTATAGAGGTAGGTTGGGTGACCAGGCTTTGGAAAAGACTGACATTCAGATTGATTGTGCTGTATCCAGCTGTGAAATGATAGGTCCAGAGCAGGGGTTTAAGGTGATCTCTGGAACAAGTATTCAATGACAACAAGGGCAACAATCTAACTCATATCCGCCAATACATACAGTTGATTTCATTCCTCCATTAATCCCAGCTAATCCACGAACATTCTCTGTTGTCTCTGTTGCTGTGTCTATGTGGTCAAACATTGGTAACCTCTTACATGTAATCTGTTTTTTTGCCATTTCTGCACTCATCGATACATACAGGCTCTCTTGGCTCCCCTTAAAGTCTCTTGCCGATTTTACCACACTTGAAAGATACATCAGTGCCTCAACAAACACCAGAAAGTATGACCTCACATATTAGCCAATTATCATTGCTGGTTTCTATCCTTTGGTTTGTAAACAAATCCACATTTGCCCAAGAATTTAGGATAACAACAACAGTTACAACAACAACAACAACAACAACAACGAAACAAAATGGCAACTATAGGGGGAGCACCAGAGTTAAAAAGAATCCCAGACTTGCATATGTTTGCAGTCATTTTAAAGGGACATTAGGCAAGAATTTGGGGTTAATGTACCAGCTTTGGGTCAAGTTTATGGCTAAATGACTCATTCTATTAATATCCATATCCATATCCAGAGAGACACTACCTAGATCAGGACATCAAGTATTAAATGCCCCCACCACACACACACACGCAAACAAACAACTTGTGTCCTTATGGTCTTGACATCTGCAATATATTTACTAACTGTGTACACATGGACAAAATGTAAATATAGCCACATGATGTCTTTCCATCTAATCTAAACTGTTTGCATCTGAGCATATGGTCTCTAGGCCATGCATCTGTCAACAGAACAGCGTAAGCACATGTTTGATAGTTTCTAAGAATGGAAGCGCCCCTCCTCTCTCATGGTTGATAAGCAAGGTCAGGCTGAAAGGACATCACCGTGGCCTCATGTTGGGCAATCCGCCCTGTCAGTCACTACAATGTTGCTATAGTCCCGCCCTCTGTGCTGAGTAAGGACAGCGGTGGTTGAGAGGCGAGGTGGGAGGAGGGGCGGTGGAAGGGAGGGCAGGAACCCTTCCAAAAGGACACAGAGTTCTCCAATCACAACGGGACGCAGTGTCATCGTTTCTACGGTCTCTCAGGTAACGGTCCTCATTAAATTGCGTTTCCGTGGATACCTGCCTCCCTGCCTGGTGTGTGTCTATGTGAGTGTGTATCTGAGTCTGTGTGCGTGTGTGCATATGTTATGTGTGTATGTAACACTGTAAGAGCTCTAGAAACAACCAGCCCTTGAGAAACACTAGAGTCAGCCCCTCAAGAACTATTGGCCGCCATCTTTTCTCATTGCAATTATCCACACAATAGCTGGCCAGCTCTCTAGTAAACTGAAGATAAGGCATGGCAATGAGCTAATTCACTGGATGCAACCTGAGGGTGATGCACCTCTCTCCCAGCTCCCTCCTCCTGCCTTGAGGACACCTTGAGCTCAGGAAGGAAGGGGAGCTAGTCTGATGGTGGTCTTAAAGAGGCAGTCAGCGTTTTAGTCAAAAGTGAGCTAGCTCACTAGCTAATCTAGTGGGGCGTCAATAGCAAAGAGCCAAAAGGCCTCCAACAACAATAACCATTATCACTCAGAGAATGTTCTTAGGTCTTATACAAAACTTGTGGAGTAGCAAAGAGTTTATGTGTAGTTCTAGTGGGAAAATTTTGAGGGAATGAACCATCAGCATTATACCATGTTCCATCAAAATGAACAAACTAACTGAAAAATCGTCCCTTAAAATCTCTTCATTGTAAATTACTTAGCAGGGCACACCTCACAGCAGGAAACATATCTTTTGAAGGAGGCCTCCCTGATCCCAATTTCCTTAAGTGCATGTAACTGTGATGGACCAAGGATACTTGGTCAGTTACAGATGCATTACAGTGTTACAGGCCATGTTAATACAAATAAGAGTTAACCTTAGGTGCGTACATGTCCAGGAGATGGATAATGGGTGTATGAGGCTTCAGGTTATAATTTGTGTGTAGTGTATGTGACGACAATACTGGTTAATGCTTTTTGATTATCTAATGAGATAAACATAGACTATATAATTTATCTGTCTGAACTATGTTTAGTTTTTTTTCCGCCAAATATACCAAATAAGGTCAAGCCTATGTAGTATAGTTAGTTCCAATGTTCATGTAAATATACAGATGAGACAGAGGCAACTTTAGTCTTTCCTCTGGATTAATGGCAGGTCCACAGCCAGCGTGAGGCAACTGTGCCTTCCCCAGAGTCTGTTTACACCAATACATTACATTAATACCAAATCAATAGCTAACCAGAACCCAAGGTGGCTCTACAGGGAGGGGGCAGGGAGAGAGGACATCAATTTTAGCCCTGGAGTGCTGAGGATAGCATTAGAATATTAAAAGGAAAGGACTTATACCATAACACCAGCTTCAAATGCCAGTACGCGGATGGAAAAATTACACTGGTCTTTAAAATTTGTACAGTTTAGATAAAACATGCTAGCAACTCTACATGTACTACACACTGAGGGTTTGGTACAATGTACATTTGTGACATTTCTACACTTAGTAGAAAAAGATAAGAACTTTGCCACATTAAATGACCACGATTTCTGGGGACAGTCCCTGATTTTGTCCTTGGTAAAATACAAGAAAGCCCACTTCCCACTATCTCTGATTTTTGAAGCTAAAACATTCCTTATTTTAATGATATTGACTGCAGAAATAGGAATGTCCCTGTCCGGTTCCCAAGAAAAATTCAGGGCAATGTCCCTGATTTTCATCTCAGAGGTCTAGTCACCTTAGGTTAGAGACAGCTTCAAAGTTGAATGTGTCCTTGCATACAGTATGATTTTCCTTTACACCAGATTAGGAGCAGTGGAATAAAGACACTCAATATGAAGTGGCAAAAAGCTCAGAACACAGACATATATTTTGCCATTGTAGACTATACCAAATATTTCTTCATCAGATAATTTATCTAGCAGCTGTAATGTAGCTATACTTTCAGTGAATTAAATATTCAGGGGAATGGAACAAGATGGAGGAGGAACTGGCAGACAGACCTCAGAATCTCTGGCAACTCACTGTTCTGTCAGTGACAGGCACTGTGATGGGCTCTTGGGACTTTCACCTCTGCTTAGGGAAGAGATAACAGCAGAGCACAATAGAGCAGAGGTCCTATGCTGCAGCCTCTTAAAGCATCACAAACATGTTTCTTCTTTCATACTCAATCAGCGGATGATAAAATAGTCTGGTTAATCTGAAGACAGAATCAGTCAGAAGTAATATGGTACAGATATACTGCTGTTGTGGTGCATAAGAGAAGACATTAACAATAAAGGTCAACTGGTTCTTCAGAGCAATCTATGACAATAGTTATACTTATGTAGTAAATATCTGTGAGAATAGTTATACTTATGTAGTAAAATCATGGGTTTTAACTGGATTATAAAAAGGACAGTTGATAGTGCTCTGATAGCACTCTGCTTGCGGTAGTATATCATTGTGGTCATAACTCAGTGCTTCAGCAGCTGAAAGGGAGGTCAGTTGCAAGAGGATAATTCTAGAAACATTGGGGTCAAAGGTCAAGCTTCATACAGAGACGGTCTCCGAGGCATAGGTATAGGGAGAGCTATGGAGTATGTGTGTGTTATAAACTAAGTACTACATTATTATAAAGAAAAAGATCTCTGCAGCATATGGTCTGTCGGTGTGAAAGGCATCTTTTGTTTGTGAACATGAATACTGTAATTTTCAAATGACTACTTTTCCTCTGTCAGTTCGCTGCAGAGATGTATTTTTGTCTCTTGTTCAAAGATTGACGTTTTCTGTGAAATCAATGCTTCCTGTCCTGTTCCTGTCACTTTTGATTGATATGACTACAAAAAATATTTGTCTTGTAAAGGCATGTCCTGTACATACATTGTAGACAAAGACATTGTCTCAGGGGAGACAAAGACATTGTCTCAGGAGAGTTCAGATTGGGGTGAGGAAGTGGACACAAAAATAAGCTTTCACTTTTTACTTCACCATATAAGAGTGACTTTATACTATTTCTTCAATCATTTTCAACCTCCTGCAATCAGTCAGTCAATCTATATCAATTCTGCCTTTTCTTCTGCCTGTTCTTTGTTTTCTTCAGTTGTTTTCATAGAGTAAAAACACCACCTCATACCAACATTCATAGCAATGATATTTCAGTCTGAATGTTACTCTGTAAAATGGCTCTACACAGTTTCATCCCTCTTTTCTATCTTCCAACACTTAAGCTGGTATGGTGCAAATAACACGGTGCTTATGTGGTGTCTGAGTGGAAGCTGATGGTTGGCCAGCAGTTCCACTCCCATGGATTCCCATAATGCCCAGCTAGTGTTCTCTGCCACATCTGGCTCGGGCCTCAACCTGGCACTCTCACCTTAGGGTTCCCTCCCCCTGCGCTGTGTGCCAGTGTTGTGCTTGCAAAGACAGTGCTGCAGACTCTGGGCATTACTCACAGCCCTACCTGGTCTATACATGAGAGCTGCTGAGGGGAGTGGCTTTAGTGCTCTTGCTTAAATGCAGTGCAGTCACCGGTGGACACAATTGGTCATTGGCTCCACACAGACAAAGAACAAGTGATAACATGAGCAGAGCACAGCTACTAGATGTTTTACAGAAATGGAGTGGTGATTGCTAATCAATGAAAAATCTATGTCTGCACTGACACGTCAGTGTTTGTACTTAGCATCCTGTTCATGGCACCAAAATAGCGAAATATTTCCGGCTATGCACAGCAGTTTATGTATGTTGCCTTCTGTACTGTACTGTCCATCAGTGAAACCAAGCCCCATAGTTTAGTTTGAGTTGCCCTGTGTCATTACAGCTAGCAATTGTTACAGCTTCTAGATGTAGTTCCCTCTACGAAAATGCTGTATAACACGCAGCATTTGAAAGACTGCAGATGTACAGAATACGTAAAACATAAACCAAGAATAGGCCAAAGACTGTTTGTGAACCTCTGCAATTCCGGAAGGTTCTATGGCTGTCAGATGTACTGAAGCATTGCACTGCAAGGGACCGATATAAGGCTGAAAGGACACGGAGGAAACATTTGATGTTGGACCTTTAACTTTTTAAATAATCCATTAAGGCCCCTGTTTTCAAGAGCGTAACAACTACAAGCACAGACACTGAAAGCAAACCGTCCTTCTAGGCAATGCACACAAGGAGCAGTTAAAGCTGCACTGCCTTTTCTCTTTGCCTGACATGGGCAAAGCGTTTAGTGGGACAAGGGCTTGGAGGAGGCTTTTATTTTTTCATCAGTGGACATTGGAAGTATGCACATTCAGTGTACACAATGTTAGCCTTAAAGGCAAACATGTCATTATGCCATGAAACCAGGACTTTAGCAACACCAGGACAAATAATCTACATAACGCAAATCCAAAGTATCTCAGTCCATCATCTCAAAAGATATATCTTGTGATGAAGAGCCATGTAATGTAATTTATAATAGATTCTGGAATTTGGGAATCTAGCACTAAAATGGCACAGACCCACATTTCAGTCAGTGACGTTTCACTTAAGCCAGTCCAGTATATAGGAAAAAGCTCTTGGTTGGAAAGATCAGGCCTATTACAGTATTAGATAAGAATGAACTGCTGGAAAGGTCCATGATTAATAATTTGATTATAATCTAGATTACTGTTACAATTTCTATAAAATTCTGCAAAATTACACTAATGTTTTTTTAAATGTTCATTGAGTATGGTTACTTAAAATTCTCCAGTGTTCTTGGACAGTTACATCCAGCCAATCACCAGTGTAGCTTCCGGAAAATCGAAGAGAGGATTAGGGACGTTAATGGCCAGTCTGCACTAAAAGTGAAAGTGCAAGAACAAGTATAAGTGCACAGAGACTTGGGTGTAGGGCTCAAGCTCTAGCTCAAGCTCCTAGTAGCTGAACTAGATGGTTGCAGCACACTCATCTCATCTCTCTGTCAGTCTAACATGAGGGACATCACATGGCTACTAGATGTGGAACGGCCTGAAATTTGCAAATCTGAGTATTACTGCCAATCCAACAGGCTCTAGCATCAGCCCAAATAGGACAATAGATGCTTTTATATTGTAGTCCATTGCCTATAGGTGCACGACATGTACAGTTACAGGATGTGTTCAGCAATATACAACAAACACATTCTCCAGCTAATTGACAGTAAGCACAAGTGTCAATGTATGGTGTTAGCTGTAAATGACAATGGGCTTGATATGTGGTTACAGAACAGAGAACCGAAAAAAAAAAACAAATATAATGTTTACTCAGTACTGTTTTTTTTTTCATAATTATACGCAAGTTCCATGGAATTCTTCTCCCAAGCAAAGCAAACCTTCATAAATGATCCACAACAGATAAAGAGGACCGCTAAATAACAAGGCAGGGTGGTGAGCCAACAGAGTCCTCGCCACTGACGGCCTGCTGACAGATAAAAGCTAATTTTGTGTATGCTCAGCAGTGGAGATCAACAGTCCCGAGCTAGAGCCAGCAAGAGAGCACGAAGGGAGATACCAGCTAAAGCAAGCACAACTGTCAAGTCACAACTATTCTTCAAGCAGGGCTGTGTTTCCCCAACAGCATTGCTGTGCTAAAGCCAGTGTAACTAAGGGAGACAGTGTTCAAAATGGTAGCTCCTCAATCATTTAATAAGGGTCAACACAATAATGCTTTTAACAACACGATCGAGATCAAGATCGAAATAACACAACACTGGCAGATGTCAGGATGGGCTGTCTTGGACTAACGTCAGCCTTGTTAGTGATAGAGAATTCCAATGTGTGACAGTGCACACTCTCTTATGTGAGAGTACAGTAGCCATTCTGTCAGACTAATATCTCATATTACAGCATTTTGTACATAGTCACAAATTCTTCATCTTTACATCAGTGCTTTTTACTGTTTATGCAAACCACTGTTACAATTACAATGGCATATTTCTCTGTTTCCAAAAAGAATATCACTGTGGTTATTCTGAAGGTTGTTGTATTTCTGTGTCCAAAATGCAGAGGAAGTTGTTTGCCCTGGTTGAACGAACCATATTGTAATCATCAAGACAGCATACGAAACAATGAATACAATAGGGCCTGGTAAGAAAATGCTTATGTTCCAAAATCTCACCTATCAGGTTCCTTGACAAGGACCAATACTGAAGTGGATTGTAGCCTGAGAAACATGCCGTTTCATTTTATAGACTATGATGTGGGTATACACCCATATTATTAATCTTTGCTATACTTGTATTAGTATCTGACATCTCTGTCAACCAGTAAATCCAGACTGATGCCCAGAGCATTTGTCACAGCTCCTACAGTCCCCTGTCATTTGACCATGGTCAGGTGCCACATATTTGTACACACACAAGTATCACTCTCATCTGTAAAGCATGCAACTGGATCAGTATGACAAAAAAAGGACAGCAAGCATTGAGTCACTAGCATGTGAAAATATCATGATGCTGTGCAGCTGTTTTTGGCAAGCTGCATCAAGTAGTTTCAAATGCTCCCTAAATAAGATCAGCACAAATATTGCACATTTTCACCTGAACACATGAGGCTGGAATAGAACACTAAGACTGATGCACCAAATAGCTTCTGTTCGATCATTCAACAGAGACTGCTTTGGACCAAAACACTCTACTGTTAAAATAACCATGACACACCAATGCACATTAACACACACTTGACATTTAAAGCAATCCTCCCTCTGACAGCTTGCTAGACTCTTCATCTGTGTGTGTGGGGAAACACGGTGTTATCTGGGCCTGTGTGAGACAGGGAGTGTGAACAGACTGATGAAATATCTGCAGTAAGCTGCCATATTGCTCTTTCAGTTAGCTTCTGCAAGCATCCTCTCTACCTCCTCCTCCTCCACCTCCCACGAATCGCACAGCTCCTGCACACATGATTCTGCACCGTGATCACATTACAGGGGGGAGAAAACCGACAGAGGGTCCTCAGGGCTGGGACTCGGGCAGCAAGCTGCCTTCGTCGTGTGCTAGCGCAGCGCATACTGAGGCTAGGCTAACAACACAGCACCAAGCATCACGGCACTGAGCAGCACACACACACACACTTTAGCTGTCTGTCTTATCCAGGCAAAAAATACTGTCACCGGCAATTCTGAAGCATGACTGCACTGCACACTGCTGAGAGTGCACACACACACACACACACACACACACACACAAATCAGCACATAGGTGCATACACACACAGAGCACACATATGCACAAAATCCCTCACAATATTCACAATCAGATTGATGCTTCTCTATTTTGCCAATGAAAAATAGCACTGCAGATATGGTGCTCCCACCAGCCTGCATAAGACTGCATAAGGTCAGTCTGAGAGATTCAGTTGTGTGAGAGTCTGAACAAGCCAAGGGCGATGGTGTCACATGGTAAAGAGAGGGGACATAAGAGCAAGTGTATCCAAAAGCACAGCAACCCATATTAACTCCCTTTGTCTTGAGCTCTGCAAACAAATTTCAATGGTTGAAACACATATCCATGGGCTCTCATTTCTAAATAAGTATACCAAAACGCATGATGCTGAAAGAAAAAGCCAAAGACTCCATCAATTCTTCACTAGGAGGATCATGACATTTGTCATTCAAGAACACACTTTAACACACCTTAACTGCATTGACCGGTAGCCTCACCTGCCCCTACAACTCCACACCAGGTGGGTTCATTTCTACCTGCAGAAAGCCTTGGATCATTCAAAGCTCACCCTCTTGGCTTCCTACACTCTTTCAAGTCACAGTGAAGTCCTTTTCTCCTGTGAGTCCAACACAAGAGCTGGAGCAATCCCACCTAAAGAAGGGATACAATGGATGATCTCTCCACCATGGATGGATGATCCTTCCATGGATCTTTCCACCCCTAGGACTTGTTCACTTGGTTCACCCACATCACCCTGTTGCCCCCCCACCTTGCCCTTCCCCTCCTACCCCTGATCCCCAGTCCACCTGAGCCCTGTCTCATGCTGTAGCGTGGTCCAGACCACTACTGGCTCACTATGCCGTCAGCAACCCTCCCCCCCCTCCCCCCGTGCATCTCCCAGCGCGGTTGAGTCACCTGCTCGATCTTGGCCAGCCACTCTTTGTTGCGCGCCAGCTCGGCCATGAAGGCCTGGTGCTTCATCCACTTGCGGTGCAGCTTCTGGGCCTCGTCTCGCGCTCCGTCCCGCGCCATGAGCATGGTCTCGCTCCTTTGGTGGTGGCTCCTTTCGACCAGACCCCAACTTGAGGCGCCCCTGCGGCCCTCCTCTCCTCTCTTCCTCCTTTCCTCCTCTCCTCCTCCTCTCCTCACCTCCTCCTTCGCCGCCGCCGCCGCCCCCTCCTCCTTCTCGTGTTCACACTCTCTGCTCTGCACCGCTCCGCTATGGGTGGGAGAGAGAGACAGACACAAGCAGAACGATCAGAGCTGGATGAAGGAGAGGATGGTCGGCCCACTTCCATCTCCCAGCTGCCCACCCACCCATCCACCTCTGTCTTATTCCTCTATGTGTCCCCCTTGCAATCCTACCTGTCTCCATGTATCTATTTTTGGATGTAAACACACATCATATGCAAACACACACACACACACATGTGAACACTCACGCAAACACACACATACAAAACACAGCTATTTAAGAATGCCGATAAACACACATACCACACAATCCTCCACCTCACCTTCGGCACATAGACATACAGTTCAAACTCATCATGGACGCAGATACACACACCTCTAAACTCCCGCTCTCTCTCACACACAAGCACACAGATGTGAAAAAATCAAGAAATCCAACCCCTCCCTCACCACCTCCCAAATCAGAAAGGCACCTCAGCAGTGGGGGCAGCTCAGGGGTTTGGACACCCCAGGGTCCTCATGTCCTCCTGGTTGCAGGCTGGGCCCCTGCAGTCCAGGGTGCTGCAGTATCGGCTCGGCGACCGTCCCCACGAAAACAAGCCAACGCAGAGAGAGAGAGAGGCAGAGCAGTGGGGAGAGAGAGAAGAGAGGGATGGAGGGAGGGAGGGAGAGATGAAGGGAAGGTGGATGGTGTGGAAGATAGAATTTAAGAGTAATGACAATGAAGGGATGGAGGGATCACAATGACAAAGAGGTAGCCTGAGGTAGGAGTCAGCTCTAAAGCAGCATCCACAAGGCGTATATCGCTAGCCGGCGAACAAGTCCACTTAGTTGTCCATCCTCTCTCCCAGGTCTGAGAAATCCAAGCTGGAGCCTCCGGCACGGAAAAAGACCGAGAGGAGGGCGAGGACGGAAGGATGGATGAATGGATGGATGAAAGGCAGGAAGAGTAGCCGAAAAAAGCCTACGTGTTCCTCTCTCTCTCCTCCTTCTTCGTCTTGTTGGGGCCCAGGAGTCTGACGTCCCTGCCTCCGCTGCGTCCCGTATGCTATCGTCGTCCTAGTGAAGTGTTGCCGTAGCGAGGTGACTGAGTGGGAGGAGTCGGCTGCTGGTGCTGGTGGAGGAGGTGGGGGGTTGGGGGTGGAGGTGGTGTGTATAGAAGGGGGGGGGGGTGAGAGGGAGTCAGAGGAGTTGCTGGATGGATAGAGGGGAGGAGGAGGAGGAGGAGGAGGAGGGGGGTTGGGTTTCGAAGGTGCAGGCTTTTTCTGTCTCCCTCTCTCGCTCTGCCTCTCAGAGTGCAGGGAGATTCAAATACAGCAGCCCTTTCCTTCTACCTGCTGCTGTGGCCGCTGTTTCTGCTAGCGATGCTTCTGCTGCTGCAGAGGATCCCAGGGCTGTGCTCCAACACACACGCTCTCTCTTTCCCCCTCGTCTCTTTCTCACTCGCTCACTCTCTCCCGCTTGCGCTTCTCCCGTTGGTCCTTATGGCGTCTGCTCTGACGCTACTGGTGCATGCTGCAGTGCCTGCCTCTCCTCTCCTCATCCTTTCTGCCACTGTGTGAGCCTGGGCTCTCAGCACCAGCAGCACTGCAGTGCTAGAGCAGGAGCGAGAGAGAGAGAAGGAGAGAGGGAGGGGGAGGAGAGAGAGCAGGATGAGCATGTGTGTGTGTGTGTGTGTGTGTGTATGTTACAGGGAGAGGGAGAGAGAGGCAGAGAGAGAGGGTGAAAGAGAGAAATAGAATGAGAGAGGAGGAGGAGAGACAGAAAGGGGGAATAAAAAGCAAAAATTGAGGAGAGAAAGGTTGTGTGAGGAAAGAGACAGCAAGGCACAAATGGTCCACAGAAGGTCAGGATGATCTGCAAATGTAAGAAGGATCTATTTAGACCTGTGTGTGTGTGTGTGTTTTAGGAAGGAACAGCAAAGAGGGATGCATGAGAGAGAGAGAGAGAGAGAGAGAGAGAGAAGCTTGTGTGAAAGAAAAAAAAGAGAGCTTGTGATATGCCTCAGTGTCACCAGGGACATCACTCTACTCACAGATGGAGGGAGAACAGCTCCTTAATGTAACTGGAAATGTGTGTGTCTGTGCGTGTGTGTGTGTGTGTGTGTGTGTGTGTGTGTGTGTGTGTGTGTGTGTGTGTGAAAAGAGGTCTAGGGGAATGCAGGGGTCAATTGGAGAAAATATGTGTCGGTAACTATGTACGTTTGGAGAGGAGGAGAGAGAGAGAGAGAAAGAGAGAGAAGCAGTGTAATGACACTGGGATGGGATGGGAGGGGGAGCAAATGAATGGGGAAGAGATGGAGGGAGCTCATGTTGTCATCATTTGCCAACAGCTGAGAGAGAGAGAGTAAAGGGTGAGGGGTGTGTGTGTGTGAGAGAGAGAGAGGGGGGGGGGGGGTTGTGTAGAGGGACTTAGATAAAGAGACAAAAAGGGAGAGAATGTGTGACATAGAGAAATGAAGAGAAGGGAAAGCTCACTGAGAGAGGCTTGCGTGACAGTGGGACAGAGAGAGATAGAGAGAGAGGGAAAGAGAGAGAACACATGGGCCAAACAGCACAGCTGGCTCCCTCCTCGCCTCTCCTCTCCTCTAAAGGCCTGCTCCCATTTAAGGGGACCTTCACCTATTTGGGCCTCCAGCAGTCTTGACTGACCCACACCAGCTATTCATACTACAGGAAGGACAGAGGAACAAAGCCAGGGAGACCAGCATGGCACCATTCTACCAGCAGTGGCGTTTTTTTCACCTTGGTCACAAAAGAGCTTGGGAATTTACATGTAGCTGTGTGTGTGTGTGTGATTGTGTGTGTCTGTCCTATGTCATTATGACAAAAGATGCACAGTACTTAATTGTATAACTGTCAATATATAGCGTAATTTCCTGAAGATTAGATGAACCGTGAATAAGCCGCACAACCGCTTTTTATTTAAATATAAAAAATAAAATTGACCGCAGTCCAGTCGCGTATTAACTGCACTTTAAAAATGTTCATCAAAAATTCATTCATCAAAAAACATTGTTGAAGTGGTTATTATCGTCAATTCTATTGAGCTCCACTACTTTACTATATTCGCCCAGCTGACTTGCTGGCGGCAGTGCTCAGAGCTCCACTCCACCTCCACTATCACGTCTTCACCACAGAAAGATACAACCCCTGAAGTCCCACACAGGCTAATTTACAGAATTTACAGAAAGTATGTTGCCCCTTTTTAGATGAAACTGAATGCCTGTAGAGAATTATTAAAAAGGTCAGAATGCCGAATAGAACAATATGTTGTGGGCTGTAACGTTAACTAGTCTGACATAACTTAGCTAGCTTCAAAATGCCAGGTTAAAAGTGTTGCAAAGCCCGAGTCATTTGCATGTAAGCATCACAGTCAAGAGACAGATCCATTAAAATGCTATCAAAAGGTCATGTAACGAGCAAATTCGTTTGCATCAATCCTGTCAAGAACGTTATCTGCTAGTGTTAGCTTTTAGACTGTACTTACGTTGCTACCGTTAGCTTTCAGCATGCCCATACACAACTGCCTAGATTCTCCTCTATAGTTACTGCTTTCATTTAATCTAATTGCTCATAAGATCGTCTGGTCATGATAAGTAAGATGAGTAAGACTAAATGAACTTGCCGCCTGCGAGTCTAAACCTCAGAGCTGCTATTTAGCAAAATTCATATATTTACCGCGATTCATAATCAGGAAAGTATGGTAACCCTAGTGTAAAATCCAGTTGAAAATCCACTAGGAAATCTACTGGTATAAACTGGTCTGGAATGGTCTGTACTGGTTCGAACCGGTGCCAAATGTTTTTTTTTCTACTGGTTTGCCCTGTTAGAAACACCAGTTGAAACCATTTAAGATCCAGTAAAGCTATTACAGCTACTGGGCTAGGGCTGCTCACCAGTTCGGCCCAGCTGAAACCAGTAGGATGTAACTGGTGTCTGCCATTTTAAATAGCTATTGGTGTAAACTGGGCCAATAACTGGTCACAACTGGCCTGGCAAAACCACACTTACTCAAACATAACAATGAATGGACAATACACAATAATTTAAAATCGGTTGGTGTGTAATTTATTTCATTTTCATTTATTTCATTTTCTTAGTTAATATTCCTCTTGTACAATTGGGAAATGCACATATGTACACACAATGAGCATAAATACAATTTGTCTAACATTTGCTGTACAAAATGCCTTTGCAAAAAAAATTCTTAGTCTCGTTCATAGCAATTTGGAAATGCACATACATACAATTTATCAGTATGGTTTTTAATTAAGCATTTGCTCCTAATTTCATTTGGTGACACCACAATTTTTTTTATTTGTGAGTCTCACATTTGTAATATGTGATGTGTTTGCAACTTTACGGCAAAAAACTCTCCCTCTCCTCATAGCTCAGTTCATGGAAACAACCCTCTCCTAAAACAGTTGTGCCATTGAACTCCTCCGCTACTTTCAGCCTGGGACAGGATGTCAAATCTAGACAAAATGTTAGAATGCTGTTGCTGATGGTGTGAATTTTCGAAAATACTAGTAAGGTGTTTCTCAATATAAATTTTTCAATGATTTGTGTGGCTGCACCTCGTGTCCCCTGGACTAGTTTCAAAATCTCCCCATTGGTGGATTCAAAAACAAAAGTGCTGTGGACCCAAAGAGGTCCCCACAGCTTGACACTCTTAGCCAGATGGAGGAGGGGATGCACATTTGATGTCATATGTTCCTCGCCATACAGTTCCTGGACCCCCCACGCAAACTCTAACAACATAACGTCAGCATCATTTACTTCTTGAGGGTAAATACTTGACTTCAGTAGTATAAAGACTGCTTGGACTAATTTAGAAAAATGCTGAAGGAATCTAGAGGGAAGAATTCCACTTAAACAGGGCAGGGAGTAAAATAGTAACCGATTATGCCACTCAGAGGCTTTCCACAATTTTCTAAACAGAGTAAACTTCAGTTGAAGAGTACTTTCATCGGCATGTCAGAATCCTTACAAATAATTTTTTTTTAATTAAGAGTAGTCTGTTTGATCATAGGCCTACAGTAGGCTAATACCTCAACTGCTTACCAATGATTTAACTGATTTAACTGAGTAATCTACCTATTAGTATGTGAATGTTGTTTTTGTGTGTGTGCGTGTTTCTAACGAATGTGTTTTCAGGTAGGCTACCCCAGCACACAGTAGTCTGTTTTGCTCTTGCAAAATGTTTCTTCTTTCACAAACATTTACTTTGATATTTATGGCTTCGGGCATTTACAAAGGGAGGCAAAAACCTTTTTAAGTGTATCTATCACAGGGTTAGGTTGGGGGGAAAGTAGAATGTGTAAACCTTTTGATCAAGGGGGAATGTTTTTAATTGGAACCAAGATGGCTGCCACCATGTGATCCAACGCGATCCATTGTGGAGGAAATTGTCTGTAGGTGCTCAGTTCAATGACGTTGATTGAGATGCTGAGTACTTACAGCTGGATTTAAGGTGTGACCTTTCAGTGATGAGGAGACAGGTTCATCAGCAGACAGTGCTTTCTTTAGAGGGGAATGAGTAGCCCTTCTTGGCCAGTAGCCTAATTTGTTTGAAACTTGCAAACTCTACATGCTGTTATCACTGGACCAACAATTTTTAGGGGACTGATGGAGCAATTGGCCATTTTCATATTAGATAATAGTACTTATTTCCATAATGCTTTTAACATTAACTACAGGGTAATTTTATTCACTTCCAGGCTACTAGTCCCACTTGCAGTGCCAGTATATTATACAAACCTAAGTTAATTGTTAAAGAATTGACTAACTTAGCATTAGCCTGGCATAGCTTAAGACCATGACATGATGTAAAAATATGTTCACTATCATAATAGTAGACAAATCACTTTATTTTGACAGAAATCACACTTTAAAGATAAAAGAGGCATGCTATAACAGCATAACTAAGATCACAAAAGTGACAAAACATACTTGTACACAACAATCAGTTGACTTTAAGTGTGTTAACAATACACTGGTCATATAACCCAAATCAGTTGACAGTGTGTTTGGATCATAATTGTGTGTTCTGCATAGTAGTTTACTTAAAGTTTGAAAAAAGTGGTGCTATTTTGGCATACTCATGACGCAAGTATACTCAAGTAATGCTTTAGTGGTGCTTTCAGAACTCTCAGAGCGCATCTGAGTATATTTGGCTTCAACGAAAATGGCATGTGTTGTACTAAGTACATTCTGAAAAAGTAAAGTATATTTATTTGGTTAAAGACAGATGAATCATTTTATGATTGTGCAGTGATTATAAGCACACAAACCTGGAAAAAATAAGATATAGGATAAGACAGAAAATAAGATAATACTTTATTGCCACACAACAAAGCTGGTGGTAATTGATAAGGTGAGACAAAAATAAATAAATAATAAAATTAAGTAGATCATTCAGATTAGTATTGCAGTGTTCAAGAGTTCAAGAGGTACTCGTGGAGTGAAATTCTGAAAATCTTCTGTTCATTAATACTAACCAGGAAGGAAACACAATGACTTTAAGACTGGTTGAGAGTTTGCTCACTGTTCACTGTTTTTAGGTCCATATGTCAACATTTAGTGGAAATGATGTCTCCAAACTAGAGCCTATGTGACTTATCACAGCTGTCAAAAGATATCTAATCAATAACACATTCCCCCCATTTGGATGGTCCAGATTCAGAATATATGATCAGTGGTTATTAAATTGGAGATGACCAGTATGCAAAAGGGGCTTATTATTAAATGGCCAGAGCAACAAAGGAAGCAACAACACATGCTGTCAAATAAAGGGCGGACCAGGGACGACGTCAATCTGAGCTAGTATCTCCCTGCACTACCACCCCCTCTGGTGGCTAGAAATATCTTAACAGTTAGGCTTTTTTATTTTATTTTATTTTTTGTGATTTGTTTGGGAATTGTCCTGATAATGCAGTTTTTTAAATGCATTCTGATGGGTAAAATGAAAGATTGCATAAGTCCAGTAATTGTGGTCTTTTGTATACAGGATTATTCACTTAACCACTAATGAAACACTAACACACGAAAATAACACACAAACCTCAATGCTAAATGTTTTTATTTGTATTTAGGAAAATATATGGTATTAGAGAGTTTTGTATTAGAAATGCCAATGTTGGAGGACCATGATGAAACAAATGGCTGCTAAGCTACTTAATCAAAGACTATGATAATCACACAAGAGAACAGTATCAGTGTTTTTTTTTTTTTTTTTTTTGATAATTTGCAAAAAGGCTACTAATATTCTAAAATATAATGCACCACAATAAATGATCAACATCATACTTGCACTATGACCCTACTTGGACCATGGCCTATGAATACAAGTAAATACATAACAAGCAAAGCCAATAATAATGCTGTGGTGACTCAGCCATACCCACATCCCATAATGCAGACTCTAGGTATGGCAAATAGCCCAAAATGACTTAGTTTGCTGTAATATATTTACTCGAATAGTTCAATAATTGAATCTAAATTAGGGTAGGCTATGCTCTAGCCATGCCCTGTCATGCTTTGGCACTTGCTGTTTTGCCCACTCCATCTCCCTGTTCTTTCTTTCCTCCTCTCGATCTAGGACAGTTTCCATGTCCCGGGTCATTTTTGGTTTCACAGAATCTGTGTTATTGCTCTCTTTTGATTTACAGATTTTCCATTACTTATTTCTCTTTTTCCTTCTATCCCTGTTTGAAGTCTTTGACATGCTTGATGGTCCAGTGAAGGGTGTTTAAACGTTAAACATCTAACCTCTTCTCTTTGCTGTATTTCCACCCTAAGGCTCTCAAGGTCTTTAATTAATCTTTCAGGTTTAACACTCTGATGACCAAGCATGTAGACCAAACAAAAAAGGAAAAAATATTTAGCATATATATAAACCTTTACAAAAAATGGTGTAGGAGATAAAGCATGTCAAGCAATAAAAGAAATGTATTCTGAGAATAAAAAAGCTGTATAAACTGTTAACAAAATTACAGAGCACTTCACAAAAAAAAAGATGTGAGGCAGGGCTCTAAGCCTCAGTCCAACATCTACATCAACGAGTAAATGGTGCAGTTCACAGCTCCTGGCCTCATTCTACATGAAAAGGAAATTTGATTCCTCTTCTACGCGGATGACAAGGTGCTGCTGTCTCCCACTGCACAGGTGCCAAAGCAGCATATGGACCTGGTACAGAATTACTGTTTGAACTGACCCTAAGTTTTAAATCACACGCCAGATCTAGTAGCCCATTCACTGCACTGCAATGATGCACAGAAATCAAGCTGAGTATTCCTCCATCTTCAATACGTTTTTGTTATTTGTAGCCTTGCACTGCGGCTCCACCTAACCATCTGAGAAAGAAACAAACTTAGTTCTACCTTCCATGGTTTGTATATCATGTCTAAGCATTAGGCTACCATGCGTAGCAGGTGGGATCAATAGGCCACCTGCCTTGTAGAGGTAAAACTAGGCTAACACTTCTCTGGGTGACTGAAAATGAAAGGCTCTGTGTCCTCAACCCCAAGCCAACTAGTCTCCAGTCTGTTCTGCCTTCAACAAGGGAACAGCACTCCTTAGGCTCTAGGATTTGTAAGCTATGTGTTACGGTAAGAACCTAAAGGGCAGAAAGAACTAACTATGTGTGGGTGTGGTAACTAACCCTGTGTTTTCACTAAGCTGTAGGCTATTATTCTATCAGCAGAGAATGAGACGCCCCTACCACAGAGATGTCCTAAAATCCCAATGTTAAGAACTAGACAACAGAAAGTGATTCTTGAGAACTAGCAAAATAACACAAATGTATTATACTATAGGCCTAGTAGTAAACGTAAAACTAAATGGAATGACAAATATTAAGAAAAGAAAAATCTTCTAATTCACTCTTTTTACAGGAGTGGAAAGATAATAATTATTTTCTGGTCCTCTTTGAGCTGTACCATCATTTTCAGATATGTTGTTTCCAAATTTCAAAGCTAATTTTCCACATTGAGTGAACTATTTTTCGACAGACTTTGAGAGATATGTTAGGTTTAGTGTGAGGCCGCTCAGCAGACTACACTCTCATCTCAAAGTTTCAGCTTGCTACCAGTTAGGGCATTCAGCAACGGCTGATGTTTTCTATCTGTAGTTCTTGGCCTTTTCATAACAAAGAGTAGTCCAAGTTACTACGAAACCTCAACAGTTATGAGACAAGCTGCACATGAAAAACTATGTTCATAATTCAGACACATATGTGTAATCCAAGGTTTGTATCGACTGGGACCAGAAAATAATTATTTCACTCCCATTCAAATTTTCTCAGATCCAACAGGGTCGACAGAAGGGGCGGAAACTTAAGCTCCCTACAGCAATAGTAAATTCCTTCTTAACAGCTGATGAGGATCACAAACGTCAAGCGGGAAAATATGAGAAAAGTGTGTAGGCAAAAACATTTCAAACTTCTCCGTCACCTAGGCTACTGAGCTTCACAGCAGTGGTTATTCAAAAAAACCCACTTTTTTTCCACTTTTTTGGCATGGAAATGTGGGTGAGGTTTCAATTATGTTTTGTCATGTCACTGTGGAGGTCTATAAACCACTCAGTTCAAGAAAAAAAAGATAAACAAAACTTACAAAACAGTTATTTTGTACACAGACAGCCTACTCCTCAGGTGATTCAGTCCATAGCACGTATCAAAGTAAACAAATAGCAAAGTTTCCTCTGTATGTGTTTTAACAGGAAGTGTAGCTATTACACCGTCGCTTGCACTCCCCACAAAAAGCGTGTTGGCTGAATAATAACTAAAAATCAAGTTAAGCCACTTCTCTCTCACATTCGCCTTACAGGGCTGACATTGGTGTCACCTATATCTAACATGAATTAAAAAACACTCAAAATGCTTTCTTTTTTATTAAAACTTTTAGAAAATCCTTTAATTTGCTGAGCTTGTAATCTGCCATTGCTTTTAGGTCTCAATGCTTTGACATCACCTGGTTAATACTAATGGAGTTTATGGACTGCAACAGCTTGATTGCTGCACCTTGATTGGACCTTGATTAGAGGCAACCAAGTGATGTCACTTTTTACAACAATGACAGCTTACAAGGGAAAGGATTTTCTAAAAACAAAAATATTTTGAGTGTTTTTAAATCATGTTTATGTAGCTGACACCAAGGTACATTTTGTAAGGCCAGCATGTCTTACAAGCCAGGGAACCCTTGTAGTGTTTTGATCTAGGAGGCGTGTGACCAGGATATCACAGGTCTACACACCCCGGCCAAAAATGAGGAAAGCAATGACGTAATCACATGACTACTTTTGTCATTTAACAAAAACAGATGAAATAAGTTAGTGTTTCTTAACGTTGTGTGGCTTTTAGCCAGTGTATAAAATAGAAGTGAATAGCTCCATGTTAATGTATTTGACAAATAATAAAGTAATAAACTATAATAAATTAAATATAAACTCTGCTTAATTTTATGAAATCTTCTTTAAATTGTCCAGGCATACTAAGGACATGTGTGTCTTCCATGCTACAAAGTTTAGGCAGGATGGAAAACATTTTTCATATATTAACATCCATACATGACCTTCATCAAGGCATCATGAGACTGGAAAATGAAAGGTGGAAACACATGTAAAAAAATTACAGAAATATTTGACAGATGTTAGTTTTTGGATCTAAACATTTTGTAGACAGATTAAAATCTGAGATGGTGTGGCAACCATTTTTGTCTGATTTGACATGGAATGACTCAATTCCATTCAATTAAATTTTATTTATACAGCACCTTTTACAATAGTATTGTCTTGTGGTGCTTCACAGAAGGAGCACCCAAGAGCAACAGGGGCAAGGAAAAACTCCCTTATGTTCAGTTAATCTAGGAAGAAACCTTGGGCAGATCCACGACTCAAGGGGCTAACCCAACTGCCGGGGGTTATGCAGAAAAATTACAATCAGTGGTAACCATGACAGACTACAAGTTGCCTATGGTTTTAGCTAAGGTTCATACTAGTTCGTAATGGAGTGTTATCCCACTTTACATTATATGGTAGTCAGTCTATAGGTGGTTATCAGGAATTATGGCTGGACAATGTAGCAGTGGCCAGACATAGTGTCAACTCAAAGGAGTGATGGGTCATGGGGGTAACAGTAAGGGTCCATTTGACAGTGCCATTGTAGGGGGGGGAGAGGACGGGCCTAGCATGGGCGTCCAGGAAGGGCCTCTATGATGGAGAGTCGGTCCTGACATGGGCCTCCTTTAGTGTTGGTTGTAGTCCACTCAGGAGGGGAGTGTGAAAGGAGTCTGCCGAAATGAGGCAGGGATGACACTCAGCAGAGATAATTGTGGACAGAGGAAGAAAGTGAATTAGGCCAGGTTCACACATCAGAGAGCAAATGTGTAATTTGGGCATACATATATATATATATATATATATATATGTAAATATTGAGAGAGAGAGAGAGAGAAAGGGAGAGAGAGACACATGAAGCTTTTGTGGCGGCACTAGGCTATAGCAGCATAACTAAGGTATGATGCGTGGCAACCCAGCACCACTGCAGGGATGGTCAGTGGCCACCAACTGGGGGCAACAGCAGAGGCAGTCCCTCCCAAAAGACCCATGAGAAGTGATGATTTGCCATGCACCATCCCTAACTATGGGAAACAGTGAAGAGGAAGGTTTTAAGTCTAGACTTAAAGGTATTGAGAGTGTCCGCTTGTCAAATGTGTGGGGGGAGATTATTCCACAAGAGGGGTGCACGGTAGCAAAAGGCTCTTCATCCTATCGTAGATTTTTATATTCTTGGGATTACCAGGAGACCAGCATTTTGGGATCTTAGGGTTCTAGGAGGGTGGTAAGGGACAAGTAAGTCTTTAATATGTGTTGGTGCATCGCCCTTGAGAGCTTTGTAGGTTAGGAGGAGTATTTTAAAATCAATTCGACTTTTAATAGGGAGCCAATGTAAGGAAGCAAGGATAGGAGAGATATGTTCATATTTTTTAGTCCTGGTGAGTGTTCGGGCTGCAGCATTTTGTATTAGTTGTAGGTTTTTGATACCGGTATTACTACACCCAGAGAACAGAGTATTGCAATAATCGAGCCTGGAAGTAATAAATGCGTGTATTAATTTTTCAGCATCCTCAAAGGATAAACTTTCTAACCTTAGCAATATTTCGTAGGTGGAAAAAAGATGTTTTTGAAATGTGTTTTACGTGACTATTTAGAGAGAGGTCCTGGTCAATAATTACCCTGAGGTCTTTGACTTTTGCGGTGCATGATGGTGACAGGTCACTGAGTAAGTTTTGGTGAAGGGGTAGAGTGTTGGTCAGCTGTTTAGGGCCAATCATCATAACTTCAGTTTTAAAATCATGACCTATCCAGGTTATGATTTTTGCCCAAATACAGTAACAAGGAAGAAGCCAGGCACTTCTAAGTTCAACCCTGGTCACAGACCATTTCATAAAATGATAAAATGATTCACTTGTATTTGTTAAATGAGATCATTTCAACTTTTTCCACTAGAGGGAGTAGTGGGATACACAAGTTTTGAACTGCCCCAATTACTACTACAACTACTATGGCATCAACAGCATTTTTATTTTCAGAATGTTATATTTTCAATGCATACATCTTACTCTCTGTACTGTGTGAACAATGTAAATGCAAAGAGAAAAATATGACCAAAATATGACGTATTAAAACATCACTATGCAGTCACTAACGATGTGTCAGTGGGAGACAGACATAAAGTAAACACAAAGTAAACGTATGCCTATTGAGAGTGTTGATAGCCAGGGATGTGAAAGTGAAATGAAACAGTCTGGCCCACCAGGCTGAAGAGCACCAGCTGCAGACCAGACCAGTAAGTCTATAGTTCAGTCCCTTCTGGCTCCTCAGTCCACTGCTTCCCCTCTCCTGCCTGAGCTCCTCTCTGTTCTGGGCAGTGCGGTGCAGCACTGGACTCTGCTCTTCTCAGGAGGCCCAGTAGAGCGCAGTGGAGATGAGGCTGAGCCAATGTGGCAGTCCCCTCACTGCTGCTGACTGCTTTGCTCCGGGGGGGCGGTACTGCACATCTCCTGTTAGCTCACTCTGTGTCTCTCGCTCTCTCTCTCCTCCACATCTTTCAGCTTCTGTCCTTCTCTTTTTTAGCTTCTTTCTCACTTGCTGACTCCGCCTCCCTGTGCTACTCTCTTCTGCTGCAGCCTCCCTCTGTCATCTGTGCTCTTTCTCTTCTTTTCTCTCCGTCTCTCTCACTAACTGACACTCCCTCTAAGACATGCTCCCTCTCTACCCCACCTTCATCTCTGCTGATCCTATTGCCAGTGTGCACTCTTACTCAGTAGCTCCTGCACACTGCTTCTAACCTGTGCACAGTTCTCTCCGAGCCCCCTGCTCTTCTCTTTCTCTCTGTCTCACCATCCAACTAGCGCTTCTTTGTCATGTCTCCCTCCAGCGTGTGATCTGTTTTACTTCACTGTTTTGGTGTGTGAACTCTCAGCAGAAGAACGGCTTACTGTCAGTGCACTGTTTTCTTTTTTCTTTGTTGTTTTTTCACTTTTGTTCTTTCACTTTTCTCAACTACAAACCAGTTTGTTTTCTTTTTCTTTTAATTTAACCATCCTGTTCTTCAAACTCCTAAGCTATTGTAGAATTCCTTCCTCAACTTTTTGCAAGTGGCTCCATCTCCAATTCCATCCCAACATAATGGTAAGACAACATACTTGCTTTCTGTCTTGCTCTTCCTTGTTTTTCTTTGAGAGTGTGTGCAAAACCAAGGCTTGAGTGTCTTGCAAACCAAGGAATTAGTTGTAATTTTTTGCTCTACTTCTACACTACACAAGAACCAACTCAAACTTCAGAACGTTAACAACATCAGTGTATTCATTAATGCATGAGTTAATGCATGAGGTAATGCATTGTTTGCGTCAAATAGACAAAATAAATAAATTGAGAGCAGAAGACAGTGTAGTGTATTTCTCCCTTTGGTTTCCACTTTCAAGCTAACCTTAATTCACATACCACATTAGCTGCAGCATCAGGGCTGCTTTCTGAGCTGACTGTGCCCCCATCTTTTGCCTTGGCAGCAGACGCACAGATGCCCGTGCACTGCCAGCCACATGGAGGAGACGGGCATAAAGCATAGGGCACACCAGCGGTCACCACGGAGCGACGGCAGGAGCAGGCGGGGTGAGTGGCACGCTTGGTCAAGCATGAGCGTGGTGCCACCAGTGTCAAGGTCAATGGTTCAATCCTGGCTTGGAGGAGTGCACAGACTCAAGAAAATTGCATCCTTAAAGTCCCTAAAGTGACTGCATTTGGTTACAGATTTAAGGAATATAGGGAGCTGTTGTATGTTTGTCCTTTAGTCATTTATGACTCACATCTTGTGTGCTGACAACTATGCATACATGATTGCTCAGGTTCATGTGTACACATTTATTTTTCTATGCACACATGTGTGTGTGCGCTTTTCCTTGTGTATGTGTATCAGCGCAATATGTGTGATGTGTGTATACATGTATGGGTTTTTGTATCTATGTGCATGTTGGTGTGTGTTAGTGTATAGGTATAGGGTGTGTGTGAGAGAGAGAGAGTGAGACAGAGAGTGTGAGAGAGAGTGAGAGAGAGAGAGAGTGTTTGTATGCATAATTCTGCCACATGTTGGTTTTCAGAAACAGAGGCATTTGTTTGCGCTCCTTGCTGCCTGAAACACAGGATTAATGAGATGATCCACTTGGCTAAGCACATTACTCATTTCTGTTTGGTGCAAGTGATTATTTAAGAGATGCACTCTTCTCCCAAAGACAGCAGTAGGGAAAGCAGAAACATAGACAGGGAAAGGGAGACATTTTTCTTGGAGTCTATGAGCACAGGTCTTTAGCTGTAGAATTCACAAGGGTGTTTAATATGAAAACCTATAGACACCATCATTGCATTGCAGTTGTGAATAATTAGTTTACCATGTTGACACATTCAAGTGAAGTGTATTTAGCTCATTTCAATTGTTATATAGTAATATAAACCGTTCCCATTATCTATTGCTACTGCTTGGTGAATCCAACCAGTATAAAGTGCACTTGCTCTCTCAGACCACCACTAATATTGGAATAGATCTGGTTTGGACCTGCACTTGTTTAAAGCCAAATGCATTGAAACAAATGGAGATAAACAACATATTGAAATCTAGGGTCAGTTCAGTGTCAGATCATGGGCATGTTGACCAGCTGTTAGCCAAGACAGTGCAAGATTAGCATAGCTGTGTGGCTACAGGTCAGACTGATGTGAGTCCTGTAAAAGTGAAAGAATATTTCTCTGTATACGTTTACTTCAGTAACTATCAGATGTGACATAGAGCTACAAATGCTTGAGGAACAGCTCAGGGAATGGTCAACATTAATTCCATGTTGGAAACACACCTGGCCCAAGCCATCTGTATCTCACCTCACTTTCATTGCACTGAAACACTTGTATGGCCTCTGTCAATGCACTAGCACTTCCAGCAACCCAAAAAGGAGAGGCCAATAACTGATTAACAGGGATGACCTTAGTGTTGAATCCACAAGTGGCAGTGCTAATTGCAGTAATGACACCTGCAAACATAAAAATGTATTAGTTTAAATGAATGTGTAAACTAATGCCCTCATTTATAGAGTAAAGCTAAATATTTTCATTCATTCAGTTTTTATTCAGCTAATGCAGTTTGGAAATTGGAAGTGATATTGTCATCCCTTATCCTTACAGTTGGTTGACCAAGGACCAATTATTTCAGTTAACACAAAATCTACATCCATCCAATATCCAATCCCAAGGTTAGACACTGTTTACAAGCACACAGAATCTTCTAAGTAAAACAAAGCGAAGGAGTAAGGTGACATGATGATAAAATGATAAAAAATCAGGATTAGGGGCAATTAGGGCTCTGTTGACAGACATCATATAATGTGGCTGCAGGTTATCTAGATTCACTTCAGAAATGCGTCTAAACTTTTGCAATGCGTCAGCGCCGTGTCTGACACCAGTTTGCTGTGTTGCGACAGGCAGCGGAAGTACACAGAGTTCAAACACTAGACATAAGAGGATGATGTGTGAGTTTGTGTGTGTCTGTGTGTGTGTGTGTACACACTCATGTGACCGTCTCTCACACATCTCTTTCTGATGGAGCCACTTCAGATGCCAGACTCCCATGGCAGCCACGTTTCTTTGAAAGTTGAGCCCGGCGAGGGCAGTGACAGGCAGCGCATGGTGCTGCTAATGTTCTCGCAAATAAGGCAGACTTTCTTATTTCCTCTCTTCCAATCCTGTTGGGGAGCATGAGTGCATTCATAAATGCCAGTGCAGCTGTAAGCCATCCAAAGAGTGTTGTTCCCTCTACGCCCAACACTCTTGCATGGTGAGAGGAAATCTCTAGCGAGAGAGAGCACAGAGTCTCGTCTCTTCTTCCAAAACAAAAGACACTCTGATGAACATTCTAGCATAGATAGATGTTAACTCTCCAGGTGACTAGCATAGATAGATGTTAACTCTCCAGGTTCCTGTGTCTATTCCTTCATTTTGCATCAAGTGTCTGACATGCATGAAGAGATCCACCGAAAGCATGTGTGCTCAATGTTATATAAGACATATTTGCATCCATTGGTTTGGACATATCTTGTTTGCCAGCATGCCAAGTGGTTGATCTGTCCTCTTTATCTCTTCTCAGTTCACTGAATTTGGTTTGAATAATGCAGACTCAAACATCATAAGAACATAAATTAACATATTCATCACTCAGCTATTATGCCCATCACCTCTAATATACTCTTCACATTTTACATATTTTACAATCACACACACCTACACATTTACTCTCTTTACATCGTACATTCTTATGGTCTTGTGGGCATGTACTAGGTTTCAGTTCTCAAACCCATTGTTGCGATCTACATATTCTCTGTGTGTGTTATGGCACACTGCAAGATGGAAGACTTTTCTTTCTTAACCTCAGAATCAGTGCATGAGTTTGTCTGAACAGGAAGGAGCCTTGTATCCTTTTTATTGTTTCCCTTAATGATTACTGTAGCAGATTCTATAGTCTGTTCAGACTTGAAGTCTTGGCCTTCATTTTCCCAGCTATTTAATGTTCTGCTGGCAATTAAACTTTTGGCACCAGAGAGCAATTATTAACCTCTTCATTATCGCCGACATACGACAGAAGAGATTCCATGAAATAGGCCAAGTTGTCAGTCAGAATTAATACACATTTATCCAGTGGACATATTCTCTGTCATTCCTCATCTTCTTCTACTACCACCACCATCCCCCAGTCTCTCTCTCCCTCCCCCCCTCTCTCTTCCTCTCTCTCCATCTCTCTCATACACACACTCCCTTCCACCTCTCTCAAATAAATTCAGTGTTTGTTTTTCAAAATTCAAAATCAAAATTCATTTGAAATTTTGGATGGTATGATCCTGTACCATCCTCTCATGTCCATATTTCCACATAAGCACAGAGTCCAAAAAGTGAAAACCCAAGTCTCTCTCTGTCTCCTAGCTGTTAGGTGGCTTTCGCCTCCTCCCAGTGAGCGCATGCAGAAGCCTCAGCCCTGGGGTCCTGAGGAGCGGCAGTGGAGCAGGAGCAGTGGCTTTTCTGACGGGCAGGTGAACGGCCAGCTTGAGAAGCGATACTGGGAGCCCTGCCAGGGCTGTGGAGGCAGTCTGAACTCCAATCAGCTCACTGTAGAAGAAAGGTAAGCTGTTGAAAATTAATAAATAAACTTTTTAAAAATGTTAAAAAACAGTGTTTTAGGCAAAGTGTATTGGAGGAGACTGAAGGGGATGGAAAATTCAAAAAAAGTCCTAAATGATTTTGTGGTTTTGAATAACATTCCAGTATCAACATATCAGGTTGTGTTTAGCTGTGCGTAGAGCAAAACTTTTGTCTGTAGTGTTTTGATGGGGAGACTCCATGGGTTTAGTTAATTTGTGCATTGCATTAGGCTCAATAATGTAATCAGTGATAACAATCATTTCCTCCAACAGCTGTAAGGCTCTCTAAGTAAACAACACTAAACAGCACTGAAAGCAACACTTTTTTTCTCGGATGGGCAAATTAATTTGATTTTGGGGACACGAGCACAAGAACAAATTAATCTGAGGAACATTTTTCCTTCCTTCTCAAACTGAGGGTACTCAAATTGTGTAACACACCCCTGTATATAGAATGAAGAAGCACTCCCTAATTAAACCCTATTGTTTTTAATCATGCAATTACAACAGCCTTGTTATCAAGACAGAAATTACATGATTAGTACATGATAGCAATGGCTATAACACTGGCCAAGGGCAAGTAGTTGTATGTATACATTAAGTATAGCATTTGCTGTAATTACCTCTGCCAAGGAGGTTATGTTTTCACAGGCGTTTTGTCTGTCTGTCTGTCTGTCTGTCTGTCTTGTCAAGATAACTCGACAAGTGCTGCATGAATTTGAATGAAATGTTTATACAGTGTGGGTATTAGGCATTTTGGTGGTGATCTGTAACACCATCTGGAATTTATATTGGGTCAGTGACCCTATATTTCCTTGGCAGAGGTGTTTTCCTAGTTTTATATATGTGCTATAATCTATAGTATGCAAATTCCCCTGCAGTAAATGGCAGTCACATAAAAATACTGCCCATTATTCACCATATGTGATTACAGATGACAGACTTTTAGGATCAAACAGAAGAAAAGTCAATAGTGCTCTATAATCTAAAAAAGAACACTGAATTCAGATACAGAAATGTGTGTGTTCCAAGTATATACAGTACACACAGTACATAATTTTACAACCATTATTGCTAAATGAAAAATCAGAATGTATGAATGTAATGTTTATTTTATGAATGTATAAAAGACCACAACAGAGAGGAAGACAGAGAGAGAGGGAGCGAGAGAAAGAGAGAAACGTTGATGTCCTGAATGTAGGTTAATTAAAAGCATAGGTAAACCACAGAGGCGCAAGCACATGGCAGTGTGATTACCAGTCTTGGTTCCTATAGAGTCCATCTGAAAGACAGCAAAGCTTCCTTTTTGCATGGCATATTTAAACACATGTATCCTGCGCATTCAGCATGCATGTACATGCACATATCATATGCAAGCATATCCGCACTACACTCTCACACAATCTCTCTCTCTCTCTCTTTCATGGACACACACAATTACATTTACATTCATTCATACACACACACACACATTATCACAAAAAAACAGAGAGAGAGCAAAAACACACCAACACATTCACATGCACACATACACAGACAAAGAGCGAGAGAGAGAGAGAAAAGCCCCTTTCCGCATTAAATGTGCATCAGCCCCAAAACAACATGTGCACCTACTCTCCCAGTACTCCTTAATTACTTAACTTAACTACTGCCCATTCCCTCAGATGATCTCATTGACATTGGCAACTCTCAGCATATTTGTGTTTGTAAAAATATCTATGGACATGGACTGGTGAGATGATTGTTGTGTTTTGATTTGCTTTCTTCTGTTTTTCCTCCTTGCTGACTTTCCCTCACTGGTTCAGTGCCATGTCATCTACCATCTGGTTTTCCTTTCTCCTTGGCTGGCCATGGCTGAGAGCGCAAGTCTGTTGTGTAATCTTATGCCTGTCCGTGCCAGCACTGCTTTTAACACATACAGCCTTAGTGTCTGTGCTGTCTTACGCTCACACACACACACACACACACACACACACACACACACACAAACACCCACAAACACATGCACATACACACACACGCACACACACACACCACTGTAGGACACAAATGGAGGTCTTTTCAGATATAGGTGTTTGTTTTATTATTTGGCATAACTAAAGAGGTGTGTGTTTTAATGGCTGTGTGTGGCATGCCATGATATGTTAGTGTATCAGCATTCAGAAGCTGGAGGCGGACACATGAACAGTGTAATCATGTCCATCAGATTTTCAACACAAGGCACAAGGAGCCTGCATTGAAATAAATGTATTTTGGTCTCTCACAAAGGCACAACATTTCAGTCATTGTATGTGGTTATAGCACAAATGGGAGAAGTGGAAGTGTTGGTTGATGTATTAAAAAAGACTTTAATCTCATCTATGCATATTGTATAATACTCAGATATGTGACCTACGGAGAGCAACATTGCCATCAGTTGGCCTGTTGCTTATGGTGTAACTGTAAATGTGAATGTGAATGTGATTGTCAGAGCTGATGGTAGGCATACCATCAACTTAATCTGTGCTGAATCTGTGCTGAGACAAATAGGATTTCTGTAGGTCTTATATTAGAGAAGGCAGTGGATGTTTGTTTAACACTTATTGGGTTATGGAGAGCTCTATGACTAGATCTGCTGTAGCATATTATAGGCACAAACACAAATGTAAATATTTGTTGTTCAATGTGGACAATAAGGGATTTAAACAAAGATGAAGATATTTTTTAACCAGGCTTTGCTGGTGATATTCTATTCCAAATTATAGGTTTTGCAAAGAGGCTTGGACATGTGCAGTCATGCAATTGGAATTCTTTACTGTGTTGACAATCCAGAAAGTCTGCCATGTTGCACTGTGCCATGGTCCAACGACTTGTGTTGACAAGTGGCTATGATTTCACTGTCACGTGCACTGATGCACATAATGCTCCTGGGGTACAATGCCCCCCCAGAGATATAATTCAGTCAGGTTGCACCACAAAGACATCCCTACTTTCAAACTGCTCAGTGCTATGGCATGCCAAATCACCCTGTTTCATCTTGAGTACTGCTGTGCTGTGGAGGGGAGTGTTGTTATTAACCAACGTCATCATCAAGACTTTGAAGCATGCAACGTTGACAAGCTGCGTGAGAGAGCATGACAAAGGTTCAGCTCACCCTGAGGCCACCATTAGTATGTGATCTGTAAAAGTGTTCCCGTTTTCATGCCTGTTGTCATTCCACCACCTAGTGGCATCTGGGCTGAGGCTTGCCCAAAGCCTGTTGGATCGGTACCAGAGGAAGACCAGAACTGTTTGATTCCTCTTCTCTTCCCACCTCACTGATGGTAACACTCTTGCTACCCTGGACACCCAGCCTGTTTTAGACGATGAAGTAGAGACCCTTAATTATCTCCATTTCAACCCTCACTGAAATTGGGTGTAAGGACAGAGAGTTCTAGAGTGATGGCTCTAAAATGATGAGATGAGCATGTTTTGAGCATTTGTCTGATTTTGAGGATATTTCTGCAGAGATGTCTCTATAGTCAGACAGAGAGTGAAACTGTCCATCTCCTCTGCTCTCATTGGCAGGTCCCTGTGTGAGTACTGTGAGTGCAGCTTCTGTCTTCAGCATGCTCTTCAGGACACCGTCACCTGGCTCGCCCTCAAGGAAGAGGAGCTGGACCAGCCCTTGACACTGGGGGGAGATGTACCTGCACTTCAACAGCAGAGAGAGAGCCACCAGGTGAGCTACACCACCTGTTACTGAGAAGAACAAAAATTGTGAACTGCAACATCTGGTAACTTAAACACAACAAAGAAATGCTAAAACTCAGCAAAGAAATGCTAACTGTGACATAGTGACACTCAATACGGTATAATAATAATAATGATAATAATACTTCTCAGAAGTATTAATTAATAATAATATTTTTCAGAATTCTTCAGATCAGAGAGGTTGTGTTTTGTTCTTGGTCCTAATTGTATCTACATGGTTGGAAAACCATCCTTCTTTGCAATACGCAATTCTTTTGATATCCTCTCCCTCCTCCCTTTGCTGAAGTCTAAACCGATACATCCCTCATAACACACAAAACCCCGAGCTGAGCTGATGGCAGGAGTTAACCCCCCTGTGGGAATGTGGCTACTGAATGCGTCAGGACTAATCATGGCTAATTTGATCACTAAATGCAGCCTGCAAATACTTTTGCTCCCTCAATTGCTTTTGGGCATATTTGCCAGTTCACTGAAGTCTCTAATTTGATTTGGTTACAAGACAAAAGATGTAATTGCTTGAGTTTCAATTGTATGGCTTTCGGACTGCCTTTGTCAAGCAACTACACTCTGTTGCAGTTCTCAGAGAGAAACATTTCTTACCTCATAGTGCAATGAGGAAAATATATTCATGATAGCCTCTTCCTGAATGTTTAAGCATATTCTGGCTCACATTTTCAACTGTCAGCCAGTGGAGTTTTGAGGACTACGAAATGAAGATGCTAGTTGCTTGATCTCTATTGAATTCTTTGTAATTTGTGTCAAAAAATCTTGCTTTGCTTTGTTTTTATTTTGCTGAGTTGTGTTTGTTTTTTTTTTGTTGTTGTGCTTGACTTTACTTGGTTGCTACAGTAGTTGCTAGTTTGGTTTCTTGTAATTCCTGGGTTCTTCTTTTCCAAAGCTCTTTGTTGAAGAAGTGAAGTCCAGGGGCCCATTCATCTATTTTGTGCTGGAGTCCGCCCAGGAGTTCTTGTCACAGTGTTCCATACCAGACTCAGAAGAGGCATTCAATAATCATGGTATAGAACTAATACACAATATCTCTGCACTAAAGCTATACACTGCATTACTGCTAACCGCATGGGACTTTAAATGAGTGTACATTCTACACTGTCATCAGCAATTAAATGAATCTTTATTTATTAGCTGAGCCTCTTTTGTTGTGTCTAAATCCATGTTTGTTTGTTTTAGATATGAAATCAGTCAACCACTGTTAAGTGGTGGTAGTGGAATCCTGCTCATTATCAAAATATAATTTTCATGTGATGAAACATCATGACCAGCAACACTACCTCAAACTAGTACCAACCTTTATCTTCTACTAAAGGCAGCCCATGCACATGTATGTGTGTACAACACAACCAACATACTGTATGTCACACCAATGACAACCTTGGGCTACTTGTTCTTGTATCAGGGTGAGCCTGTAATATCAGATTTACCTTCCCTGCTGTGATGATTCTGTCTGAGAGATTTGATGTGATTCTTGATATTGAGGATAAAATGAGATTAAGGTGCTCACAACGTGTTTATAAGAAAGCACATATTCAGTACGGGCATCTATCTGTCAATTTGGATTGAAGCAAGTGGTTAATTCATAAATATGTGTGTGCTACTAATTCACAGATAGGATGACTCAGAGACAAAATTGTCCCTCACAGCATCAGAAGAGTAGGCCTGTATGTATTTGTACTTGTACATTTCAGTAGAGGGGGAGGCTGAGCAGACGGAAGCCCAGCGTGTGTGGCAGCAGTCTGGTGTGGTGGCTGCAGTCTGGGAGCAGGTGATGGAGCGCTGCTCAGCGCAAGAGAGGCGTCTGGAGATGGCACTGACCCGCATGGAAGACCTGCAGGTTTCTATGGGCGCCCTGGCCGTGGAGCTGGTGGAGGCACTGGGAGTGCAGGAGGCGTGGGGACCCCTCGGGGAGCTGATGGTGGATGCCCTCCAGGACCACATTGATGCCATCAGGGTTAGTAGCCTTGTTGTCTTCTATTATTACTATACTATACTATTATTCTGATTATTTACATTCTAGATGTCTCTGTTCAGTTCAGAGAATTCCTGTTAAGCCTTCTAGAAAAGTTTTGTATTTAAGGAATTCAGGGTTCTCTAGTGAATTTCACCAGGGATTTGACACATTAGATGTTTCAGGTGTTTTCCCTTCCCAAGTTAGTCCCTTGTTTTAAAAGGTTGGTAGCTTACAATAAACCAGCCTTCACACGTTTTGAAAAACACTGAACCTCAAAGAGCGTTTTATGTCCAGTGAGAACCTGACCAGAGTTTATTCTTGAAAGTGGTCATGACACACTCCCCAGAAGACAGTGTTCTGATGATGAAGAGTCACTTCCTGGAGGCGTCCACCCTGTCCTTCCTATTTCCTGTGCAGTTGTTTGAAGAGGAGCTGGTGCCCATGGGAGAACGGTTGAGGCAGGCTAGTGTCCAGGCCCAACAGCTCAGTGTGGCGGGGGTGCAGCTGTCCTCTCAAAACACCCAGGTCCTGCAGCAGCTCAACAACCAGTGGAGATTACTACAGGTGACACTGCTCCCACCCCTTCAGAGTAGCATTAGATAAATCACAAAAAGATACAGAACTATAATGCATGCCATACTCTACAAAAGCCCACTAATATGATCCAGTGGAAACACACTGATGTTTCTTGGAGCAACACCACTTTAACCTCTGAGTAAATGCTCATCCATAAATGTTCAGCTAGGGAAGTTGTACAACCAAATCACTAATTTAAAATATGTCAGAGTGCCTTTTTCTGTGAGCTTACAGCTCATTATTCTAGAAGCTATGCAAATGTGATCTGAGAGCAAATGGCACGTGCACAAGAAATCCATTACATACAAACTCCTCTGTGAATACCCAAGCCCCGAACTGATATCATAACCCCAGGGAGCCGTGTATTTTCCGGGACGTGATGTGTTCGTCCCTGCTAACACAGTTATCTTCTTTTGCCAGAATCGCTTCTAACTAGATTTTTTTCACTACACTGCCTTGTCTGGTGTAGCCGGTTCCATTGATTATAGTGGAAGCAAATTGTTATGGCACATACGTCTTTGACTTAACCCATCCAATGTAGCCTCCCTGTAAGTCAGTTTAAAAAGTAAGCTAAAGTGAAGCTAAACATTAAGAAGTGGAGCTAAAATTGTCAACATATTACAACATATTTGATATCTTATAAACCAATGTTAGTTGTAAACTCGGTGAAACTTGGAGAAGTGAAGGTTTATGGTCAGATATTCTGAATGAACACATCTAGCGTGGAGAGGAGAGTTCATACTTTCAGTACCAATGCCAGTTCCAAAGAAACTGGCTAGTGAATATGAAGATTCTAGAGTGTGCACCAAACATCATGCCTCAACATCATAATAGCCGGCACAAATGATTTTCACGTGTCGTTCGTATTTAAAATTCTATACAGTATCACTGCTTGATGTGTCTTCTTCAATGACACTACACGATAGGCCTATATATCGCGCTGTTAAGCTTTCAAGGATGGATTATTTCAACGCTAATTATGAAATCGCAACCTTTATTTGACACAAACCCAGATATATCGCAACGTCGGTGAACATTCCAACATAATACAGAACAGGTAAGTGTAAAGACATCAGCATGAATTACAGTAAGATAATTTCTATCTTAGTCTATTTGAGGCCTCGTATTCTTCCTTTGAAGAACTTTATGCTGCTACTAGTACTCAGTGACTGTAATGCCAATCCGTTTTTTCTGTTTTAGAAAACACCATTCATTTATGAGGGGGCTGCAATACATCGCAACAATCTAAAGAAAACAATATGAAGAACACTGGCTGTTTAAACAAACCTACACCTCAAGAAAAAGACAAACGGAGTCATCCCAGACTACTGTTATCAATGCCCAACACAAGGCTTTCCACTGGTAAAGTGGCAAATTTGTATCCCAGAACTTGGCTTCCTGAAGCTGAGGTCTCTGCTAGCTCGCTAGCACATGTGCTTAAGCCCATGAACAAAAGGGAACTTGCTTGTGAAGCTGTTCTTAAGAGAACTAGTTTTCCTTCATCCAGGCAACTGGTAAAAGAATGCAGTTTACACAATGTGAAACTTCAGCCCATTGATCAAAGTCACAGGCAGTTAAAGCTGTGCTCAGATACTTCGGCCGCTGCTACAAATCTGTCTTTTAAGAGAACTAGTTTTCCTTCATCCAGGCAACTGGTAAAAGAACGCAGTTTACACAATGTGACACTTCAACCCATTGATCAAAGTCACAGGCAGTTAAAGCTGTGCTCAGATACTTCGGCCGCTGCTACAAATCTGTCTTTTAAGAGAACTAGTTTTCCTTCATCCAGGCAACTGGTAAAAGAACGCAGTTTACACAATGTGAGACTTCAACCCATTGATCAAAGTCACAGGCAGTTAAAGCTGTGCTCAGATACTTTGGCCGCTGCTACAAATCTGTCTTTGGGAACCAAAGGTCTGCAGGTGAAGAATGCGGTTGAGAAGGTGGGAAAAGTGGCAGGTAATGCCTCACTGCCCCCCCTGAAGCATTGCTTGTCTGAGAAGAACCAGCAGCTGCCAGACACCCAACGACTACTCAGGCTGAAGGCAGTCAGGAGCCAAGCAGTGAAACAGGCCAAGAGTAGATCACAACCCAAGTTACTCAAAAACCCATCCCTTGTCACTTCTTCTGTCAAGACTCCAGAGGAAGGTAAGGCATCACAGGAGAAGAACCCCAAATCATCTAATCACCAGAACTGCCTCTTGCCCATCCTCTCAGAGCCCACCATGCACCAGGACACACACACCTTCTACCTCTTGAACCGTGCTTTGTCCCAGAGGGGGATCAGGCAGAAACACAGCCCCTTCACACTGCAGGGCTCCACACGGCTCCCACAGCTCCCCAACCCCAACGTCCTGGACATCTTCCAGAGGTCTGTCCCTCTCCACCTGCCAGACTACCCCTACGCCAACATCCGCCTGATGCTGCCCACTGCCTGCTGCTCCTCCTCGCTGTGTGGAGATGACCACAGCAGGCATCAGGCATCACCCTCTGAGTCAGAGCCAGAATATGAGTCTGATTATGAGAGTGACTTTGAGTCGGCGTATGAGTCAGACAGTGACGTGTCTTAATGACCAATGTTTGTTTACTGTAAGAAGCAACTTTTAGGAGACCAGGGTGTAAGTGACACCAGTGGAGTGTTAGGCCTGTGTACAAGATATGACTGGACTGTAAAACCTTGTATGGCGATATATTTTCAAATAAAGTGTTTTAATTACAATATGGGTCTCCTTTTGGATTTTTCCATGACTTGGATGATTTTAAGTAAAATGGTTTGAGTATTATTAAACCATTTTATCGATCTACAGCAATGATCAATTGTCTACCTGGTCTGTTTTAAAACATGGAGGCTCACATTTAAATCATGGCAAAAGTGTATCAAGATCACTTTCATAAAACAGTCCAAATGTAGCTGGATAGCACAGGCAAACAGTACAGACATGATTTAACCTTACAACCTCTAACCTTACATACACAGAACACTAAATGACTTTCCAATGCACCTTTTCATTGATGACTGAAATGTGAAAATGCTGTTGGTGATGTGTGTTAATATGATTTCATTCTGCAGGACTCCATAGATATCAGACTGAGGGACTTGCAGGATGCTCACAGAAGCTTTGGCCCCAAATCCCAGCACTTTCTCTTGGGTGAGAGAGCCCATATCATTTTGTGTCCAATGATTGGTCAGAATGGTACAGACAAACAGGCACAAATTCAAGTATTCAATGAGCTAAAGCCTTTAAAGATACATACTCTTGATTACCCACCACTACCCTGCTCCTGGTGGAGAGGACTGGCTGCAGTGTATCAGAGGATTCCCATGTGCAGCCTCTGCCTCTCTGATATTTTTATGAGCCTGTGTACTCATGTCCTGGTCCATTACTAACCATCTCTAGGGGGCAATGTGTTGAACTCCATTTAGATGAATATACCATGTTACAAAATGTAATTTATGGAATATCTGAAACAACTTAGATTTCTAAGAAAGCTAAACTTAGATTAGATTTCTTGTCTTCTTTTTAGCTCTGTGTGTGTAAGTGTATGTTTGAGATAGCGAGAGAGAGAGAAAGAGAATTTGGGCATGTTTTTATTTGTATACCTTGTCACCCCAACTGACACCAAAACTAATAATTTCCCCTTAATCTCTGCCCCTCTGTAGGATCGGTGCAAAGTCCATGGGAACGAGCCATATCCCCCAACAGAGTCCCATACTACATCAAGTCAGTATGAGCACATGCATGTGACACACAGAACAGGAGATGAGTAAATGAACTGCTGTTTTGTAGTGGCACGCTTCCCAGAAATAGCATTTTGACTTAACTCATTTGCCCTGCTTGTGAAAGCCTTCCTGTGTTTGCCATATCCAGCACTCAAAGCTGCCTAAGGACATTGTTAAACTGGAATGCAAAAAGCCAAGAACATCGCTCTTAGTCACAGTCTGAATTTAATTAAGCTCCCTTTTATTATTTTATTTGTATTATTTATCAAGTGTATCTGTCTATATCTCGTTCTACCTGTCTATCTGTCCATACCTGTATGTCTGTCTGTTTCCCTGTCCTTCTGTTTGTCTGTGCATAGTGATATGTGTTTATTAACTCTTACAGCCATGAAACTCAGACCACCAGCTGGGACCACCCAAAGATGACCAAGCTCTATCAGGCTATGGGTATGAAACCTTTACTTGACTACTCTTATTTTGAGATAGGGTCTGGCAGAGAGTCCAGGAAAAGCACACATTTTCAACACCCTTCCAAAAAGCTTTCACAGACAGATTACACTAATCCTCTGTTGGATTACTATCTTGAACACATGGAAAACATCTATGCACAGATAAGATATTCTGTACTTAGGTATGAATTTGTGTATATCTAATAATTCAAAATCCATAATTCTTCAGCATGCATATAAAATACCATAATGGTCTGATCTAGGTGTTTATTGTTGGTCTGGCAAGTGAATGCTGGTCATGTTGTGTAAGGAAAGAATATATTTTAGACTGTGATGTGCTGGTTCATTTTGACACATATAATAGCTATGTAACTGGCACAGATTCACCATGTGAAAACTGTAAACAAAGACTTGATATTTCCCCATGTTGAACATTGCAAAGACATATTCATATTCATATTTTAGCATCACATTGAGCCTCCAGCATCACATTAGTAACATTGAATTTGACCTCTTCATGCAGCAATTTCCAGCTTTTAACAAGTTATTGTGACGAGAAGCTCAAACTGTATATAATTGATTTTGGAAGTGCTATGTACATCACTGTGTGTGCTGGGAATGGTTTTGCAAGCAGTTACAGATAACAGATACTCTCTGCCTTAGAGCAGTCATGGATATGGAGAATTCGCAATTTTATGTTGGCTATCATCATGTATGTTTGTTAGAGACATAGAACACAGCATTAACCTCTCTCTCTCTCTCTCTCTCTCTCTCTCTCTCTCTCTCTGTCATTGCCATCTCTGGTCCCTTCCTGTTTTTTTCCTGTAGCTAATCTGAACCACGTCCGTTTCTCTGCCTACAGAACAGCAATGAAGCTGAGGAGAGTGCAGAGAGCCTTAAGATGTGAGTAATGCAGTGCTTTCCTCACACACACACACACACACACACACACACACACACACACACACACACACATATCCATATCCCCCCCAGACACACAAACCAATAAAAATGTTTACCAAAACCGAACTGAACAAAAGACCCAAATAAACACCTATATCATTTCAAACGATTACCAAATTAAATGATGTCCCTGTTATGTGTCAGTGGACCAGGCCAAGCTCAGCTCTGTTGCAGCTGTGTGTCCCAAGTCAGAGCCCCAGGACCTGTTCATTGAGGTGACTGGTAGTTCCGAGGTCACAGGGTCAGAAGTCATGGATGTGCTGGATGTCATCCATGCCCTGGGCGCTCTGTATGAGCAGCAGGAGGAGGAGAGCAGGCAGCAGCTGGACATCCCTCTATGTGTGGACATGTGTCTCAACTGGCTGCTCAACGTCTATGACAGGTTGGCAAGGGTGGCTCGTTGTCACCGTCTCTGCTGTCTGCTGTTGTTGTTGATGTTGTTATTGTTGTTGTTGGTCTCTCTTAAAGGACAGGGATCTGATCTCTCTGTCCTTCTCTCTCTCTCTCTCTCTCTCTGTCTCTCATGTGCAGACAGACACATTGCACAGACAAACACACAGACCTACACACTCACTTGCTGATGTGTACACGTCATGCACACAAACACACATGTACACACATGTACACACACCCATATACTCACACACTGAAGCACACACACAGTATACTCACTCTGAGTAAGCCATCACATTGAATAATATCTCTGCTGCTGTTCCACTGATGAATATAGCAGATCACATCACACCAAACCTCAGGCTTTAACCACAGCTCAATCAAATCCCTGGTCACCAGAGGCTAGTGTGCATGTGTGTGTATATGTGTGTGTGTGTGTGTGTGTGAGAGAGGGTTGTGGGTTTTCAATTTTAGATTGTTTTCTCACTTTGAGATTGTATCTCTGTCCTCTCTGTTAAAGAGAGGAGAAAGTGTATGTAAGAAAGCAGAGAGAAAACGTGCTGTTTTCACAGAGCATGTGTGTAGAAGAGTGTAAATGTGGGTCTCTATTCATCTACATGACAATGTGATGCTTGACCGCGTGCTCATTTCATTTCTGTGAGCATATGTGTTTGTTCTACCTAAAGCACCTAGCACACAGCCTCAGGCCCAACACCTGGACGCCCTGTCATTCACGCTCAAATATATACTGCATATTTGTTGGTGTAATAAGGTTTCTGTGTTTGTGTCAAGCACATTAATGCACATTTGTCATGTTTATTGAAAGCAGATTTATTCACTTGCTCCCTCCCTCTCCCTCTAGTGGCCGATTAGGGAAACTGCGCGTCCTGTCTTTCAAGACTGGCCTGGTGTGCTTGTGTAATGCTGATATCAGAGAGAAATGCAAATGTAAGTGGGTGACTGTCTAATAGAGACTATTTTCCATTTTTAGTTTTTCAGTCAGTAATAGTAATAAATGTCTAAGCAGAATGAAGTCTGTAACTGCCATAAGAGTCAAAAAGAGGACATGATAATAATCTCCGCCAATAAAGAAGTGAATAACTTTGAGTTACTTAACTAACGGTGAATTAAGCCCAAAAGAATATTATCTTAGACTGCCTGTATCACATGGTCGTCTCTAACCATTATGTGGCTGTGTGGTGTTCCAGACCTGTTCCAGCAGGTGTGTGGTGGGGACGGGGGCAGTGACTGTGCTCACCTGGCGGCACTCCTGACTGAGCTCATGCTGATCCCGCGGCAGCTGGGTGAGGTGGCGGCATTTGGTGGGAGTAACGTGGAGCCCAGCGTGGCTAGCTGCTTCCGGATGGTGAGACAGGACAACTCTGTGTGTGTGTGTGTGTGTGTGTGTGTGTGTGTGTGTGTGTGTGTGTGTATGGAGAAAACAAAGGAGAGGAGTATAAACACATGCACACTCACATATACATACATATAAACACACACATGCTCACTCATACTCCTACTCTCTCTCTATTACGAGAGGGCATGTTCATTCTGGGTCTATCTAACATTCTGCCAGCTTGTCTCATCAAACAACAACATGCAACTAAGTGTCTTAATTCATCAGACACTGAATAGTATATTCCAATGATGATGATTTTTGGTCTGGCCTGGCCTATCTACCTTATGTTCCATACTGCCACCTAGAGTTTGGAACTGAAACTATGAAAAGAGGATTGTCAAAGTCACAGCAATCTGGCAGCGTGTCAGATGGAAAGCAGCCCACTGTGACTGGGTGAAGCCAAGGGCTCGGGCATAAATCTGCCTATGACGTTAATAGCAAAACTAGAGGTCAAAAGAGCTGTCCCTGTGAATAGAGAATGTGTTGTGAGTAATTTGTTGCATATTTGCTTTCTCTCCATCATATGATGAAAGCTTTGAAGAAGAGGAGCAGCCCCCTTTGCCAATCCCAGTCCATTGAAGTGGCATGATTAACCCAAGATGGTTCACTAATGAATGGCTTTGTGTCACCATTGAGATGTCCATCACATGGCAGGCCGGCTTTGCTCTTCCTCAAAGTCAGCTGTCAGACTAGAAGAGAATCCTGATGATATCACTAGGACGTGCGTGTGTCTGTGTGTGTGCATGTGTGTAATAGAACCCACCGACTGATTGCTAGAAATATTTGAAAGGCCATGAAGTCTTTTGTGAAAAGGAGTGTGTGTGTGTGTGAAGTGTGTGACAGTAGAGGCTGTGTGTCTGTGCGCCTGATAGCTGGATGGCTCTTCGCCATGATGATCTTTACTCTCTGCACACACACTGCTAACTTCCACACTGCACATCACTTGCAAGACTCTCCTTACAGTTGAAAAAACAGCAAAATATACCTCCATAACCTCTGCTAAACAATTCCACCTAAATAACCATTTGCCTAGTTAAATGGCAGCTCTTTCTGCAGGTTCCAGGCAAGAGCTCAGTGGGGCTGTCAGACTTCCTGGAGTGGATGGGTCTGGAGCCACAGTCTGTGGTGTGGCTGCCCCTCCTACAGCGCGTCGCCCAGGCTGAAAGCACGCAACATCAGGCCCGGTGCTCTGTCTGCAAACAGAGCCCCATTCAAGGATTCAGGTGTGTGTGTGTTTGCTGATCTAGACATCAGCAATATGACAACTTCATTAGAAAATAAGTCCCATCTTTGTAGCTGTTCAGACCAAGCTGCTCATTAGATTTAGATAGGATTAGATAGCATAGATAGCAAAGTAAGACATGAAACCAGAATCTAGGTGTCAAGAATCAGTTTTATACTTGTACAATACTATACAATATTTGCACAATGTAGTGTACTATACTCCCAAATATAAATATCTTTCTGTAGTGTTTTCATGGATAAGGCTGTATATGAATGACTCAATGTGAGATGGACTGGTGTGGATGATATGTGTTTGTATGTACACAGGTACCGCAGCCTGAAACAGTTTAATGTGGACATCTGCCAGTCCTGCTTCCTGTCTGGCCGGGCACTCAAGGGCAAGACTCTGCATTACCCAATCATTGAGTACTACACGCCGGTAAGAATTTGCATAAGCCAATCATAGGACAGTACACAACTGCGTAGTCACATTATCCAATCACAGGTCATGGTACAGCAACAATACAACATAAAGAATACGTGATGATGCAGTGCAGTGCAATAGATTCTATTATTATACAGCTCTCCAGAATGTTGCGGGAGGTTTCATTCACTTCGAATGGGCCTTCCCAACATTCAGAGGTCAGTTATTTCTGTGTAATGACCGCTGTGAAAGTATAATGACCACTGCCAAAGGCAACAGGTTTTTTGCTTCAGATTTCAATCTGTATATCATTGAAAGGGAAAGGAGATCAGCTGCATTCTAAAGCATGTTTCAAGTTAAAGTTGTGTTGCAAACTATTTGTTTTTCTGCGGAAGCCACGAAACAGTAACAAATTCAGTTTATAAGATTTGAAAAAAATGTGAAAAAAGTTTTCTGTCATCGTTTTGTCAAGTAGTCGTATAGTAAAGGGGATAATGTATTGTCCACCAGTCATAGGAAAATATTCAACTGTCCAAATCAACCCTGGACAACACATTATCCCTTACATATAATGCAACACAATACAATGTTCTGAATTCCACCATGTTATGTAGTCAAAGAGCACAGGTTGTGAGGCAGACAGACACTTGGTTACTTAATTCGTTTGTTTGTTAATGTGTTGTCCCCACTGGAAAAGTCACAGTCTTCTCCACATTTTCATGTCCCTCAAATTTTCACAGGCAGTGTAACACATCATATTATCAGACACACATTTAGAACACTTAGTGGAAGGGCTCATAGAAACTGGGAACACAACATAAATGGCATAGATGGCTTTGTATTGTTTAAGGTTGAGATGGTTCAGAGTGATGATCTGAGTGAGGCTAGTGTTGGTTTTGATAGTGAGCATGGTAAAGAAACAGGTGGAGCTGTACAGTGAGATGGGTTGGACTGTGCTTGGATAGATTCTCCTCCCCTTCCTAATTCCAGTGGGTTTGTTGCCCTGCTGTCCTGTCCTGTCTGGTCACCCAGAGCACATCAGGAGAGAAGATGCGGGACTTTGCAGAGACTCTAAAGAATAAATTCCGGTCAAAGCAGTACTTCAGCAGACACCCACAGCGAGGATATCTGCCTGTGCAGTCCTCTATGGGGTCAGAGAGGGAGAACACGTAAGACACATACACACACACACACAGAAGATAGAGAGAGATTTAACTTTTTGGTGTACAGGGTTGAAAATAAACTTGTATAAGGTCACATATGTTGCAGATGCATTATTTTCTCAGACATGATTCAAGCATGGATGTATGGATAAACTTCCCATTATAAATATGCCTAATATTTGTGCATGAAACTGACATTTAGAACCAGAACCAGAATTTAGTTCTGGTTTAGCAAAGACTGATATTTCACATGCTTTGTGAAATATGCTTCTGCAAGGTCTGACATATTTCATCAAAGTCATCAATTTTCTGATAGCATTTGTTCAGAAAAGATTCCATTCCATTAACTAAACAGCTGGTGTGAATCGACACTGTGGGTGCATTCATACACAGTCACTGCATGTGAGTAAATGGGTGCACGGGTGCTGTCCTTGGTGCTGAAGGGGCACCTCATGTGTCTCACAGATATAGAAGATGTCATTCAAAAGTTTGTCCTTCAAATGTATTTTATCCCCACCCCCTCTCTCAATTCAGTCTAACTCTGTCTCCACCTATCTCTGTTTCTGACTGCAGCCCAGTGTCGTCTCCAAAACTCCCTCATGCGGACACACACTCCAGAATCGAGCACTTTGCCAGCAGGTTGGTTTGAAGCCTCTTGTGTCTGTCAGCATCTCTTATCCCTGTCCCAGAGTTCAGTGCTGGAGCCTATCTAATCAAGCTTTCCGCCTGGGTGCTGTCAGGAAGCATGCCTTGGCTAGCACACAAGCTGTGAAAATGATCTGAAGGCACACACAGACTCAGACTGGACACAACAGAAGGTGACGGGAGGTTAGACAGAGTGATGCCCCACTGGACATGCTGCGCACATCGCACCCTCACCACTACCGCCGCCTGACCCGTGGGCACAGCGGGCATGCCAGCTCAGATCAGTGTCCCACAGGGAGGCACCGGCCTGGGGACTGGCACAGACACAGAGAGGGTCACCACCAATCACCCAAGGGTGAAGACGGGGTGGACATCTGAGGGGAGTGTTGCACAGTGGCAGTGCTTTTATTACTTGTCTATGAGAGCCATAGAAATGGCAAATTAATTGGTGCTGGTCAGCCTCTTCTGATGTATGTACACAGCTTGGGCATAGAGGAAAGTGCTACACTACATAAGTGGCACATTATAAAGGCAAGCATTTTAAATAATGCTGTTGGGCTTCATGTCAGAATATGGAACCCATTAGTTTAGCCCTGGTACCCTCAGTCTTAATGGACTTGGCATACATTAGTTTGCTTTTAACGGGCTCCTTTTAGTCACTTTATAATAATAATTACCATTTCATCTTGATCTATAGTGACGACTCAGTGGTATAGGACTGAAAATATTCACACTCAAAAATATACAGTGTTTTAGAGGTTAAAATTTTCCTAAATGCATCAGTGTTCATAAATGTGTTTTCTATGGGTGCTGAACTACATTTGCATTGTACACTCTCCTTAATTCACAAAATAGTGCAATTTTTTCCATTTTAGTTAAATACATTTTTGAAGTTAAAAATGTGAGAAAGCAGTCATTTTCTCACATAGATTTTCGAGAATATTTTCTCTCTCTTCCTTCCAGATTGGCTCAGATGGAAAACCAAAACTGCTCTTTCTTCAACCACAGCCTGTGAGTATAGTGAAGAAATATCATCTCTCAATCTTTCCATCTCAAAGCAATGATCGACTGAGTAATTGATCCTTTAACCATTATCTGATGTATTAGTAAACAACACAATACTTAGTCATAGGGATTTGTATACTGTGTCTAAATGTGTTCATCAGTCAAAAACTAAACAAAACATTTAATTGTTAATTAACTGCAAACTTTGTCATAGATACCATGTCAGGAACATCCACGTTAGCAAAAAATAAATGTCATTAGCTTTAACTATGGTGTTAAATACATGCTCTTAATTAATGTTAAATAAAGAGAATGTTTAAGTGTCATCTAATGTAGACTACCATTGACCGCGTATGCGGCTGTGTGTCATCACTTGACCATTACATCTGATCAAACATGTCAGATCAAAGCATGTCCCAGTGAGCCCTACAGTCATTTTGGCATGCCTTCAAATACACAGCATGTTTTCAGTCTATTTGCATAAGATCTTCCCCCATAGGCCCAAAACAAAACAACAAGAAGTAGAACAAATACAATTAGAATCCAGGGTATGACTTCCCCTCTCCCCATGATGTGCTCCATCACATGTCTCCTCTGGTGAACAATGGCTATTGGGGCGATACTATCCTCCTGAATCTGACTGGAGCTTTTCTCTGCTGGGCACTTTTCTTTCTCTGCTGTTTCTGTTCTGCTTTTTCACATCATGTGTCATTGCCGCTATTCATTCTATGCTTTGTATTCCATGACCCCTGGGTTTATTGGTAATCTCGCTGTGTGCCTAAGTGATGAGGACCAATACCCACTGGGGTCTGGCTCTGAGATGGAGCATCCCCACCTGCTCTGCTACACAGGCAGGGAGACCCACGAGGAGCTCCAACAAACCCTTGCCATCTTGGAGGACCAGAACAGGTGATGGCACACTCCAGGAAAGCACTTGCATTGAGCCTGTCTTACTGTAACTCTGAGGCCAGCTAATGCATTAGAGCGCTGGTGCAAATTCAAAGGCATCCTATGCAAGACTGGGATTTTTTTAATTACACCTCCATCTACACCTGAAATCATGTTTATTACCTTGTCAGTTGACATAACTCTTTGAAATGATTGTTGCTGGTTCCTATTCTTTGCATTCTCTATCCACTGTATTGGTGAGAAATTAAGATGCTGGAGTATAACGTAAAAGTAAAAAAAAAATCAGTGTAGGTGGAGCTCCGTAGTTTAAAAAAATTATAATAATAACACTTCCCTGACTTCCCTGGTATGCCAGTAACAACAGCTTGTTTTGGAGTGCTTCCCTCCACATACCAAACTAAACTGATTCAAGCTAGTGGATGGATTTGAATAGTCCGTGGATTTAGACGATTTTTGTCTGCAGACAACCACTTGTTACTAGAAAGTACTGCGACTGATGTTCTCATGGATAGTTCCGCTATCTACCACAAGACTTTTAATGATAGCTGCTGTTCCCTTAGAATCCTGCAGAGGGAGTACCGGCGCCTCAGATGGCAACATGCAGAGGCAACCCAGGCTGGTCCTCACACTGGCGGAGGTGAGAGCTCCTCAGGGTCAGGGGGCTCCCCTGCAGGGTCGTCTGGGGGTCAGGATGAAGTGCTGCTGGCTGAGGCGAGGGTCCTGAGGCAGCACAGGGGACGTCTGGAGACACGCATGCAGATCCTGGAGGAGCACAACCGACAACTAGAGTCTCAGCTTCACAGGCTCAGGACACTACTGCTCAAGGTGAACCACCAGGGAGCACTCTAAGAGAGGAAGTACTCCACTGGGACATTTATTGTTAAAACGTATTAGATCAAAAAATTGATAATGGTGCAGAACCAGATAGTCAGTTAATCCTTTAGGGTTATCAGAAGTCTAGATGTATTTTTGAATGTGAAGACTCAGGCCTACTGCTGAAGTGGGGGATTGTGGGATCTTGCGATGCAGAGAAGACTACTGAATCCAAACTGATTCCAAGATTGATTCTCACAAACAACTTTTTTTTTTGGAGAGATCAGGTCATGAAAGATTATATACAGTATAGAGTATATAACAGTGTTTTTGTTGTGCAGTGAATAAGATAAGGGAAGAGAACTATATGAGCAGGATGTGGAGCGGAAATGGAACACTACACCAACACTAAACCAACAGAGATACATGACAGATGATCCAGCCTTGCCATAGATCTATGGCACATGAGTACCATATCCTGTAACAGGCTTTGACTGAAGGTCTCTGTCCCCTCACAGCCCAGGGACGATTCAGAGGACAGTGTGTCATCAGAGAGCCAGTCATTGCTTCAGTCCCCCTCGCTTAGGAGAGAGCGTCTGGGCAGACAGCCAAGCACAGGCACCACTGCTGGAGGGAAGCTGGCAGGTAGTGCTGCTGGGTAAAGTAGAGGGAAGCAGACATGCATGCAAATAAGAATTATAATGATGATAATTTGTGTGTGTGTGTGTGTGTGTATGTGAGTGAGAGAGAGGGAGTGAGACAGAGAGATGTAGAGAGACACAGAGAGAGAGAGAGGGAGGGACAGTTTGTGAACAAGAGAAACATGCATGTTGTGTGTGTGTCAGATTTCTTATGTAACTTCCTATTGTTATGTATGTATTTAGCCTTCAGCCACACACTGTAGCAAACTGTTGTGTAGTATAGGGCTTTGCTGTGACATTTACAGTTGAGAATGCTATGGTAAACTGACTGTGTTTTACCCCCTGAAATGATTGTCAGCAGAACATGATCAACAGCAGACTGACACAACCTACAGCCTGGAGCAGGTGATCGAACAGCTGCGCACTGTCTTCCCATCTGAGAATGGTGATTGGGGGGGGGGGGGGGGGGGTCGCAATGAGGGATCAAATGAGTTTTTAAAATGGGGATTGCACTGTCTACAGTAATGACCCAAACCATGTTATACAAGAACAAGGACTCAATGGGACAGATCATTCCAGAATACTGTGAAGCAAGAGGAGCATCATTATATGTATATCCAGTACATCAGATTAGCAGACCGTCATTCATCTTCTCACTGGTCTTCAGAAACACTTGGAGATCAGTATCACCTTTATCTATTTCTGACAATACAAAAGATTGACCTGGGTTTTCAGGATCATTTCAGATAAATAATACATTGCTAATGGCTACCTACCTACTTTAGGGTATTCACATTTAGCACAGAGGAGGGCCTAGATATTATGTAATGACAATTACTAGCATAGGTAATAGCATAGTTTCATGACTTTATTATGAAGTACATCTACTTCCGCTACATGTTCTGACTCCACATTTCTTCATTGGGATGACAGACTCACCAACCCCCTTGTGAAGAGGCTGGGAGAGGCACGCTGCAGTATTTTAATTGAGGGCTCTGTATAGGAGAGAGAACATCAACATTGTCCTCAGCAACACCACACACCAGACAAGAGTCTTCATCTTCACTCAGAGAAATGTTGTGAACAGTGTAAATGCATGAAGTGTTACAGAATCAATCAGTTTACAAAGATTTAACAATAATATTTATACACACACAAAGACACATAATCTGATGTGCAGATTAACAGCTCAAATGAAATTATATACCTCAATGATTAAGAACAACACAGTGCTACAGTGCATTGTTTTGATTGCACTGATTTTGATTCATTGTAAAATGAATGATTAAGTGCTAATATGTTTTGATAAGACAATCATAGGCCTACAAGTGTTTATTAAAGCTGAGTAACTCTGTTCTGTGTTCTGTGGGGTTTTTTGTTGTTGTTTTAGATGTTCTGCCCTTACATTGGAGTGTATAGTATTGAATGAATGAACCCTGAGCCTATGATGCACCAATACTGGTCAATGGTGTAAAGCTGTTTATGGATACATCTTTTGGTAAAAAAAACAAAAACAAATCCCAGCATTGTCATTGTAAGTGCATTCTTTGCTCAATATTTTATTTCTTAATTTTATTTCCTTGTGTTAAACATAGTGCAGATTTTAAGTTATAGGCCGACTAAAGCGTCAGCAGATAAAATGCAGTGTGAGTCCTGAGTCGTGTTCCTTATGAGTCGTGTTCCAGACACTCGGGACATCCCTTGTGTTTAAGCAAGCGCAATAAAGTCTGGTGACAGGCCTGCATGCAGAACTACGAAATGTTCTGCGGGTCGGCGCATTTTTAAGACAATTGTGCTTATATATTAGCTTCAGGTCGTGGTGTCACAGCCAGGCAACAAAACTACGCAATAATAAACATTATGCGTCATATGGGCTTACCACCACAGGAAAACTCTTATCTCTTATGGTGTGTCTCAGTAATGACGTTAGCCTACATGAAATGAAAGTATGGGTGATTCTACGCTTGCAAATAACGAATTTCTTCGCAGAAATTGGCATAAAGCAACAACAGGTCAGATCCGTAAAATGTGTCCCCAGGAGAGAGCACGATACCTGGCTTACGAAGAACCGCCCAAAGCAGTTCAAAATGTAATGTATGCATCCAGGCAGCGGGTGTGTTCTCGCCTAGCTGCGCTTAAAAGTAAAGAGTTTCCTGTTAAAAACTCACATGAGACTGACAAGAAGAAAGAAGACTCTATTACCTGGCAGCTGAAAGCAGCGGAGGCACTGAACAGATTGCGTTTTTCGAAATTCTGCCAGCAGCATGTTAAGGTAGTATTACAGTGTACATTTTTTCAACTATTTTTTTTATTTACAAGTTAAGAGTTTAGTCTTTTCTTCCCGTCACGCTATCATGACTACGCTTACGTTTTCTTCTGATAAAGGCAAAATACATCAACCTGTTGGTTTGCTACCAACCCACTGCATGGAGAGCCATACGCTTGGAGCATTTAATACCCCTAAGAGGGGCCCCAACAGGCTTCAGCGATGTCTTTAATAGAGCTCAGGTTGGCCGCTGTACTCTTAACTGCATTTTGCACTGAATTTTGTTTTGACTTAGTGGTTTGGCTTTACTTCTTAAATAACCCAGCAGGCTATGCTATTATACACAATTCACTAGGCCTACCTGTTCAAATTTCAGTTTTCTCACCTTCGCCCTGTGGTATGTATTCATACATTTCAGAGACACAGAGTGGAGGAACTCTTAGACGATGGCATGTGGGACACGCTGCTAAGACACTAATGGCTCCTCTTCAATAAAAACAGACAGACGATCCAACCATGTTGCAGTGCTGAATTGTTTTAATGTGGCAGCAATGGTATTAGCAACATAAAACATCATAAACCATTATTGTGGGGTACCCTACACATTATTGGATGACAGAGCTGTTTAGTTTAGTATCATTAAGTTTTATTTAATAGGCTTTATCCTTTATATGCACAGTAATATATAGGCCTACATATTTATATTATGATGATCTAACCTACTTCATTCCAATCTAGTTGAACTTGCTGCTTATGCATACTAATATCAGTCGCAGAATTTACGAAAAACAAACTGTCATTCTCAAAACTTTTGGCTACACCCTGGATAGCGCCCCATAGGTGCCATTTCTGAAGAGAAAGCTTAACGTTACTTTATGCTCTAAAACAACGATCAATATCAAGTCACCAAAATTCTTACCACGAGCACTAATACCTTACATCGCTGTAATGCCTGCTTAGCAGCAGACCCAGCCTGAATGTGGAAGCACCCTCTCTTTACACCTCTGGAATTTCCAAATCCACTCTGACGCTATAATATAATATAATATAATATAATATAATATAATAAGTTACACAATTTCATGTCTCTGATAGTGAGTTACTATATGGCTAACACCTTACGAATAAACTACTTCAACGCAAAGTCGACTGCGTAGGGCTTGGAGTGTGGTAGGCTACTTAGCACTTCAGTGGCTCTATTGCACCTATTTGTATTAAGTTGCATTCAACTGCTTATTTGTATGAGATGAAAACATGCGCATTAAGAACAATAGGCTACAAACAAAAAGTTGACTAGAGACTAAAACCGATGCTAAATTTACAGACCCATATTTCCTAATCAAAGGTGGTTAATGAAACAACCTATATGTTCCAAACAAAGTATTGCTCCAAAGGCTTAAAATTATCGAGGAAAATTCATACATGAATCAAAAGCTTAAAATATAGCTATTTTTCAAAAAATGTACTCGGTTTGTATGGTCTATGGGCAATCTGAGTTGAAGTTAGGGGCAGGGTTATAGCTATCTTCTTAAGGGTCCTCGGGGATGTACGCTGTTCAACGCACACACAACATTACTGGGGCGCCGCTAGAAATTGCGGGCCCTCTGACAGAAAATAATTTTGGGCCCCCAAAACATTAATTATAATGTCAAAATTGGTTTTGATTGGTTCAGAAATGTTATTGTTACCGGCAAGTTGTACATTATTGGCTTTATTACATTAAAAACAGCTAAATTTATTGCAATATTGGTTATTGGTTAGTTATTATGTTATTGGCCATTATTATAGTATAATTGCAATAGATTATGTTTTTGCCGGCGTTTGTCGATCTGCCTGTCTGTGTAACTTGAAAAGTACTGCATGGATATGGATGAAATTGTCAGACAATGTGGCTATTAGGACACAGAACAGATGATTAAATGTTGGTGGTGATCTGGAACACCATCTGAAATTGTATTGCATCACTGACCTTATATTGCCTTGGTGAAGGTGTGCGCTCTCCAAGTGCTTTACTAGTTACACTATAGGCTGCTACAGTAACAGAATGTATAGTCTGGGCATAGACTGGGCTCAATTCTTGAGATGGAATCAGCGATTGTGCTTTAAACTGCCTCTGCACGCGCTACCAATCAGAGCAACGTTGGCAGAACAGCAAATATGTCTTTTTATTTTAAACGAATTTCTTGAGTGCCTCTTTCTGTTCAACTTTCAAAGAAAAGCCCAAGTCTAACTCTTCCAAAGTTGATGCAAAAGCTGATTCAAACACAGCTCCTTTGTCACAACCTTATTTGTTTGGCACAGTTGCAGCCCTGTCCTCATTGTGCTAAGACCACCCAACAACCAGCTACAAAGATAGAACGATGTGATTGGTCCGACCAAACCTGGGATATGAGCGACTGAGACCCGTGACTCGTGGCAAGATGAACCAGCTGAGCAAAACTATTTGCTACTGCTAGGGTACGTCTAGATTTCTAAGCTATAACAGAAGGCCTATCCTTCAAATATGATACCGTACAAGTATGTCTGGGGTGCGTAAATAGACAGGGGCACAGAATTTATTCCAGAGCAACATCATCTCTGAAACTCTGAAATGTCAATGGATAGCAACCTAGACAACATAGACAACAACCTTATAAATAACTAACCTATGTCCTAATTTAAATTACTAATTATCAACGCCCATACACTTCCTCCCAATCAAAATTTATCCTCTGTAAAGGAGGGAGAGGGGGGGACTCGCACGATCTCGATCCTGCAAGCCTCCCTCTCACAGTTCTTGGCTCATTTCATTAATCCATTTACGCCACAGTTCACCTTAACTTCCCATTTTCTCGTGCTTGATTTCCACTTATGAAAATATTGGAAGCAATCAGCTTAGCCTTCAGCAACCGACAACAGTAATTAGTAATTATCACTTAATTATCATACTTAACACTGAAGTTTCAGCACTTAGAACTTTAGCTGCAATCTGATTGTTTCCCAAAGCCAACACATCTCTGGAGTGTTCGACATACTCTGTCGAATGCAGTTTCCATCAATATACTAGCTTGCAACGGCAGGTCAAGAGATGTAGTTTAGCATCATAAAACGTTATAATTAAGCTGTGAATGTTCGTCTGAACCATGGAGTTTAAGAAACACCTGTGTCCCTGTGATATGCATTGTAGCATGTTGCACCACCATGGTCTGGGCTATGATTTTGAGAAACTGTTGTGTCTTGGGCAAATGGGCTTCCAAACGTGTTAGTTGTTAACTTAGTTAGCTACTATGGTTTTGGGAAACGGCTTTTAAGGAGTGGGGAGTCTTAGTCAGTTCAGATTTAGGGGGTTAGCTGTTGTCTGGAAGCCCTTATCTCCCAAGCAAGTTAGTTCGAAAAGGTGGTTGGATTGACCAGTTTTAAATACACTGGTATTTTTAATTTTCTTTAATGCATGGTGACATTGATGCACAGTGTGAAACTGAAACAACATTGAGATTTGCATTCCAGTGATATGAGTGGAGATTTGGAAGGGAGAGTCCCCTGGGGCTGTCCCAAAATTCCTACCTTTTGTACTGATGTATTATTCCAAATAAAGGAAAAGATCATCTTGGTTGAATTCTTGAATATAGCCAATTATGTAAAAGATTACACATAATAAGATATTGTACTATTAGTCTCCAGCTCTCTATTCTCACAGAGAAGTAGACTTACTTAAACTACAGGACTTGGGTGCCTTTCACAACACAAATATGTACAGGAATCAACTGAAATCCACTCATCTCTATATGTCTGAGCTGTCAGGACAGGTAGGCCTAGCTCATGCCCCTAATAGTCTGACATATTTTCTCCATGGGTCTCTTTGTTAAAGAGTATAGGCCTATCGGCCAGTCAGAACACAGGTAAGGTATATTTCAATCACATAAGATGCTATGACTGTTCGGTGATTCGTGTTTTATGGGCAATAAGCTGGCCTGTGATTTATCTGTAGTTCAGTAGAGCATCCTGTGGGTGGAGGCAGTGAGCTGAAATATGTATGCGTGTCACAAGCTAAAGTTTTGATATCCACTTTAGTTGTGCTGTATTTCTGTACTGTATGTAACAGCAGTATAGGTAGCTCTGAAAGCTCAACTCCCATCAAGCAGTACCTACCTCAGCAAGGGCAAACCTTCAGTATCTTGTTCCCAGCTTATCCAGGGAGGCTGCACTATAGTCCAGATAAGCTATTCATATATTCATTCATCACATTTGTATCAGAACAGGGTTTTTAAATGATTAAAAAAACAGACAAGAATAGTTGAATAGTTAACCCATAAATAGCTTGATAATAATAGCTTGTAATTCTTGTTATGTCTTAATTCCGTGTAGCCTATATGGAAGTGTAGCCTACTGGAAATGTTTTAGTCAAGTCAGGTGAAATAGGTAGTACTTTGTTGTGGCAAAACCACAAACTCTTATGTGAGTAGGAAGATGCCTCTTACAACAGCTAAAATGGAAAAACAGTGCATTTTGGTGTGCTGATATGAATTTAGTCTAGAAAACTTACAATAATACAGATATTTATTTGAAACAGAATTTTCAAATAGAAAAAAATACTATTCTCCTTTTTCTTCAGTGCTTAGCATTTGCCACTGCTTTTCCCAGTGCTCTTGTCATCTTCAGGACATCACAAGCATAATGTGTAGGGTGAACAAACATATTTTAAAGAAGGTATTTTCAAACCAAAAAAGACACATAGCACTCTAGAGAACCAGAGTGTTAAAACTGAATAAAAGTAAAAAGAAAAAAATGCTTGTGAAATTTCTCGACATTGTTAACAGAATTTAACATCACAAGAGAGACAAACTAATAATGCCCATGGTCAGAACTTCTTACACAAATAAGTGTCTTCTTGCCTGAGAATTGCCTGTAGTGTTATCCTACCAGGTGAGATCAGCACATCCAGCATAGCCACAGGTCTGCTCTTCAGTCAAGAGGAAACACACCTGGTCCCACTCAACCAGACAGCCAGAGATAAAAACCCACCCCTGCTACACCGCACTGAAGCAAAAAGGCTCTCATGGGGAACTTACATAATTTATAGTTTTAAATATATTTACTGAGGTGAGTCCTGTCAGAGCTAGTTGTGTGAGGTCAGATGCAACAGTTTGATTTGTTGATATTTTTAAATCAAATCTGTTATAGTTCTTCATTGTTACCATAGTCCATTTTCCAGAAAAAAATGCTTTTATCTTGACAGTACCTACCTAATTTTATAGTGCAACTCCACAGCAGGCTATTTTTGTCCTGTTGAGTTTCAAAGTTGCCTGAGATTGAATAAGCAGGTTTACTATCAGTGATATTGATTAGTGTGTCAGTTTTCATGATTTCAAGGAGTCTCACAAAAGAGAGTCTCAAACTGAAAGCCAAAAAAATGGACAGCAATATCCAAAAAGTCAGTCAGTGTTCTATTATTCCTCTGTCTTTCATCCTGAGGCATGAACATCCTCATTGCGGAGCACTTTATATGTGAACCAGTAGAGCACGTTAAAGAGCAGGAAGCTGAGAGGAAAGAGGGCTCTGGAGATGGTGTCGATGCGTTTGGCCCGCTCAATGAAACGCCTCCGGATCTCAAAGAGAGTGTGTCCAGGGGGAAGGCCTGCAAACATGGCTGCTGTCTCCGACAAGGGTCCATCTCCACCAATCGTGCATGGCTCCATGCCAAAAGCGTTGAGGTACAAGGGCTGATTCTCCTGAGCCAGCTGCTCCTCCTGTGCACACAGAAGAAAAAGAACCAAAACTTCCATTTAAAAAAATGACTGATTTTCACTTGTAGCCTTTGAGCTCTATTGGACTCTATTGGAAACATTTATGCCATGTTTATTTGCTGGGACTAGTTTCAGCACTGCTTCTAACTTCACCAAAGAGTGAAGAGAGGATTTGATGATGATTACCCGTGCACAGGCATTGCAGTGTTTCTGGCATCCCTTGTTGGAGGGGTTATTTCCTTGCAGGCCATTGTTGCTCTTTGCTTTCGAGTTGGCTGCCTAAAAACATTTACAATTTATGAAGCATCAATCATCATTTAGCAGCATAATACAGGTTTGTTTTTTAAACTGTGGCACACAACTCACATAAAAGGCAAGAGAAATCCATTGAAAATATCATCAAAATGTGAGAAAAGAGCAACCAATATTCTCCTGAATACAGAGGAATATAAATGTGTTTTTTCTATTGTCTATAACTTGCCAAAACATGACAGAGTCATTAGACAGTGACTAGTGTTGGCCATTCTCCTCCAACTTGAGTTTATTGTCTTTAGTCTCAGTATAGGGACCTTGAGGAGGACAGGTCGTCAAAAGTTCATTTCAACATTTAAAACAACATTAAAACAATGAGCACACATCTAATGAGTCACTGAGCAATTTGTAACTGGTGCCACTAACATGTCAGTTATCTTAAGTACTAAAGTGAGTGAAATGATGGCAGAGGTACTGCAGTAGGCAAAGACAGTATGTCATATTTTCTGCAGAGTGAGCAAAACCAGTTGGCAAAAATGTACTTGCTGTAACATCAGCTTAGGCTTTTAAATTCTTTGCACTTTTTTGTTTTGCTGTCTCTGTTCCATTTTCACACTGCCATTATGCATTCCTATGCAGGGAGTTTTGACATGCATGAAAAGTTTGCTGTTATGCATGGAATATTTTGTCTCCCCTGTTCCTAGGGCATTAAAATGGGGTTGTTTAAAGCGATTAGGCCATGTGTGTGGGCATGGAGCTTTCCTCCTTTCCTCCTCTGTCCAAATTGGGGACAGAGGGGGTGGGGAGAAGAGAGTAGGAGGAATAATAAAGAAAAGAAACGGGACAGAAGCCAGAAGAGTGGTGGTGTTGACCTCCTTAAAGGAGAGCCAAGGACCATCTGAAGAGAGAGGGAGGGAGAGAGAGAGAGCAGGGGGAGAAGAGGCACTGAGGAGGCATATTCTTCTCAGGTCACTGCTCCTCCTAAGCACCAGTTTATGAGTCCAGACAGACTGCTCTGCCATGCTCCACTTGCCTAACTGGCAGCATGGAGGAGTCACGTAAAACAGGTGATGCACAATGGCAGGGAAGCCACAGAAAAGAGAGAGGAACAAATTCAGCAAAGAAAGTTTTGTTTTGTTTTTGTTTTCCTCCAAACTACTCACTTCTCTCAGACGCTGCTCCTCTCTCAGCTTCTTCCTGAGTCGGAAGAACTCCTTGTGTTGCCGGGAGACAAAGTTGACAGCCGCATACTCCAGCAGAGCGGCGAACACAAAGAGCAGACAGACTGCCATCCAGATGTCTATGGCCTTCACATAGGACACCTGCCAGAACGTGTGTCAACAGAGCAACATCACCAGCATGCCCACTCACTGCACATGAGGCACTGCACTTCAACTAGGTACGACGTGAAGAAAATAATGAATCCATCATTTTGTGTCATGCTCTCCTGGTCAGTGCATGGATGAAACTTCAGACATGACATGGATTGGATCACGTTTGTGCCGCATGATAACTTTAATTAATTTAAATTCACACGCTATTTTTGGTTTGGCCTGCATCAAATATTTGTGCCTGACTTTCCACTGGTGTTAGCAGACAGAAAATACATTAGGCTTTATTGTTTTTTTAGTATTCCAGGCCAGAGTTGTTAAATTAAACTAAATTTAATGCATTATTAAAGCAAAACTTTTGTTGTCCTGTTGTATAATATCTTATTTTGCCAATCTTTTATAAATAAAACGTGTCTGAATGCAAATTCTTTTTATACAGTTCACTTACAGCATATATACTCTTACAAGTTGATTACCCTACATATTCCACATTACATTATGTCCATTAGCCTAACAAAACCCTATTCCTTCTATGTGTAATGATAATGTTGTAAAGACAAATTACTCTGAACTCTGCATTATGTACACAGCTTCTTTTAAAACAAGGGATGCTTCTTCTGTTGACTGTTGACGTAGAGCTGGTTATAAGTGAATGCCTCACACTTCTCTGAAACTGACTGCAGTCAAATCACAAAACTTTCAGAGGCATTTCATTTTCTCCAGTTATGGATATAACAATGTTTATCTAACTTAAAAGTGGTTAAAATAGTAACCTTTCATAAAGTAACTTTGGCCCATGTAAGACCATAAAGAATTCAAACATTTGGATTTGTTTCAGGAGTATTGCCAGCACTCCACTAATGGGGCAACCTTCTCTGGCACAGCAGTGCTGATGACCATGGCTAACCACAGAACTTATGGACAATAAGGCGTAGCCTGACCTTGCCTTGCCTTCCTAGCACTTGCACTTGATTATCATCTCCCTACAGTGCTGGTCTAGATTTGATCCCATTGAGCTTGTCAGGGGTTGGTCCAATTTTTTAAACTTAAAAACCTAAAGACCCAGACCCTCTGTACGAAATGAAACTGTAGAACGATAGTCTGGTTTTATAACCAGGCTAGCAGAGGTGCTAAATAAACCAGTATTGAGCACTCAGTGTGTCTCCCACCTTTGGCAGTGAGGCCCTGGAGCCAGAGCTCTGTGTAGTCATGGTGAGCACTGTGGTGATGCCCAGGCCAACTCTGGCAGGAGCGGCGTCCATGTTGATCCAGAAGGACACCCAGGACAGGATGACGGTGAGCAGGCTGGGGATGTACATCTGGATCAGGTAGTAGCCCATCTGGCGCTCCAGGTGAAACTTCACCTCAATGCAGGTGAATTTGCCTGATATCATAGAGGGGGACAACAGAGGTTTTCTGGGGCAGTAATTGATGCTAAGGAGTTTGTAAACATACATACAAATATAAGGAGTTTGTAAACATACATACAAACACAAGGAGTTTATAAACATACATACAAACATAAGGAGTTTGTAAATATATATACATATTTTGTGGTGGTTTCCTTCCCTCCGTCTCATGCATATTCTATATCTGGTGTTTATCTACCCTTCATATGACTATATACCATCCAAATAATTTTGAATACCATACCAAAACAAACAGCCTGACACCACAAGCAAAATGTTACACTTTAAGTGATAAACCTAGGTAGGTTAACAAAGAGCGGGTGGTAAAACTCCTAATATAGGAGCACTTTGGTTTGATTAAGAAAATGTTTCTGAATATCCTTCATAAGCAAAGCTGTGCTATGAAGCTGTGGTATCATCAGTGTCTTAGGTATGTGAAATCTGTTTTAGTGGTGGCTCATGCTTCATGACTGCAACCTCTCACCTGTGTTATAGTGCTTGGTGCAGTAGCCCAAGTCCTTCTCCTCTTTAAGCACAAACTGGGGCAGCATGAGGTCATCAGCCACTTGCACTGGTCCCTCATCCAGCCACTGGAATATCAGATCATTCATAGTGTAGCCAACTGTATTATAAGAGAAGTGATGCAGATAGACAGAAGTGATGCAGATAGACAGAAAGAGGAGGAGCACCATGAATTGAAAACACACAAATCATTCTGAAGCCCTTATGTATGCACCACTTTTATACTGGGAGCACGAATTAGCAATATAAGTATTTCTGACATCCTATAAAATGCTCCTAAGGTCCTAATTCACTTTGGTGTAAGATACTGCAAATAGCCATTCATTATGTTGATTCTGAATGCATGAGACCACATGTGCCATTTCAGTCAAAATAATCATTGGATCCTGTTTGAACTAGTAGCCTATGAGAAGACAGCATGTATGCTATTGCACCACTGAAGCTTATGTGATTATAAATCACTTGAGCTTAATTATATGTCTTCTTAATGAATTTCTATTATATCAATATTATTGTACAAGAGTAATTAGTGAATGTGTGCTCTTGATTTTGGGGCTTGAGCCAACAGTTAGGAGGACCCATCTTTCAGCAAGAGACATAGAACTGGAAATGGGATGAAAATGTCCAAACTGAAAAATGTTACTTAGGAGAACAGCAGATCTAAGGCATGCTAATTTGGTTACAATTTTACATTTCAACTGCAGTTTGAAATGGAAGACAGTCGGAGGGGAAAAGGTGAAGCTCACAACTCTCAAGCTGCATGGTGCACGTCTGAATATCCATGGGGAAGTTCTTTAGATCCATTGGACAGGACAGGATTAGAGTTAGCCTAGCACAGTTAAACAGCCAAATAACAAGACAGAGCAGAGAGAGATCAGGACATTTCTGTTAGGAAACACACCAAGGCAAAGTACAGGCGGAGCAGAGCAAAAGAATGAAGAGACAGACAGAGAGAGATCTAGACACAGTATATTCAGTATGAGAATAACTCGAGAAAATAAAGTCCATAGCTAAAGGGCAGAAGAGAAGAGAGAGCAACACAAGAAGTGTGCGCACAAGCGAGTGGGCGGCAGATGTACGCCAGGGCAGGCAGTCTGCTGAGTCGGGTGGGGGGGTGAAAAGCAAACAGATTTTGTTGGAGGAACTGGAGGCATGTAAAATCTGTCATGAAGCAATGTGGGCTTGTTTGAGCCACATCGCCAGGGGTCTCCTAACAAATGAATCAAGGGAACAGACAGCCCCCAAACAGTCCCAATTTCTTTGGACATGTGAAGAGATGAGCAACACAGTGCATTGCCCATCGCATTGGATGCTAAAATGAATCTCACTATAAAAAACATGAATTTGAGTCAGATTTACACTATATAGAGAACACAAGACAACCCTGTTGGACACTGGGAAGCTGGCTTTAAGATGATGCAGTGGGAAGAATCCAAAATAAATTAAATTAATTGTTATAAAGAGCAGGGGGAATCATTGACTATTTTTGGCACAAAACTAGGGTAAGTGTCCTTCTGTAACTTTGTATAAATAGGTATCCTGCACTGAGTGCTTCTAGCTTGATTCCTCCACTGAGTGCCTCTAATTTCAGTTCAGCAGATGTCCTGACACCAAACCAACTCTACAATGGTCTAACAGAGAATCCTGGAAAGAGCCATCTGGAGTGAGTTCAGAACAGGGCTAAAAATGGTTCAGCGGAATGGTGGTGAATACTAGAACAGTGAGCAACAACAGTTGCACATTGGAACTGGGTTGAAAGCCACCAAGTCATTCCTTCCAATACTTTTTGTTTTTTAGTATAGTATTTTTTTTGTATTGTACGTTGCTTTGAATAAAAGTGTCTGCCAAGCACAAATAAACATAAACATAAACATAGCTCCTCTAAATCCTGTTTTTATTATTATTATTATTATTATTATTATTATTATTATTATTATTATTATTATTATTATTATTATTTACACCCAGTAACTATATGCATAATGACAATAAACTACCCTTGTATCCTTGAATAGACTTCTATAAGCTGTGAAATCACTTTTGTTGCACATAAATGGCTGTTAAAAAGTGTGTGTTGGCTCATGACATTCCCATTGACATGTCATTGGCAGCCCAAATGCATCAGAGCTAATTAGCAAAAAGCTGAGAAGTTTTTAAGTAAGGGATAATGTTCTACGAGGCGGTCATTACCGTGAAATAAATCCTGACAGAGTGAAGTGAAGTGGGAGCTCAGCGCTCATCGCTTTAGTCGCTTTAGCCTCTCTTGTCCATACAAAGTGAATTGTCCTCTCTTGTCCATACAAAGTGAATTACTTCCAGGGAATTTACTGCTTTAGTAGCTCTTTAGTAGCTCTTGGTGTGAGCACAGTTTAACCTCACTGGCTGCTTGCCAGAAACCTGACGTGTTTTTAAGTCTCTCTGATTTGGAGGACTGTTGTGTTGCTGAGCTGGGAGTATTACTGAGCTCACCTGATGCTGTAAAGCACATTTCCATTCTGAAATATGCGCAGAAGCTTGTTGTCAGTGGTGACCTCATGGAAGTTGGCCCCTTTCTCATTTGCAAAGAAAAGATCAGGCTTCCAAATGGAGTCCAACATTGATGGGTCCAGGTCAAGGGAGTCGTCTGGATACTCTTTGTAGGCCAGCCGAGGGTCGTTCCATTGCTGCCGCAGGAACACGTTCAAGCGATAGTCCTGTTGACGAATAGAATGGGCTGGTAAATGAGTGTCTATATGTATCCAAGATCATCCTGGCTCAAACCCACGACCTCACAGCAACATCGGATTGGGAGTCAAGAACACTAGCTAGTCTACTGACAAGCCCAGACAGCTAGTCAACTGACTAGCAGGTTTCTTAAGGCATCTGGAAGGAGGTTTACTAACATTCCACATGCACAGCTAGGCTACTTGGCATATATTACACATAGTCAAATTACTGCTGCCATTTTTGACATCTAGGCCATGTTATTCAGAAAATTATAATAGCAAGCATTTAGTCCTCAGGTCTGGATGTTCATGATAGTATGAGCATCTGAGTGTAAGGTTGTTGGGTTAGAAATCATTCGAAAGAACCCTTTAGAAAATGTCAATTGACATTTCCACATTGAACACTGGGCACACCCGAGCAATAATGATGACTTGTCTGCCTTGAAGCAGATGCTTTAAAGTGTTTTTTAGTGACAGGAAGTCTATGGTCAAGCTTCCCTTTCTGAATCAATCATCACTAGGACTAAAACCCAAAGTGAGTCATTTACCCTGCTTCTGATCGCACTCATCTGGACACATCTATTCAAAGATCAAGCCTTACTTACCATTGTTGTCTCTGTGATGGAGCCAAAGCTGTTTATGAAGATGTTACAGGTGACATTGACAGGAGGACCTGAAAAGCATTCAAACTAACTGAAGCATCAACACAATGACAAGGAAGAACGCAAGTTCAGAGCAAAGATGAGTCAGTTTGAAAGAATGCTTCACTGCCTCTGAGCAGCAAGACAACTCAGAATGTGCATCATAAAGTAGGTCTGCTTCAAAATGAGGTTAATCTAATCATCCCTTGCTAATTTTGGGCTTATTAATTGTGGCTTTGCCCATCATTCATCTTGGGTATGTAGGCCTCTTACTCAACTTCATGACTTGCAGTAGTGCCAGTCCCACTGAACCTGTGGCATGCACAATCTAGCAAGTCTTTTTAGCTGTCAGCAATGAAAAGAATAAAAAGGCAGAAAATGCTGGCAGCAATTTGAAAAGCACTTTAAATTACCCTCAGCCAGACATGTTGACTTTTCCAATGTGCACCAATTAGTGGATGCAGTGAATGCAGGATCCCCAGAAAACAACAGAGAGTTGTAAATATTTCATGGCGTGGCCCTCAGGAGAGAGTATCATTTATTGATCGCGTGTTAGCACCATTAACCATATTTATGGCCAATCACTCGGGATTGGGCTCATCACATGACTACACGACTTGGCAAAATGTGGAACAGGGCTAAAATATACATGAGCTGAGAGAAATGCTCAAAGAGAACTGAACAGGATGTGTGTCACTATGAATCTGCTGACTGGTTTGGCCAAGAGGGAGAGGGGAATAAGAGAAGCGTAGTGTAGTGTAGTGTAGTGTAGTGTAGTGTAGTGTAGTGTAGTGTAGTATGGTGTGTGTGAGTATGAGTGTGAGAATGTGGGAAGAGGCAAGATTGGAAGATTGTGAGAGAGAGAGAGAAAGAGAGAGAGAGAGTGCACACCAGTGGAATCCAGGTCTGTAGGTTAACATGCATCGGAACTGACAGCCGAGTCAACTCCTCCAGCTGCTTGCTGGCCTGCTTGTTTATACTGATTTTAAAGGCCAAATTAAAAAGGGACATCACTTCCTCTACAGTGAAAAGCCCCTTATTATTTGATTGACAGCTTGTCTGTTTTTGGGGGTTGGGCTCCACACTTTCACTCCAGGGGTTTGTCAAAATGGACAGCAGAGGCTGCTTGACTGCTGTGTGGGGGTTTAATAGCACGGCAGAGCAATGCTGATATAAATTTGAAACATTTGAAACTAATTATTCCAACTACTTTCTTTCACATGTGTGCATGATCTCGGATAGACATGCAAAATAAATTTTAAAAAGTACTGTATACCAAGCCAAAAATAAACTATTGATAACTGTTTGAATTTCTTATCTTGGATTAGGCCACATTTGATTCACTTAATTGTTCACTTCTCTTGTGTATGGCTTCTGGGGGAAACTAAATGCATAAATCAGCAGAATATAATTAACACAAAGAACACTTTGTGTTCTTCTGAGATGTTTGCTCTCTCTTTCTCTATCATTATTAATAAGGTTGAAAAGCCTTTTTTAAATGATGACATGGACTGAAGTTGATCTTTTTATAATTAATTCAAGTTGGTATTTCAGGTTTTTGCTTTTTACTAAAAGTCTCTGTTTCTCTCCTCAGTTCAGTGTTAATATTAACATGTGCAGTGGAGTATGAGATAGCTAGAGGCTGAGTATGTGTCACTCACAGCACTCACAGTTTCATTCTGAATGGATAGAAGCTTATTCTCACAAAGTTCACCAACCTACAGAAAAGCAAACTACACTGTAGAGTCATATAGGTTAGAACATCATCTGTATATTTTCACCCAACATAATCATATTTATGTGATCCACTCTCTCAACTACAGAAAGACAATTTTTGTGCTTCTGCATAGAACATCAGTTCCATGTCATTTAACAATTCCATGTAGTTCAACTTTTCACTCTACTAATATTTAGCCCGTATAATTGAATGGGGATGTTCTGCATGGCATTGGGTCTACAACAAAAATCCATTCAACAAAAAAATACATTATTACCTTTGAAATTTGGTCTGATACGAGCGTCATAGCCTGAGGTTCTTCCCATCAGCTTGTCAAGGAAGTCGGAAGGAGACATGGGTTTGGCCGACCTGCCAGGATACTTGATCTGTTCAGCACCTGACACAGGCCTGGAGGAAGTGGAGTTCATACTATTAGCCAACTGATTTCACACTATGAAGTTGCATCATACAACTAGCAGTAGGCTTTTATTGATGAGGTAGGTTTCATAATATTAATGCACTATCTTTGATTAACTAATGATGTTTACTTTACAAGCACTGTGTTTACAAGCTCACTTGGCTTCTGGGCCTCTAGGAAGTGTTTTAGAGGGGTTTATACATTTTAGCAGTCAGTCATTTGTCATTTCAAGTCCCAGGAATCACTCCAAGCTATATTTATTCATGACTAAATCTAATCTGAACAAGAACCCATGTGCCTGTAGAAATGTGACTAAAAGGCTTTACCTACTAGTGAAAACACGAGAGGGAACGTGTGTGCATTGTCTCAGAACAAAAGCACTTCCTTCCAGAACATTGGACTAAATACAACCTGTTTTGCTCCAGTGAAAGTTATTTGTCACAGGGTTATTTGTCACCTGTAGACAACACTAAGAACAGGAGCAATGTCAGGAGTCCCAATGTTATCAATCTCAGACTTTGCCAGTAGTGCTCAGAGACATTTGTAATGTTCACTTAATCCAACATAAAATTCATAATGCCAAGCACTCCATCACTATGTACAGTGGACAAATTTTAAAAACCATGAAAATCTTTTCAGTACCTCAGCTTAAACTGAGTGGTGTATTTCATGTTGGACAAGAAATATGAATAAAAGAACGACAACCTCTCTCTCTGTCCCTCTCACTTTTTCCTGTTTTCTGCAGTCCCTCCTTCATGCTAATATTTTGCATTGGAATGTGATTTGCAATTCAAAGCAAGCATTCCCTTTTCTTTTTGTGTATACTGAATAATAGCATTACCTTCTCATCCATGCTATATATCTTTTCTTTCACAAACACATCAAAGAGCATTTCCTAATTTTCTGGACAATCTCTAAATGTGATTTTGCCATTTACAAAATTTGTTTATATTAAAATGCCAGAAGGAGAATATCATGACTTGTTTTTGGTGCTAAATGGAGCTTGACTGCTAGATGCCCAAACGTCTCAGGGAAAGCAAAAACCCAGACGCATATGTAGTCCTTTTATCTAAAGAAAGTAACTCAACAGTAAACATTACTTAAATCAAGCACATCAATTTAACACTTCTGGCCATGTGAAATGTTATTAAGAAAACAAATAATTTTCTCCCACTTCTAAAATCAAAATACAGGTGCTAAAATGCTTCTTGGTATTCCTTATTGGTATTCCTTATTCCTTTTTCTTTTTTTACATTCTGGTAAATTTAAAATTTTCTAAACAATGCTATATTTTTTACTAAATGTGGGAAAGCAGAAGGTGGCAGACAGCAGAAGTTCACAGGCTAGTATATTTAGATCCAAAAAGACAGACACCTGTAACTAGTCAAAGGAAGTACCTCAAGTAGGTACTTTCATTCAACTGCAGGTTTTTCATGCAAGCCTCACACCCCTCCACTCCCCACCCAAAGACAAACAGCACCGTCCCTGGCTTACCCACTCAGCTCCAAAAGTAAGCAGCACAGAGAGAAGAGGAAAGTCCGAGTGAGAGGCGACAGCTCCATCTTCTGCTTGCCCTGCTCTCCGTCCAAGTGCTGTGGTAAGGCGGCGAGGAGCTGGGGCTCAACTGCTGTGTGTTTACAGTTGGGACGGTTAGGGGGATGGCCACTGAGGGGGAGCACGTTGTTGCACGGTGACCATGACTTCACACGCTCAGAGAAACTTCCCCATCCTCCCACACTGCACTGTGCTGACTGTTGGTGATACCAGGATGGTCCCTCTCTCCATTATTCACAGATTGGGAGACATTTATACGTTGCATTTGTGTGTGTGTGTGTCACTGCATGCTTTTTTATGCCCAGATGTTAGCCTCAGGAAATGCAGTGGGAAGATTTAAAGAGGCAGCATCACTTCAGATGCATTTTTCTGACTCCAATGAGCGTAATATCCCTTGAACAAACACTCACAGTGTTTACCACAGAGAATGATCCTCCAAGGATAAACACTTTTCTCAGCAGACATGATCTGGTGTGAAAGAGAACCTCCATTCCTCTTTTCATCAACCAGGTCTCCATTTATCAGACATTAACCTCCACAACTGGAATGATTATTAATATTTTTAATTCCATTTGAGGGTGGAGAGGTTTTACAGTTGGAGTCTTGCTGGGAGAATGCCCTCTGTAGTAAAGTGCTGAAATAATGAGAGAAGAAACTCCTGTTTCTTATTTTTAGTTTCTGTTAGTCCAGAAGGTTCAGTTTCGTTTCAGAACTCAGAATGTGTGTATATATGTCAGAATTGAGAAAAGAGTTGTTTAAACATTTCCAAGAACATACACAGTAAGAAGGGACATCTGTGGGACATTTTTGTTCTATTTCATGATTCAGGATATTAGGAATATTAAATTGCAATTTTATTTCAGTTTATGACTGAATTATGACACATTGGAAATTTTGTTGGCAATTACATGCAAATAACTGTGGTGTCCTAGTCAGGATGACCTCATTTTCACAAGAACTAACTTTGTTTCAATTTTTTCCTTTGCTCACTTCCATGCCCGTATGATTCCTCTGTGGCAGCACTGAGGAGTGGTGGACAGAAGCAACGATCATTAGAGAGCCACAGCCTGTTCCTAAGCATGGAGGAGCATTTAGATTTGCGCAGAGAGTAAGTAGGACGCTCTTAATTTTAAATGTGTCTTAAATCCCCTGTGTAAATGTCTGGAGCCTACAGACCTAGTTTCAGTCAGCTCCACCACTGCTGATACATCTCCTCATGGCTCTCCAGCTGAGAATGCCCCCCATCAGGAAGAAGCCACCACCACCACTCCCGCCCACACACCAAGCCCCCTATGCTCTACACCCCCAAGCCTTTCTTCCCCAGCTGCAGGTTGCAGGGGGGGAGATGGTGTGTGTGTGTGTGTGTGTGTGTGTGTGTGTTGGGGGTGGGGGGTGGGACAAGGTCAGGCACTGCTCTTCTCTCCTTGGGTGGTTTATACTGTATAGTGACATACAGTGTTGTCATCAGAGGAAGCAGAGGGGGGTGGTTGTTGCTGCTGCAGCTCCTCTATTTCCAATGGGAATATTCTAGAATGTGTTCATTGAGGCTTTCGCCTTACTGGTCTTCAATCTCGCGTGTGCTTCTCACCAGTTTCAGGGGATGACGAAGAAATGCAATTAAGACTGTTGGAGCCTACCATTCCCCACCCCAAGCAGTCTACCATTCATGACACATCACAGAGAAATATTCACTGGCTTACAGCGGTGGCTTGTACCTGCACCACACACTGCCAACACCACAGTGATAAATTATTCCAACATTGCAATGTTCAGCTTGCCGTTGTGGTGATGCTCAAATCAAGTAAAGAACATTCCCACTTTTTGACATATTTGTATGCAGGAATTAAAAATGTATTTTCATGGTGTATGGTGATACGAACAGATAAAACACACCTGTTGTTCCCACCTGCTGCCTTTCCATTGTGCAGTCCTGAGCTCAGGCTCAGATCACCAGTTACTGATCCATCACCAAGAGACATGAGTTAGCAAACATCCACAATGCATTTACATTCAAACTCACCACCACACCAAGGATGTCACTGGGGAAAGGCTTCCTAACTCAACATGACAGTGAATACTATTCAGTATATAAACTGTCAGAAACATTTTGTGCTGAATATGTTTACCCCTTGTGATTAGGTTTTATGTCCTCGTATAAAAATGATGGTATTCAAAAGCACTGCATCTCGTAACCCAGGATAACATGTGTGTTAGTAGAAACTAAAGCAACAGTAGTACAATTATAGCAAGATTGAAGAGAACTCGACTTTACAATCCTGATATGAACTATGTAAGCATATACACAAAGATTTGGAATACATTGCAATACATTAATGTGAGCTTCTGATTTGCTATAAAAAATATTTTGTTCAACTCTCATGTTCAACTGCTACTATACCTTTAAAATGTGAGCAAATAGAATTAGCTTACTCACTAGTGTATACTGAGACCTACTTTCCCACTTTGCTTTAACCTCTGACCAGAGAGAAAAGCAGTTTTATGTCTTCCCTTCACTGTGTGACCTTGGGAGGGCTGGGCCGCTGCAACATGCTTAAATAACTTGGTTGTAACCCAGCACATGTCACAGCAGCAGAGGGGAAATAAAACATTAAGAGGTACTGCCTCGATTTACAGTGTCAGGAAAAAGAGGGAACAGTCCCTCAGATTTGATGCTTTACTTGCTTGTGTTGCTCAATAAATAATGAGTAAAGGGGAAATTGTGGGTAGTATATGTCAGGTGTACTTAAGAGTTATGCACTGGTAGAGCTCAGCAAGGACAACATAAAGGTCACACATATCTACATCTGATTGTATGTGAAGTCAGAATCTATTTTTTTTTCATCTACATTTAACATGTGACTTGTTCAGATTGAGTGAGCAACCACAAAAATGTAAAAGGACTGAAAACTCCAGCTCTATTAGAAAACACACAAAGTGAACCATGATGATTTTTACTTTTAAGAGTCAGAGAACCTTCATACACATTGTTCACAAAAAACAATCATTTTGGTCACAGTGCCTTTGCCTTCCTTCAGTCCATTACTGTAATTTACCTTGCGGTTACACTTCACCACTCACATCCACTTAGCTGGCTGTGTTAAACACCTTAACACAACTCAAATTGGAGTAAATAACTGCCACTGAAACCTGGCATCAACCAATGATATCCTCCAATATTATTATTTCAACAGGTCTCAGTCTAGACACAGCTCTGCATGAAACTACAGAGCGTAATCTCAAACATGGTCACAGACAGCATTCTTACAAGTCTCCTTTAATACATAAATGTACATACATGTACAGTCAAATTTATTATACATGTGTGGTTCTGAAAAGATAAACAATTGTATTTTATTTGTATTCTTGTTTACCCAAGTCAAGAAATCCAGGAGATGCCTTCACTCTTCCTTAAGAGTTCCCCAGGGCTGTGCCGGGTCTGATGCGAGACGTTCCTGACTGAGTGCTCCATCCCATAAATGTTACAGAAGCACAGGAGAGCAGCACCGGTGGCTGTCACTATAGTGATGCATCTCAGCTGGGCTACCTCTGGCTCTGTCAGGCACTCCCACACACTCAGTCTGGAGTCCTGCAGTTTGGGAAGCTGCATGGGGTACCTGGCACCAGGGATGCAACTAGTTCTGATTCATTGACAACAATGAAAGTGAACAATAAAAAGGGCCATCAAAATGTTGTTTAGAGAAAATCACTTTCCACAGAGAATGTTCTTCTTACGTCTTAAGAATGTCCTTCTAACATCCTAATGACTGTGCAGTCAGTAGAAAAAAGAATGAGAAAATTTAGTTCAACACAGACCAGACAACGAACCAGCAACTAAAGGTAAACAATAGGTGGCCTGGTCGTCATAACCTGGTCATGGTCTGGATACTTTGCAGTTGTCTCCCACTTCCCAAAATATCTCTGTACCTACTGGAAAGACCAACATCCACACAGATCAATGATTCTGATAGTGTCTGCTAAGACACGATAGGAGTGGGACGAGTGGGCCCACCTCCATCATGTCAGATGTAAAATCCCACTTTTGATTGGTTCATTTCCTGAACTAGGGAACCAAAATGGAAATCGGCGTTGTAGCCAAACTGAGCTGCACAGTGAAAATAAATCCTGCTAGCATATCAGTATGTGTGTCAGTCAGGCTAGTGAGCAAGGCTTTTATATTTGTCAATATAGTTTTAAGCATATCTAAGAATCCATTAAAAATATCATGAGATTCACACAAAAACAATTCCCAATTTTTTGCCATTGTATTGCATTTATCACAGGAAACTCACAACTCAAGAAGAGAGCACAGAAATGAAAAGTAGAAGGCTATCTTGAAAAATAATTTACTTTATTGTGGTGAACAGGGAAATTGTGAGTTTAGTATCACAGGACATTAAATGGCTTTGTTTCCAATGCAAACAATACCATTCTGAACATGAATAGCAACCTACGTAGGGAGGAGAGGAAGGAAGGGCAGCATTCAGTGATTCAAGTGCATGGGGCACATACTCATATAGCTCCATAGAAAAACAAAGCAATCTGAATACAAATGAAAAGACCATATGAAAAACATGCTCCCCACACAGGAACAGTACAGAGGACACCCAGACTCTGAAGGTGGCCAAAATGTGCAGTTGGGAGCAGCCATAGAATGTGAGGTACAACTACTGACCACTCAAGGCCTAACTTTCCCTGTTTGGGTCCTCGTGTGTGTATGTGTGTCTGTGTGTGTACGTTTGCGTGTGTGTACGTTTGCGTGTGTGTATGTACGATTGTGTCTTCGAATTGCCAATTCTCAGTCTTCATGAATGTTGAAAAGCTTGGCCACTTCATTGAGATCAGCGTGTTCCTCTCCATCCTTGATGATCTAAAATGGAGCAAACAAAAAAAACAAAACTGAACAAACACTCTACATACATAAAAGGGATGTGGAAGCAGGATACACTGGCCATTAAACACAGGAAGAGATGACGAAGATGAAGAGATTAATTTGGTCAATGGATCTGGATAAGGTGCCACAAAAAATAGCAAAGTAGCCATTACCTAATAGGTTGGTAATAGTTGTTAACTATTACCAATGTGTTGATTAGTCATAAATTAATCGTTTTTCACCATTATGTAAGTATTAATTATTTGAGTAAAAACTATATTTTACTATATTAAGACAGAGCAAAAAGACGTTATTAGGTTGAGTTGATGTTTGTTAATGTCTTGATGTCTTGCCCTGACTAAAGAGTTACCTTGACATTAACTCAGTATGACATTATTGTTTATAAACTTACTACCGTACAGTTAGTACATTTTTTACAAGTACATTTATTAACATATGCTATTAATCTATTAATTTCAATGTCAATCACTCCGTTGGAACCAAATAAAGTTGGAACAGTAATTATAAATAATTTACAATTATTTATTGTAGTATTTAGTTACATTTAACATTTGTATCATCATTATGTTACTATGTTAACAACACCACGTTCATTCTATTATGCCTGGTGTTTCCTTGATACATAGTTTTGCACCTAGCAATAGTATATTCATAGCAGTAGCAACTATGGACATTTCTAATTACTCAAACTTAATGCAAAATAACACCAGCGACAAAACAGCGTTATATGACATTAGTGAAAATGTCGTTTAATTCACAAGATTCGGAACATGCTTATTTTACAATGGCTGTCAGCTGTAGCTGGTAGGACTGCACACACACACTCTCTCACACACAGACACCCATGTTGTTTGTCAGTGTCAAGGATCCGAAATACTTAAAATAAAGTTCTTTCCTCCCTAACATTGTGTATGTCATTGTTTCCCAGTGCAAAACAGACCCATTGGAAGACATATGATTACGGTACAAATTTTACTAAATATTACAATAAATATTAGTACATCATTTATAATTATTGTTTCAATTACTTTATTAAAAGGAACTAAATGCTAATAATTATGTATTAATAAAATATTAGTTAGTTATGAAGAATGTTTCCGCCTGAAATGAACAGATTTGGTTGACTGGAGAAGGAAAGTAAAAAAATATTTAATATAAAAGTATATGTTAACAGATTTAGTATTAACCTAATAAAATTATTAATTAACTGTAAGATAGTAAGTTTATAAACACACATGTAATATTGAGGTAATGTAAAGGTTATTAAAGTAAAATGTAGTTTTAATACAAACAATTAATGCTTAAAGAACTGTGAAATATCTGTTAACTTATGTCACTACACATACACTGGTAATAGTTAACAACCCTTACCAACTATTGGGTAATGGCTACTTTGCTATCTATTATGGCACCTTATTATAAAGTGTTACCATAATTTGTTTAAACTCTGGAAAAAAAGTTTATGATGAATTTATGATGATAGGCCCTAAACAGCTGAATAACAGCTTACCTCCACACAAAAACTTAGTGACCTTTCACTCTCACTCTCATTTAACACTATCCTTTGAGGATGTGGAAAAATGAATCCATGCATTTGTTACCTCCAGGCTTGATTATAGTAATGCTCTGTTCTCTGGGTGTAGTAATACCTGTATTAAAAGCCTACAGCTAATACAAAATGCTGCAGTCCGAACACCCACTAGAACTTAAAATATGATCATATCTCTCCTATCCTTGTATCCTGGCTTCCTTGTTAAAATCTAATCAATTTTAAAATACTCCTCCTAACCTATAAAGTCCTCCATGGCCTTGCTCCAACATATATTAAAGACTTACATGTCCCCTACTACCCTGCTAGACCCCTAAGATCACAGAACGCTGGTCTCCTTGTAATCACGAGAATATCAAAATCTACGATAGGAAAAATAACTTTTTGCTACTGTGCACCTCTCTTGTGGGAAGATCTCCCCCCAAAACACACACACATGAGAAGCAGACACTTTCATTACCTCTAAGTCTACACTTAAAACATTTCTCTTTACTGCTCCCATAGATATGGATGGTGCGCAGTAGATCCTTACTCTTCATGGGTCCTTTTCGGAAGGACTGCCTCTGCTGCTGTCTCCAGCTGTAGGGCATTCCTGCAGTGGTGTTGAGTTGCCATGACCTTAGAGGGTCTGGACATTCAGTAGTGAGATTCGATTGCTTGCCTGAGCTGTTTAAGTTTAAGAAAGACTGGATCAGCCCCTGGTTGATAGCTTTCCTTGACTGATGGCATTCTAGTTTTGCATTCACAATGCCTCCCTCTGTTCGCTGACTGGACTGGTTAAAATGCCTCCTGAGACAACAAGCTCAATGGGATCAAATCCAGACTAGCACTGTAGGCAGATGATAATCAAGCAGATAATATATAAATATAACTAAACTGAATATAATTGAATTGAATTCTTCAACTTTAAGCTGCCACTGAATCTGAAGACTGAATCTAAGACTTGTTTTTTTCTCTCCATCTCTGAGCACAAATGATCAGACTGAAAACTTTTTTTAGGATAGCCTCTTTCACTTCAGTGCTCCTGCACACCTACCAGCCATTATAAATAACATAAAGGCATATACTCCAGGCCAAAATGACAAAAACAAGTTTTCCAGTTGCGTAATAACTGTATAATAACTAAAACTATTATAGAACAGAAGAAACTAAGAAACAAAGAGGATAGGACTAATAACACACACTAGCACCAAGGGATGAAGGCAATTCACACCTATGTGGAAAGTATTGTTAAACTCCTCAAAAATAAAATCCTGTGATATCTTTTTTTTTTGTCATGTCTGTTCATACTTTGAAAAAGAGGGGAAAAAAATCTTGAACGGCATTTGAACATTCCATAAACATTCTGAGCAGTGGAGTGTCAAATCTGACCTACATTTTATGATGCTGCGTCCTAGTGACCATGCTGAACAGAACTGACACCCTGCCATTTAGCAGAATGGTTGTCATGGTGATCTGCTGATATTCCTATAGCTGTTGCAAGAGATCAGTTTGATGTGCTCTAATTCCAGGCGACATTTGGAAGCTTCTAATGATTATCAAGTGCCTAATTATGTGCTCTTGGGGCTCAGCTGGTTCAGCAGCCAAGGTCATGGACTGGCAATTCACAAGCTGCTCAACAATAGGCTGAATGTGGGCATTCCTGCCCTCACACTTCTTCTAAGTGAGCGTGTGCTTTGTGATATCCATGAGGTTTCTTTTGACTTCCTCTGCTTTATTTAGAAGACAAAGGGATCTACAGTAGAGATTTAGTGTTTGACCAGAGTCCTTGCTCGCTGGACATTGGACCCATGACCTTGGGTTTATTATCGTTGCACAAAGCCTGTTACTAACCTTCCTGGCAATGGGCATTCTGTTGAAGACATTCCACAGAACGATTCCCACCACCACCTTGTCACGTAGGTAAAAGATGACGCCCTTGCCGTAGTCGTCCTTCTGTTGTGTTAGTGGGGGCGCTGCGGCTGTCCCAGGCTTCACGCTCCCGGCCACTGCCTCCGTCTCACTCTCGGACCGGATCCCAGTTCCTGCACATTTCCAACAAGCAAAGTGGGCTTTTAAATCCAGCATGAGGTTTGCTAGCACATTTATTCCCTACAGTGGAGCTAGGAAGTGTATTAAACGAAGAAGGACAAACATTTTGAAGAGAGCCTGGGGTTTACACTTGCGCTCCAGTCACTTTTAAAACCACAGTAAATGCACATTTTTCCTTTTTAAAAGGTGCCCTGCCAGACATCTATAGAGTATTTTAAATTGTTCCCTGAGGTTTCTAAAGATGGTATGTAACTTTGGCTGGGCTGAAAATGATCCGAGGAGACCTTAACACCACCCTATGCAACCTATTCAAATAGGCCTAGAGTAAAGTGCCTAATTTTTTGGTCTATGATAATGAGCTGCTGTAGCATGTCAGCCCTGCATAGCACGTCGAGTGAATATTTACATTCGTTCACTAATGTCAGAATTGCAAGAGAGGAAGAACTAAATATTTTGGAAGATTACATTTAAGAAGAAGCTGAGGAAGACATATCATAGGCTATGCACAACTACCAATTGCTTGGGGATTGGAAACAGACACTTTGAAACGGTAAGCTTGCAATGTGTAGGGTTTCACAAAGTTAGTCAATACCATGTATAACTGACTGACTTTTTGAATTAACCTGATTTCTCTGTTTATTTCATTTCATTGGCCATTGCAGACAGCAAAGGTAGTATTACATTTTCACATACACATATAACACAAACTCATATAGACCCATTTCAGAAACAACAGGTGAAAATGGTTTTGAGTGGCAGGACACCTTTAAACATTCCTTTTCATTATGCACACATGATGTTCTCTCTCATACAGTAGGGATAAACAGCCCTCTAAGGCCCACCAAGAGATGGGAGAATGATGCGTGGCTATGGTATACCTGACTTCTCTGTTGCAGCTTTGGGGGTGTCTTTTGCCGTGGCTTTAGCAAATACCCCTACTGTGGGTAGGCTGCTGTCAACAATACCAATGGCCTCATATCCAACATCTGGACCCAGATCACTCCTTTAAACAGAACACACACACACATACACACACACACACACACACACACACACACACACACACACAAACACACTATTGAAGTTAATAGCTCCAAGCAGTGTATGGAGAGATGACAGTAACAGAAGAAAACAGCATGGAGCGTAAATATAGGTCACTGCTCTTGCCACCCTGGAGAGGATACATGCGTCAACAATGCAAATTACAAACACTCTCTTGAACCCTCCCTGCACTTTGGGTCTCAGGGATCTTCCTTAACCCTTTTCAGACCATTATGCCAGAGACTTTAACATCACATCCCATCCCATGTCTACTGCACAAACACCAATAAATACCCCATAGATGCATAGTGACAATGAAAGGTAATGTCAGACCCAGTGAATGAAATAAATGAAGAGGTGGAAAGGGATGAGGGCATAAATGATTATGCAGCAGTGTTGCCCTGTTGCTATTATTACGTCCCTCAGTGTAAACACAGGGCATTGCAGAGGACGTACCAAAACATAGACTGGTGCCAGTAGGGTTTGCTTGCGCCCGTCATGTTCTCCCCTGCCAGTCGTCCGCTGACCACCGCATGGTCATGGTGCTCTACTCGCCGCCTGCCCAGTTTGATGTCATAGAAGCACGCTGCATCACCAGCCTAGGAGAACGTCACACACACCCATTTATCACTGATCACAGTGTTACACACTTAACATCATGGAAGACCTTGGGAACCTCAATCTGAAATGCATGCAAGTTATGTGACAAGACCTCTTAGAACAGGATACGATATGTTATTGATATGTTTGATTTGTTTTTTTGTTCTGTGACAGTCTGACTTCAAAGCAATGCTAATGGAAGGAAGAGGAGGCTACTAAAATACCCACCACCCAAATATTTGATCGGGCTTGGAGTTCAGCATTGACACGGTAGCCTCCAAAGTCAGAGTCCACTTCCAGTCCAGCTGATTTGGCCAGCTCCACACTGGGCTCCAAGCCAACAGCAGCCACCAGGTGATCTGTCTTGACCTACGGAAGCCCAAATGGGACACACAGATCAGTGGTCTTGTGATGTCGAGCAGGAGCCGCACTGGAAGCAAACGTTCTTACCATGCGTCCATCCTTTAGCTTGATCTCAACTTTCCCATTCTTATAGTTCACGTTCTTGACCACGGCATCCGTGATGACCTTCACCCCCTCTGGAAAAGGTCAAACCACATGTCACTGAATCACTCCTGCAGGTCATTTCATTTACAGGGCAGCACAAGGCAATGCTGGACCAAACATAACACAGCAAACTCTAAATGACACTGAAAGGTCAGAGGGCCTTGGGAAGATTCTAACACTATCCTGAGAGCCCTCGGAGAGGAACTACTCCTAGCAGCCCTACTGGGCTATGAACATGCATGTTAAGCTCGGCACATTACTTTTTTTCTCCATCCTGCCATCCTAATCCCATTAGCAGCAGCAGTGGAAAGCTCTAGGCGGCTCACCTTTCTTGACCTTTGCTGTTGTCCAGTTGCTTAGGTACTCTGGCAGCACCTTACCCATGTTGCCCTTCTCAGGAAACATCTGGATGACCTCTAGACCCATCTCTTCAGCTGGGTGGGGAGAGAGGGGGAGAATAGGCCACATTACAGGACTGTACCCAAACAAGGTATCTAAAGCAACCTGCTCTTAAGGGAGGAAGAATACATATGAAATCGAGATATACTATGTATCAATTTAAAGATGAGTTGTTTCTACTGGCAAAAGGCTAAAAATACATTTTCTGTCATTTAAAATGTTTTAATGAAAAAGCCCAAAGGGCAGTAATATAATAAAGGCAAACATGAAAGGGTCAACCCTTGAAAACACAACCCCAGCACTTTAAACTGTGTGTGTTGGTACACCTGTCCATGCTGTACTATGTAGTACAACTGACAGCCATAGCTATTTCTGTCCTCCTCAAACATGAGCTTTACATGGCATTTCAGTCCCGGAGGATGTGAAGCTCATGTTCAATGTGAATTATGCATCTTAAAGAATTCAGCTTACATCGCCTTCCCAAGGCACAGGCCAGTTCACTGCCCAGGAACCCTCCGCCGATGATGGTGATGGATTTGACTTCTCTTGAAACCTTTTCCAAGGACTTAAAGTCTTCAACCTAGAAAGCATACACACATACAAAGATAAAGGGTATGACCACCATTTTTTTTATTTCAGCTTTAAATTACAGTTTTAATGCTGTGTGTCATGCCACATCTTTTCAAAGGAACATCAAGGCCAAATGTGTCAACTGAGCAGAAAGCACCGTCACCATGCTCAGGCCCCATACTGCTCTCTGGTGGTCATAAATAAACCTACATGTGTGCAATGTTTAAGTGGGGCTGCTAAGCAATTAAACATTTTAATTGCGATTAGAAATGTATGCAGTTAATTGCGATCAATTGAAAAAAAGTGAAATGACTGTTAGACTTCATGTTTGTGTCAATTAAAAGATAACCATATCTCCTCAAGTATGTCATGTACAAACATACTGTATGAACAGTGCACAGGATTGCAATTCAGATTTTGATTTCAAATTAGACTGATATTCTTTGACATAATGGCTTCCCTTCATTTATTGAGCATATACACAAAATATGATTTGGAGACATATCCTGTAGTATAAACAAATTACTAAATTGTAGTCTGCAGACTAATTTGTATTCACAGGGCAGAGCCAGTTTACCAAGATGCAGACCACACCAGACCAATTACAGGCCAGTTAAGGTGGCTTGTGCCAGTGGGCCAAATGGAGGATAAATGAAACATCTCCATTGTTCAGGGCAGCTCTTCTCTTCTCTAATCTTATCTACTCTGCTCTGCTCTACCTCTTTCCTCTCTCAATCTTGCTGGAAGGCCATCTTTCTCTTTGACCCATATCCCTCTCTCTCTTGAGTTTGTTTACATTCTTGGTTTATTCTTGTTTTGGGTTATCTGGTTATCTCATCGCTTATGTTTCATTTAATTATGTCTTTTATGGCATTCAGTTTAACTGCTATTGACACATTTGAGTTTATAGCTTACTTTTAAATAAACCATTCATTATTCTACCAGTTCATATATCTCTTTTTTTCCAAGAGTGCCATGCCACTCGTGGCCTTTCAGCTGGTAAACTCCTTGGTAATATTCAAGGCCAACCTATTTATTTTATGGAGTCCAGATTAAATGTAGCTTCCTGTAAGATTAATACATGCAGGTCCTTTGTCTGGAGTATTTGTAAACCACCAGGCTACCTTCAATCGACAAACAGAGGTATGAAAATGTGCACCTCGCAGTCACGTCACGTGATTAGTTTACGGAAAATAACCTTGTACTGCCACGCACATGGCCTATATAAACTAAGCGGTGGGTTCTTTTAAGAGGCAGTAGAATTCTGCAAAAAGTTAATGTTAAAACCATCATTATTTGCATGCCTATTGCCTCCCATGCAAGGACATGACATGAGGCTGGGCTTCATTCACTCACCTTTCTGAAAAGCGTTGTTCTCTTTATCACATCATCTCCCGCTCTTTCAATCACCTGCAAGTTGCGTGGAACACCACCTGCAGAGAGGAATATAATAAATAAAAGATAAATGTTTTCAAAACTTAGTCAGTGACTGAATCATATATACAACAATTAACACAACAGTGGGTGAGTGTGTCTGTTCCTGAGTCACCTGTGGCAATCAAACATTTGTCATAAGAGATTTCTGCACCATCTTCCAGTTTTACTTTATTTCCCCTCACATCCATGTGCACCACCTGCACAAAAAATAACATAAAAAAATAATCATTTGTGTACTCAACAAACAGAACTGTAAAGCCTGTTCCATAAAAACGCTGTTTCTTTTTAAAAATGAATGTTGATGTAGATGACAAGTGTTACATGCACATTAAGCACAAACTCACAGTGGTCCATGTCCCCACAACAGCCTATTAAACTGTAGAACTCTTCCACTGTCCCTGAGGTATGGACAGTGTGACCCCTTGGACAATTACCTTTCTCCCTGTCAATACTGCTACACCACCATTCTCCACTTTCACCAACTCCATGGGATCCACGTAAAATGAGGGAGGCTGGAAATAAATACTAATGGAATAAAGACAAGAGATGAAAGTCACAATACAATTCTTTGCCAAGGAAAAATAGCAAATGAATCTGATCTGACTGCTCTCTGTATGATATTGTGATTTAGTGCTTTAGACCTTCACACATTCATTAGACAAAAAGTATTATTATTTAAAAACATTTTTAAACAACTGGTGGCAACACTGCAAATGCTGACACGGATTCCAAAACTGATTCCCAAACCACTGAAACCTTAAATATAAAACTAAATAACAAAATAAACAATTAATGTAAAACACACAGCATACAGAAGAAATGCAGAATGCATACATCACTTCTAAGGGATGCAGCTGTACTTAACCTCTTTCCACTTGAGTGTGTAACTATGTCATCTGCCAGTTTAATTTTATTAACCTTGAGGCCTTGCAAAGCACTGTTTTTCACAATAACATGCTGCCACAGGAGCTGCCAAAAAGCTCCCTGACGAATGCAGAGCACTGTTACACACGAAACATGCACCATGCAGCCACACGCACCTTCTTTCTTTGCCATTCCACTGTTTGAAGCGCAGTGACTCTGTGACCCCTGGGTCATTGGAAAACCACAGCTCTTTGGAGAGTGGGGGTCGCATGTAAGGGAGATCGGGCTCTTCTGTGACAATTAGCACCTGTGCAAACACGCTACACTTAGCTATTCAAACAAAGCACACTGAATTGCATGTATACATTACATGTGCAAGAGCAGCTTATGGTTTAACACAATGAATACAGTTTTCATGTAATATGATAAATAGCAAAGCCATCCACAATGGCAGGCAGTACCCCACTGCACTGGTTCCAGCCTAATCCAATATCTTAGCAATACCTCATCCTCTTTGTAGATACTCTGATTGTACATACTCTGTACATGTGAAGCTATTACCATGTATAACCCAGGCAGATAGTGTGTTGGGCCTTTGTTTTCTTGTATGTTATCAACAGGTTTCAACAGGTTGTTATTTTGGTATGTTATCAACAGGTTTCAATCTAATATGATTGCTGTGCTAAAACTGTGAGTATGTTCTACTGCTTATGCCACAAGAAAGGCAACAAGCAGTTTCTGGCTGACATCCAACTGGACCAGAATGAAGCTTGATTGTTTTTTTTGTAATTAGGCATTGCAAGCCCTGAGAAACACAGACTGGCCTACCCTGGCACCTGGGTCCCTCGCCCGAATGGACCTGGCAGCTGCAAAGGAAGCAGTACCTCCACCAATCAGGAGGTAGGGGGCGTGTTCAGGCACCAATGAGAGGGTGGCTTCTGTGGGGGCTGTGGGAGCAGGTGCTGGCATCATAGAGGCTGGTGTTGGGGAGGGGGGTGCTGAAGAGTCAGGGCAGAGGGGGGCACAGAGACAAAAGGATTGTATTAACAGTGCACCTTGACTGATGAGTTCAAGACTATCACTTCATTTAGTGACAGCTTTAATGTGTTTGTGTATCTTCACTCTGTAAAGGTTGAAAAAGAGGGGTACCCATGTGTGAGCAATTAGCTTTAACCTTAAACTCCATCAGCATTGTAAACCTTGAGAAAGACAGACAAAACTTCAGAAAGCTCCAAAATCCATCATGTGTGAGCATTTAACCATTATCCATAACCCAGGAGTCCAATGTGCGAGTCCTTAACCATTATCCGTAACCCTGGAGTCCACAATGTGTTTAACCAAAGTATTTAACCATTATCCGTAACCTTGACACGAGGGGGGGGAGGGGGGGGGGGGGAAGCAAAAGAAATGGAAGGGAATGGTGCATCCAGGAAATTCATCTTGTACACTATGTGAATGCTCGTACCATTTAATATTAGCATTATTTATAGTACTATAGTCCTTGAAAGTGGAGCAAGGGATTACTGTGAGACCGGTGTTGAGGAGAGTAAGAGGGAAGGCTATGAGGTCTGAGTTGAATCTTGAAGGGAGGGTTTAGTTTCCCCATGCTGCGATGGCAGCAGAGCCCTTACCACTCTTGGCCACAGGAGGCTCTATCTGCTCGGTAGAAACCTCAGGCGCAAGTTCAGCTACAGCTACTGGAATCGCTTCAGCTAGGAGAGTTCCCCAAATACGTTTTGGGAAGGGAGAGAAATATTTCAAGTTAAATCGCATAATTCCACACAGAAAGGGACTAAATTGCACAATGGATAATGAAGATGACCGCTGTTCCCCACTGTTCTTACCACTTTCTACTACAGCGGCAGAGGGGGGTGGCTCGCTTGGCTCCAGGGTGATGGTTTCTGAAGATGGCTCTGGTCAGCACAGTGCAGTAAGGTTATTGAGACAAAAATGATGGCTGATCGAGGACAAAACTGATGAGAAACTTGAACCAAAAAACTCCATTCTCTGCTCAAGCTTACCAATGGTCTCAGCCTGGGGGGCTGAGGGCTCAGTTGGGACTTCTATTGGGGTCTCTTGTATAGGCTCTATCCATAAGCAGAAGGGTGGTAAAACATAGAGAACTTGTTTGGGAGCCACATGGACAAAGTAAAAATCAAAATAACATCTTCATCGTCCACAATCAGACAGTCTTACCACTTGTTTCAGACTGCACAGGTTCTTCCGAGATCTTCTCGTCAGCAGGTACCTCTGGTACGGACTCTGTTAAAGACTCTGTAAAGATACATTTAGCTTTCGACTGTGTGCCTGATGATACTCCCATTTGTTGGTTATAGTTACAGGGTGTAGGGTAAGTTAAGCTTTACCAAACTCATTGTTAGGTACAAGCACTAATGTAACCGAAAAAGGAACAAAATAAAAAGTAAAAATGGCGGAAAAACAGAAATGACAGAAGGCCCCAGGAGGAAACCAATCTTCATTTTCATTGGTTCTTACCACTCGTCTTAGCCTGCACAATTGGCTGATCTGGTGTGGCTGCGGGTATACAATCTTGTGCAGGTTCAGTGACAGATTCCACTATGGCATCTTGAGCAGCTTCTGCAATTACATCTAGACCACTTTCTGTTACAGGCTCTGGGACGACTTCTGAAATGGTTTCAAAGGCTTCTGACACCACAGCTCTAGGAGTTTCTGCTTCTGCTGGAGGGGCTTTGCCATGTCGGAGTTGTATGTTTAATCACGATGGTGGAAGAAACAAGCTTCCAAAATAAACATCTTCCATTAAGGATCACATCTTACCACTTTCTGATGACTCCACAAAAGGTAATTCTTCAGAATGTACAGGTGTTGCCTCTTCTTGGAGCTCTACCAAAACAATCCATTTCCAAAATTAGCATGAAGAAAACTGAATGGGGAGGGTGAAGGGTCGAGGCTCTCCATAGCTTTAACGGTTCTTACCACTCTTCCCAGGTTCTTCTGTGGACGGTATTTCAATGGTCACAACATCTTCACCAGGTACTGAGAGCACAAGAGCAATGTATTTCCTTCATTTTTGATCATGTCCAGTCTTCTTGAAACACTTATTTTCATTCCAACTCAAACTAACAAAAGTAACATCCATGGATAAAATAAAACTAATGTAGACTTCACATCTTCTGCAAAAATTTACACGTATTACTTTCTGCTGTAGTAGAGGGGGATTCTGATACTTTAGCCAAGACAGGATATGACTTCTCAGTTTCTGTCAAAGTAAATGCAGGTATTCAAATGCTGTCAAACAGTCTTCATGTGACCCAAAAATTATTCTTTAGACTTTGGACTTTGAAAAGTCAGAAAAATTGAGACTGGTGCCCATCAAAACAAAAACACAACAGCTGATCATCAAGACAGAAGTCTTACAATGGATACTCCTGTGAACACACTTTGCATAATGGAGTTAGCAAGAGATGCAAATGGTATGTTTGACCAACTATCAACAATAAACTTTCAAGATGGAAAGTTTGATGAATGACACAGGCGAGTGAGAATTCCATTTGGATTTTGATGTGGACAGAAACAATGTGCAAACTTCAAAGACATACCCTCAAACCAACAATATTTAAAGACATGAAAAACACCTCTAAAAAATCCAGATGATTTACTTTTTAAACCTTTTTCCAAACTAGCCTCTCTATTAAAAATTTCCTTCATGAGTTAAAGTGTGGTTGGGTGAGGAATGTCAATGAAGTTTTAGAAAAAGATATTGGAGCAAATTATGCATGTCTATGCAAGACAATGACCAAGACAAGTGTGGGGGGGGGGAATAAAAATGCCACAGGTAAGATGCAACAGGCATAAAGAATATAGAATATGGTAATGAGGTACATGAAAGAGGAGGAAATTTATGAAGTGTTTGACTGTTACATGCACGTGCATCTATAAAGCAGCATGCACTCCTAACCCCAACCCATGTGGATGCTGTTTGGGTGCTGAGAAGTTCTCAACAGTCTACTTTTTTTCTGTTAACACACAGACACTGGTGAGAGTGAGACACATGAAATAGGGAAGATGCTGGCAAGTTCTGGGCAGACGTTCCAGAACTCATTTGATAGAACCTGAGGGGAGTTCCGCTGGTTGTTCCGCAGATGGTGATGGTTCCTCTGAGGGTGTAGACAGGGCACTCTCCTCATCAGTCACTGACCGAGGCTCAAAAGCCTCTTCAGAGAGCTCTTTATTATGATGAGAGATCACACATCACAAGGCAGCTTGCAAGCATGTTCTACAGCTGCCATTCCCCTGACAACCAACTCCAGCTAAGTTTTAAAGATAACTCTTCATGCAGAAAAGGTGATGGTGGTGAATATGTCTACAACATCTCAACATGTCAGGGTCTCAACAAACTACTAGTTTTGATTTCCTGAGGTTATGAATGACAGAATAAGAGTGCTGCCTTTCACCTGAAAATATCCTGAACTGTTCAAATAACAACCATGCTAATCAATATTACCACTGTAATTTTTATTCAACAGTCACCAGGGCTGATGAATGTCAAGGTAAACTGGGCTAAGAAGGGAGTCTAATTTCCCTCAAATGTGTTGATTCGCACTGTGCTTAGTGCGAGAAGCTCTAGCAAGTAAACCCCACTAATCCCCTTATACCAGCCATGGTTGCATCCCTAAGGACCCAGCAGCTCAAACATCCATACTCAAGAGCCACCTTGGATCTGGATCTATCCAAGGAGAGATGTTCTGTGGGTTACTAGATAAAGTTTGTTGCAAATTAAAATAATTTCAAAAGGTAGCCCATCATTTTACAACTCCTCCAGTAGTTCGTCATGTAGCTTAGGCTAACATTAGCATGCTTCATGCTTTATTTTTTAATCCCTGGGCAACCCAAATTTAATGAGACACTGGAGGTACCATACTACACATCTGTAGTTTTGTTAAAAAAACATATAGCATGTAGCATTAAGCCGCTTTAATCAAAGCCTAAATTACTTCATGTTATGACCACTTTGTCTTGGTGATGAACCCTGACTCAAGTCCTGCCTTCTACCCTGAAGTCTCCTCTAGCACCAGTTAGCCCCAGCTGGCCCAAGGCCCCAGATTCAAGGTTCAAATCTGGGGCTAGTAGCACGGAGATGGCACCAGTTCAGCCTGGCTTGAGACGGTGTGAAAGCAGTTAGTCTCGGCCTGGCCTGGACTGACAGTGTCAAGGTGGCTAAGGAGAGCAACAGCTGCTCAATTGTTAAGCTCATTGTCTATGAGCTAAAGTGGCTCTTAAGTCGTATGTGTAACTGAACAAGACATTGCAAAATAGTGAATAGTGAATACTGGAAGGCAGTAAAAAGGGTAATTGTTAAGAAAGAGCGAATGAAATATCTCAAGCCCAAGTCAAGCAGAATCTTAGCAAGATCAACTAAAGAGAAAATATGCATCAGCTTAAGAAGGGATGGTAAGATAATATGAGATGAAGCAGACATGTATTAATGTATCATGTATCATGTATTAATGTATCATCCTGTAGGCTATTGTAAACGCTTGCTGTACGTGACACATGATTACTGAAAGCCTAAGGAGAGAGCAGATCCTGTGCTCTCTGCTATGTGTGCATTTGAGACAAAGAGGGGAAGAGAAGGTGGAAATCCTTCTTGTGCCAAAACCAAGGCTTTTACACATAATTTGGCACACAGATATTTACAGATCTGAAAGCTGCTATCTAGTGATTTTGACACAACCCACCTGAGATATTAACTGGACATCTCACTCGCACCCATCTGACCCATCAGTCATCCAACAGACTCCTATGGGTTATGAGTGGATCCACACATCACTACTGTCTACACTGGATGGATTGGAAATACAGAGAACTAAAGTCAATAAAGATTTAATGGGTAACATATTTCTCACCTTTTGTGGTTTCTGGAGCAGCTGCAAAGACAAAAACTGAAATGAGACTGGATGACTAATTTGAACACCAAAACAAGCAGTATACCAGCTGCAGAATAAAGAAGAGGCCATGTTGTTGAATCATATGACAGGTGAGCTCCAGTAAGACATTGCAGTTTGCTTCACTGCATGAAGACGGAATCAAACTAATGGTGTACATCAGGAAGTTATGCATCTGCTATTAATGCAAATTAGCATACAAGATTTAGGGATGCATTACACTCAAGTGCTAGCCTGGTCATGCCTTCCAAGCACTTCATCTTGATTATCATATCCATACAGTGCTAATCTGGATTTAATCCCATTGAACTCATTGTCTCAGGAAGCATTTTAACCTGTCCAATAAGCGAACAGAGGGAGGCGCTGTGAATGCAGAGCTAGAATGCTAGAATCAGTCAAGGTAAGCTATCAGTCAGGGGCTGATCCAATCTTTTAAAACTTAAACACCTCAAGCAAGCAATCGGATCTCACTACTAAATGTCCAGACCCTCTGTACGAAACAAAAGTGTAGAAAGAGGGTCTGGTTTTATTACCAGGCTACTCAAGTGCTGATATCAGTAGATGAATCCAGTGTTTGAAATGTGATGATTAAAGGTGCAGTCAGTGATGTTGAGCTGTCTGTAAACACTTAACAACAATTAACAAACATCCAGTTAATATCTCCTCATTATCCACTAGCTCTCCATTCTCGGAGGACACTGAAAAAAAGGTCTTCTGACACCCTAGCCCAAAAAACACAGGAAAGCTCTAACTTCATAACTTGGCCATGGCATTGTGATCCTCACCTGTCTGTACTTCATTTTGTTCTTCTGTCGCTTTGTTTGATCTGTTGGCAATTTCTGTGATCCTCTCCTGATACCTCTGCTGGTCTCCCCGTACCAATCCATAAGCCTGGAATGATTCAAATTAGCCAATAATCATCAATCGTTTTACAAAAGGCGTTACAACATGGATAGTAAAAACAGAAGTCCAGACAGAAATCCAACGTTCAGACATCAAAAACTGTTGGCTCCTGTATACTTTGTTTTTGTGTTTCCCAATAAAATATTTGGAAAATATTTGGAGCCTATTCTCAATACCTCCTTTCTGGTACACTTTTGCAGGTTTACTTACGCTTTACTAGATTGCCTGAGTAAAGCTGTGTCATACATGCAGGAATTTTCATCATCAATGCAGTCTTCAAAAAATAAATTGCATTCAAGGGACTGTATCATGGACTGCGTATCAAGCTACAAGTTGTTTAACTACATCCAGAAATCATACTTACATACACCGCTCCCCCTAAAAATGTGGCTCCAACTAAAACGTAGTATTTGGTGTTGTCTGAACCCCAACCCCCAGACGGCCCGCTAGACATCTGGGCCTTCTGAAGAGCCAGTCTCCTCTCATTTCTCAACACTGCCATGGAAAAGATTTGTGTCAGGCACAGTGGGGTAAAGGCACCACATTTAGTGAGACCAAAAACATCAGCATTCCTTTGTGTCAAATAAAATCTCAAGGCATCACATTTGAGGGACCTGGCTTCATAGTGGCTTCTTCAGTACTAACACAAGGACTGGGTTATGATTGGTTAGATGAGTTATCTGATGATCTGGACCATCACACTGAACTTTTTTCATATTGTACAGTAGGCCCATATCATCTAAAATTTTTACAGAGAAAAGAATGCATTCATAAGCCAATGTTGAATGCTTTAGCCAAATGCCATTATAGGGTATGAATGTAAAGACTGACATGATGTGACATTTTAACACAATGTTTTTTTCTGGCGACATGGAGACAAAGCCCCTTGGGAGACACGCAACTTGAGGCCACCTGGAAGTGCGTGTGTTGGTATTGGGGGATGGAGGAGGGTATATGACAGGTGTCATCATGCGATTAATGTTCTAAAGCTTGGCGGAAAGAGATATACTATAATTCATTAAGCGTTAAGACAGGCAGTATGAAGAAAAAGAACACGCGTTATGCAAGTTTGTTGTCCACGCAGGGCCTTGACAGGGGGCCCGTGTGACCACCAGAGTAATTCTTGAACGACCTTGGCTTGACGCAAACGTACAAACGCTAACTTACTGATCAGATCTCAGCATGTAACAACTTGTCGATAGAAGGCATCTTCGACGTATGTAATATTTTAGCTATATAACATGTCGGCGATTAGACTTAACACATTACAATTGACATTAAATTGTCAAACTTTCTGGCTATTAGCAATAATGACTGCACAATCACCAGACCTCTCTAGGATAGCACTAACCACTCACAATAAAAAGACAGTTGTCATGTGTTTAAAAATGAAATAATACTGTTACCATTAATGTTACCAGTGTTAACGTTACAATAATGTCAAACTACATGATAACTGGGTAAATAAACAAGTTTTGCGCACTTGCAAGTATCATCAACACGTTGCCATGCTAACCTTTGCCAGTGTCCAAATGTACACTATTCTTGCACACTCGTCTGTTTAACAGAAACCTGCATCGATGCACTATATCAAAATAAACGAACCAGTAGGTTGCCGACTTAATAACATTCGTGGGAATTTCAAGATATGACTGCATGCTAACGTTAGAGAGATGCCTGAATGGAAAGTGCAGGCAGGCAAGAACATATTCGGTCATTCCTGAGGTTCGAGATAGCTAGCTTCGCTAGCCAGCCAATGTAAAACGTCAGCGTTGACTGCTATCTGTACTTGCCTGCTCTTTTCGCATTATGTTGACACAAAGTTGAAGAGTTTCTGGCCAATGGAGCCAACTTTTTCCACACAGTTATGCACTTCAGCATTCTGGTCTGCGGGAAAGGACAGATGTGTTCGCTAAAACTACACAGCTATTCGGGGTACACGCTAGCGCTGTGTACTTTCCTCACGCGCAGTAGGCCGTCGGAGACTTTCACAGGTCATTCGATTCAGTCCATGCTTCCGCTCAGAAATCGAAGCACCGCCTTAAAACTGGAGGATTGGCCGGGGAGTGTTGAAGCGGATCAGGGATTTTTGGATTGGTTAAAGTAGAAATATTCGGGATATTTCAATGGATAAAAAATATGACAGTTAAAATTGTATGTTTTTTCATGCGATTGGTCAGGGTAAACCTACCCTGAACGCCATAGATGTGTTTGAATGTCTCAAATTTTATTTACAGTGCGATAGTCTACAGGCTGTAGTAATGTTATAAAATATCTTTAATGCTGTAAAATAAATACAAAACAGGAGAATGGTTTGTGTTGGATCGATGTAAGTGTATAATATATGCACACTTACACCAGTGAAGATTCGCGGTTCAAAGGCCTGCCTATTTCAGATTAATGCTGAGACAGCCATGCATGCCAAAAAAACATTTCCCAGCCATAAGCATATTTGACAAGAGGGGCGGTGTCAACCGGGAAACCCTATCTAGAAAAACACAGGACTGGATGTAGTTCGAACCTATGATTAAATCGAAAGTAAACTAAAACAGAACTTTCTTACACGGCATTTGATGAAGGCTGCGAGGAGTTATATAATTGATCTCAACTCCAAGATTTAGCATGATTGCCAATTCACAAATTCAGAATAACGACAGAAAATCGAAACAAATAACTGAACAAAATAAACAGCATTGTGCAACGAAATGGAACGTTATGCTGCTGACTTTGAGCTTAATACTTGGCGCAGAGACATTAATCTCTGCGCGTCTATTGCAAGGCCTTCTCCAGGACATTACAAAGGTAGGCTTAAGCCTTGGTTGAGATAACATGACAGTTTAACATCTTGTAAATATTATAACATTTTCCATTGTTAAATGAGCTCAACCGACTCACAGAATACAAAACAACCGTCCTAACTTAAGGTCGCGTTAATTAAACGTTTGCCTCTGTTTAGGCACAGGAAGACGTTAAATATGGGGAGTATCCAGTTGAATGTTTGTACAAATTTCTAAACTCAAACCCTCAAGCCTATCCTCAAATTGACTTAGAAACCTGTGATTTACTCATTCAAGAGTTCGACCATGGAGCCCATAGGGTAAGCCTGCTCTATTAGGCCAATATAAAAGAATATACTTCACATAAATAGATAGATAGAGATTATGGTAAATTAAACTTACATGAACTTAATAAGCTTAAACTTAAATAAAACTCTGGTTTTATGTTTTCAGCGACTGCAGTGGGACATGAAAAATGTCATATTTGACTTAATGGATGGTAAGATTGTCTTTGTTCTATTGCAAATGTAACCTTGGTCTTGATGCAGCCTTAACTGAATAAAGCCTGTCTATTTCTCTACACTGTCAGAATATAATGTAAGCCAAGAGTTTCTACCATCTATTCATGTTGGAGCTGAGTCTGAACTGCGCCAGCTTAATCATCTACCATGTAAGACATTTTACCTATTTAAGTAAGATATCGACTGCCATATCAGAGGTCACGAGCTAAACAAACCCTCCAGAGCCTCTTGAAAAGCTGGAAACCAAATGCTTGTCTATGGATCTCAATAGACTTCCCTGATGAAAAAAACAGCTACCTTACTGGTTGTACCACTTGGGCTTGCTAATGTGACAAGCTGGTCATGTTGGTCTGTCCAGTTGGTCATATGTAAGTGTGCTGATTTATGTTGGCTATGCTGGTGACCAGCTTATCAAGTTTACATTGATGGTTTAAGATGGTCATGCAGGTTTGACCAGCCATAAATCTGGACATTGCAGGATTGAGCCATCATAATTGCCATCATAAGCTGGGTCAGCCAGCTAAACCAGCAAAACTCTTGTGAAAACATAGCTTCAACTGGTCAACCATTATAAGATGGTCAAACAAGCTGGCCAATAAGCTTGTCAACCAGCAAAACATCATAAGTTGGTTAGGCTGTTTTTTGCAGCAGGGTTTTCAGGGCCAAACCTGAGGTCCTACAAAGGGAGGAAGTGTGTGTGTGTGTGGGGGGGGGGGGTACCTGTGTTTTTAACCACATACAGCACTTTTAACCATAATGATGTTGCTACAATTAAAACTGGGAGAGAGCTATTGTTTGTATTGGAATTATTAGATGTGAGCTTCCCAACTCCTTTTAGGGGGGTTTTGTTGGGCTTTTCTAACGAATTTATAAATGAGCAATTCATCCATCTTACTATTCATCTCATGTTTTGTAGCAGGTGAATGTGCAAATGAGGTTTCAACACATCCCCTCCGCTGGAACAGTATTGATGGACAGGTCACTGAAGATGGCTTGATGCGCGTCACCCCTGAGGGCGAAATTATAGTGCCACAAGATGGACTTTACTTTGTTTACGCTCAGGTTTATTTCCAGATGATTTCATCTCAACCAGCTACAGGGAAATTCAATTTTTTTCAGACAATATACAAAAGGACTACCACTCACACAAAGCCTGTTCCCTTAGCAAAAGCGAGGGAGTCTCCATGCTTAAATGTGACCCTTAACACCCAGCTCTTCTCCAGCCACCAGGGGGCATTGTTCATCCTGCATAAGGGAGACAGACTCTTCCTCTCTGTCCGGGGCATGAGTGCTGTTTCCTTACTGCAAGACTCCACATATTTTGGTGCATTTATGGTCAAATGAGTTTCACATTAATTGTTTACAAACAATTACTTTATAATTAAACCTCAGGGAATATGTACAGAAGAGTGTAATTCTTATCACATTTTCTCAGTTTTTATCCTAATTCTGTAGGAATACTGGTTGCTTGGGGAGGCTGAGAGCACCTTTGAAACTCCATCCAATCACATATAGATGTGATTTAACATGCTCTGAGACATCTCTAAATTGTCTCTTCATCATTTACTATGCACAGGTCTATAACATATAGTGGCATTCAATGGCATTAAACACATAGTTTTTCAGTGGACAGGTATTCATGGGGCTGAAACAGGTAGTGCATCCTATTTTCAGTGTTAACATTTAAATTTACATTCATCATAGTGAGTGAGTGGGGGGGTTGCACTATAAGCCTATCTGGCCTGCGGCCTAGAGTAATAGCAGCTCCTTTGTACCCGTTAAATGGTTGCACGGGTGGCATTAATGTTAAATGTAAGGAAGTGTATTAGTATATCCTTTGAAACTGTGAAAAAAACACTGTACAAAAATAAATATTAAAAAAACATTTATATGGCCTTTGTTAAAAAAATGTTGGGTCATCTGACAACTTTGAAATTTCAAATTAGTTTGAATTGGATGGCTCTGAGTCAGGTCCAAAAGAGATCACATGGATGGTTGTGGAGATGGTCTCCAGGACAAACTCAAGGGCATATCTTTGTTTTTTCTTTTAGATACTGTAGATTCAGACATTCTGTAGCATCTATGACATGACATACACACACTATACACACTACAAAAATACAAATAATAAATTTATTGCCACATAACAAGTTGTTTGTGTGTGGAGATGGTGTTGAAATGGCCAGAAGGATGCTGGTAACTGGGAAAGTGCACCATGCTAAAGTGCAGTGTAAGTAATGCAGTAGTAGTGTAGGTAATGCAGGGCAACACAATATAACAATGAACGAAATTAGAAAAACAATGCAAATACTTAATCCAGTCATTTACTGTAAAAATAAGATAAAATATATACTTCAAAGATAAGTTTAGGTTCTGTGCATGAGGCATGAGCCAGGAAGATCCAGACCAGTCCGGATGAATACAAATTTAAAAAAATCTAATTGCAGTTTAAATTGCATAAAACTTTGCATTTGACAATTAAATCACTTGTTTGGATTTTTTATTATGATTTTGACCTTGAAATAAAACTGGCGCAAAAGCGGGTGGCTTTTTCACCGATTGAAAAACAAAACAATCATGATCATTTTTATCAATAATGAAACCACAATGAGTGCAATTTAGTGGCGCTAGAGAAATTTTGGCAGTGCCAAGTCGTTCAAACTTTATGCCATCTCCTGGGCAAGGGTTTAAATTTACTTCGGCCAATAGTAATCTGTATCTGACAAGTTCAGCCAATTATGATCTTCTGTGTTCTGGCGGAAATAAGTCACAAGCCTATCGCCTTTCAGCCTTTCACGAGAACGATTGGGTTAGGTTGTTATGCGACGTCCATCCCACTTCTCCAACCCTTTGTAACCTAATAACCTATATTCTCCGACAAGCCGTGTTTTTCAGAACTCTCCATTTACTTGCTAGTTACGGTAAGTTATCGGCGTTATGAAGAATACCATACCATAACAGTATAGGTCACTGGTATACATCTGAGTATTTGTCATCGTTAATTTGGAGAACTGGTATTTGTTATCTAACAGTTGTTAGCTGTTAGCTGTCGCTAGTCAACGCGTGGTAAAGCTAACATTATGGTAAAAAAATCCAAAATGTAAAGGTGCATCAAAATAAATTGTATTCATCAATTAAAGTATACATGCATATACATTATCTGCAGCCTTTTGCCGGTCGAAAACATTTCCGTTTTCATTTTAGTCCGGCTGTTGCTTTTCTGCGTTCGCAATGCTACAATCGCTAACGGTAGCTAGCGTTGAGGCAGGTTACGTTAGCAACCTTAGATCAATACCTGGCTATGTTTAATGACGAATATTTAAAAAATAATGTGGTGCTACTCCTGATGGAGACGACTATGAAGATTACATAGCGAGGGTGGTTAATTCATCATGTAATGTTTGCCAGAGATGCTAGTTTGAATAGTTGATGGGTAGATGTAATTGATGCCTAAACAAAGCAAATCAAAGATGCCCAAATCAGCTGGGGTCTGTGTCTGCTGCACTGGTTCAGATTTGACCTTAGTCTTTAAAACGTTCTTACGCCATATGCAGATGCAAGGTAACAGAGGACCCCGTCCGGACCAGCAGAACCATGCTCAAAGGCGGCCCAACCATCAGGACCAGCAGAGAAAACCAGGCGGCGATAGTAACGGGCAGCATTCGGACAATAACGCTGCTGAACCGCCGAGCGCAAGTATGAAGCATCTAATAGGCCTAATGCTTGATCGAACTAGTGGCTATTCTTTTTGGCATGCGTGTGTGATTGAGAGTTTCAATGATGCCCGTAATAGTTGGTTTATACATTTGTTTAATTTAATGATTAATCAAAAGCCTTTGCTTAAAGAGACAGCCAAGATATAATTAACAACTGTAACATGGAATGGTGCGAATGACCGTAAAACCTTCATGTACAACACTTATGTTTAGTGTGTGGGTTGGTGATGTGCTATGAATGACATAAAGATGTAGCTTTACATTTTTTTGTAGATGCTGGCATAACCATCGACCTTCAGAACTTTCGCAAGCCTGGTGAGAAGACCTACACTCAGCGCAGCAGATTGTTTGTGGGCAATCTCCCTACTGGGGTCTCAGAGCAGGAGGTGGAGAAGCTCTTCTCAAAATATGGCAAACCATCTGAAATCTTTATCAATAAGGACAGGGGATTTGGATTCATCAGGCTGGTAGGTCTTTGTCTCCCCTTCTCTTCAAGGCTTGTTTGTTGACAAGACAGATTCTCAACGTTTCCTCCCATTCTGCAGGAAACCAAAACAATGGCAGACATAGCCAAAGCAGAGCTGGATAACACTCAGTTCCGTGGGCGCCAGATTCGTGTGCGGTTTGCCACTCATGGTGCAGCACTGTCTGTGAAGAACCTGCCGCAGTTTGTCTCTAACGAACTATTGGAAGAAGCCTTCTCCATCTTCGGCCAGGTTGAGCGCGCCATCGTAATCGTGGATGACCGCGGGCGTCCCACAGGGAAGGGGATTGTGGAATTTACATCAAAGCCAGCAGCCCGTAAAGCTCTAGACCGCTGCACAGATGGCGCTTTTCTGCTTACATCGTAAGTGAAGTGAGAGAATGGCACGCACCTAATGGAAACACTCACACCTTTGCCTAAAGGGTCTGGTTTGAAACACGGATGGACTCGGACAAAAGCTTTATTTTTAAAATCAGGGCTGCCTGAAGTGCATGTGAAAGATGCAGCCTGTGTCTGTTATCTATGCATATGTAAAGTTTTAATCTTTTTATCTTTTCAGAATGCCCCTTGGTGTGGTTGTGTTTTTTGGTTGTCAGCATTGTTATTTTGAAATGTGTGTTCTTGTGGCCCTTCTTGTTGATGTTAAAGTGGTATCAAAATCATTTACGTTTAGGAAAAGGGTTCCTGTACTGTTGGCATTAATGCAATTAATGAATGCAGTGATTTTCAAGATGGAGGTAAATTCTGATGATGTTCGTATTTGTTCCATAACAGATTTCCCCGTCCACTTACTGTGGAACCAATGGATCAGTTTGATGAAGATGAGGGACTGCCAGAAAAGCTCATCAACAAAAATCAACAGTACCATAAGTATGTGGAGCCTACTTACTTAGATGTGCTTGGTTTCCAGTATATTCTGAGCCCACTCCCTGATGTTATGGTTCTGTAAAGCCACTTTGTGTGTGTGCTTGCAGAATGTAAGAATCATATTAAGCCATACTCTCCTGAGTGGATTTGCAACTGTTTTCTAAAATGGATAGTTAGGTCTGTGTTTAATAAATTATTTATTTTAAAACTCAATGATTTTGGATACATGAAAACATTAAGACTTTATCATTAAGATTAGAAAATGGATGGTTTCTTCAGCACATGGATCATCTAATTGGCATCATCACCTGTGTTTAGTGCTCATGCAGTAGGGAAAATATGGCAGGACTGGCTTTTTAAAGCTGCCAACCTCCTAAAATAACCATTCATTTAATCAATTTTAGCAGTCAGCAAACAGAAATTTAATGCAAAAGCAGTAGGCCCACCCTGTGCAATGTAAATATGCTTATCGAGAGTGTCCAGTCTGTGTGCAAAGTGAACTGAAGTGAAAGACCCTGTCCCACCATCTGAACACCCCTGAATCACTGGACCCTATGTATGTGGGGTTCCTTGCTTCATAAAATGAAATAGGCTTTATGAACTTGTTTGGAGTTAAAAAGTGCAACCAAGCAACGTTTCAGATTAACTTGTTCATCATGTCCTGTCTATGTATTGTCTACAGCTTTGTAACAGTATGTTCCTGTTACTTTTTCTATTTCTTCCCTTTTTCTTTCTCCTCTCCTCTCTTCTCTTCTCTTCTGCCCACTCCATCATTGCTGTGTGTCATCAGAGAGCGGGAGCAGCCACCACACTTTGCTCAGCCCGGCACATTTGAGTACGAGTACGCCATGCGCTGGAAGGCCCTGCTGGAGATGGAGAAGCAGCAGTTTGAACAGGTGGACCGCAACATCAAGGAGGCCCAGGAGAAGCTGGAGGCTGAGATGGAGGCTGCGCAGCATGAGCACCAGGTCATGCTGATGAGGCAGGGTGAGTCTGGCCCTTAGGAAACCCATGCAAATGTTTACAGGATGAAGGCTAGTGCTTTGCAGGACTAATACCTACATAGACCATCTCTATTTTAAGTGTTTTATGGTGACAAAATACATTTTAAAAAGATAAGCTTTTGGTCATGCTTCTGTGCACAGTGCAACATAGCAAAGGAAATGAAGAAATCAGTTAATTAGTAATTGGTTACCTGAACAATACAGTGAAATTGGGCCAGACCGAAACTCCCATATTATCTTTCAAACTACCTTTGCTATTGAGCAAATTTAGTAAAAAGAAGTTTTGTGGTTGTTTTGAAAATAGAGCAAAGCAGAGCTTGCGTATATCATGGCCAATTAGATTTTTGGACTGCCGAACAGGATTGTTTAACCGTAACAAGTTCTGTTGCTAGCTAGAAATTTGACTATTGGATGACGGACAAAAGTACAGTTAGAGAAATTGTCGATTCAGCACTGCATCCCTCATCACTCTCAAAATCTATGTGACTGCTGCGAATGCTATCTAGCCTTATTAGACAAGCGGGAAGGGCGATAAAACACCTTGTGTGTGAATATATAGCACCATTTAGCATGAAGTTTCATGTAGACAATTTTTGCCTGATGGCTAACCTTGATGTCCTCTGAAGTCATGCCTCTTTCAAGCCGGCTTCCCAACCTGTCTGCATGACCACATAGGGAAGGAAAAGCTGCGATGGCATACCCTGTTACTAAAATGGCTTTTGTGTGTGTGTGTGTTACCAACAGTTAAAAGAATTGTCTACTTACTGACTTTTTTTTTATGATTTAGGTGTTACAGCAAACATATTTCTAAGTATGGCCAAAAGTAGTACGGTATTTCAAAGCAAAGTCTTGTTTTTCACAGACTGGGCTGAAAGTTGAATAACATGTGAACTTGTTGCCATGTTCCCTCAGACCTGATGCGTCGGCAGGAGGAGCTGCGTCGCATGGAGGAGCTGCACAGCCAGGAGGTGCAGAAGCGCAAGCAGCTGGAGCTGCGCCAGGAGGAGGAGCGCCGTCGCAGGGAGGAGGACATGCGCCTCCATAATGAGGACATGATGAGGAGGCAGCAGGAGACCGGCTTCAAGGGAGGAAACTTCCAAGAGAATGTGAGTCTCTCTCCCTTCCTCCTTTTCATAGAATGTGAATGCACAGTCTCACAAGATGTTTCTTGTCACCATTATACGCACATAAGGCTGAGAATGTGTTCCATATGGCCTAAAAACGTGAGCAAAATATTCACACATCCATTGCTAAATGATCATCACCTCTAACTTCCCAGGGCACTTTGTCCAAAAGGTGTGCTTGGTGTGCATGTGGTGCCCTGCCCTGTGTGCTTATTATGTTCTGCTGTCTGATTCATGATGAAGAATTTAAAATGGGGTTTTGTCAGCATAGTGCGTATACTGAGCTCTTTTAAATGAATGACCACAGAGGCTAAGCAGTTTAATTCAAAGGATATGTGGATGTTTAGGGGTTATTGTAGATCTTGTCGCAGTATGGTGTGCAGTATACAGCTATTGATACAGATTCAGATTCTGAAATCATTTTGTCAGTGCACTGAACTAGCTTCGACAAGGTGCTGACCTTATTGGCCTATTTGCATTACGTTAGTTTCTAGTAGGGATGCAATGGTTCTCAGCTTTATATTGATATATGCCCCCTACGGTTCAGTTAATCTGTTACACAGTTTTCTGAAACGTGCTCATCATGCAGCAAGCTCTCAGAAATGGTCCCCGACACGTTAGGATCTCTGCATTTCCCTTCAAACAATCAGTGTGCTTCATGCAAGAAGTGGTCTGGTGTGTGAGAGCAGCTCAGCTCAGCTGAAGGTAGGCCTTTCGTTAGTGAGGACTGAGACAAAGATGCACTCAGAAAGGCAGTGCAGTAGGCTATAATAATTGTTGCTATACAAGATGTTGGTGCTTTTGTTAGACAGAGAGAGTTAGAACAAGTGACAGTAGCGGGTGAGTGGCGATGAGTTGGAGGGCAAGGGAGAGTGTGAGCAAGTGACGGGGCTCAGAATCGGTCCTGTGTAGTATTTTTGCAGACGTAACGGACAACCTCTGTCTCTCTAGGCTATTCAGTCATTAACAAAAGCTTTTTTGCAGCGTGGTGTTTTAAAGACAACTGATGTGAGGCTCCCTGAAATTAATTCTAGAGGTTGGAATGTCAGTCTGTATAGCCTACTATAGCCTACTTTCCTCCCCCTTGGGCAGAATGGAGGAAAAGCATAGGCTGATCTCTTACTGTTGTGTACCAGCAGTAAATAGCAATAGAAATAATGTTTTATGACAAAGCATTTCCTGGGGTTAGCAAGAGTGAAATCATGTTGGGTCTGCTTCTTAAGCAGAAAACAGCATGTCTTGAATTAATGTAGAAACTATCTCTAGAAACTAGGTTCAGATTTTGGACCACTGTAAAGGTACGGTTTTGGTATTTTTTTTTATTGTGTTTAAGCTGGAGCTACAGCTGAAGCCTGCTGTGACTGCCAGACTGTGTGCACAGAATTGTCCCCAACAAATTTTAAAATGTAGAGACAGAGGCTAAGATGACTAAGCCAAAGAATTGTCCCTGTGAAGGTCCACTCCCTACGTTTTACTCACTGAATGGAAACGAGCCTTATGTGGACACCAAAATGTTTCTGTGAACCTAATGCATACACATGATGCTGTAATACTCTTTTTGTCCAGTGTGAGGGAGTGTTGTTTAGATAGCAGTATATGCTGACTGTCTGTTCATCAACGAAGATTTTTATAGCTGAATTTGCAAGTTACAGTTCAAGTCTACACCTAGCAATGTCAACAGGCAAAATGATAGTTGTAGACAGGTCCCTCACAAAACCCCTTGTTCCTCATATTCCAAATAAATCCATATTCTGGCCAAAACCTGAGTAACCCCCCCCCCCCCCCTGCAAATGCCTGAATTAACTGGAAAACTGCGGTCATATAAACACCTTAATTGGTAAATGAAAACATTTTCACATCTGCCGATATATTGTTTCTAAGAAATTGTAGAGTGATGTATTTGGGAGCACAAACTGAACTAGAAGTTTCCATAACTCCTTTTGATCGCAGTATGTGTGTGATTTTCAGAAGTATATTTGCTCTAGCAAGTCTGCAGCTGTAAAATCTGCCTTCTGTAAGGCTAACTATCCAGGTGCTTAACAGGCATTAAAAGCATAAAATCACATGGTACAACTAGCCATTAGTTCACTTGTTCATAGTAAAGTGCTGTGCATTGCTGTTACATCGCAGCCTGCTGCTGTTTAAATTCAGAACACTAATTGGAATATTCCCATATCAAACCCCTTTTGCAGGATTTGCTTAAATCAGAATATTCTAATTAGGCTTTGTATGTGTATGTTAATGTAGGGCTAACAAAATGTAGAATATTGTCAATCAAGCATTTTAATAGAGAGAAGCCCTACCTGTAAATATAGTTGTTTTTGCAAGGTTGCTAACTGTTAAGATGGCAACAGAAACCTCTTCAGGCTGAGATTGAGTTTGGTCTGGCTACATTTTGGTTATCCCACTTCCTTGAGGCAGAATCAACAGATATGAATCTGTATGCATTGGACAGACCTACAGCCAATCAGATCAATAATTCTGATGACGTTTGCAGAGATAAGACAGAGTACACCATAATTTTAAACAAAACACGAGTTAAGCCTGCCTCTTTCTCATAGGCCTGATTTTTGATTGGGTCCCTTTCTCAGGCAAATGAAACCAGAAATGGGCTTAGTGGCCATAAAGAGCTGGTTGTACAGATCAGTGTGTGTGCCAACCACGCTAAGGTTATGAGACAGTTGGGGAGGGGGAATGAGCTTGACTTTCTGGGCTTGTTAAAATGTTAATTTTGAGTAATTACTGAAACTATACCCTTTCTTCCATCCAGCAGAGGGAACAGGACATGAGGATCCACATGCAAGGTGAAAATCCTCTCTGTACAACATTATTTAACATAGCATTATAAGCTTTATTTTTGATTTGGAAGTACACACATAAAACATATGGGGTTAAATTAGAACTGTGTAAATGTGCAGTTTTGAATATTATCAAGTTTCAGTATATATTTTTATGAATATTATGTTTATGGGTGTGTTTGTGCTTAAAGGTCCTGGGATGAACAGGAACCAACTGCCAGGCAATGCTGGTTCAACAACACCAGGAAACAATGAGGTGAGGTGGATGCCCAGATTTAACCATTTTATGATCCCATTAACATTGGTGTGAGGAAAAAAAAATTTTTTTATGAAAGTGTAGAAATTACTAAGTAAACAGGGCAACGTGTCTGGAGGCTCTGGAGATTGCTTTACTTTAATTGAAGATGCTTAAATAAAGCCTTGAGGTGAAAAATCTTAACATTCTGATGCAGTTGCCTCTTATGTGTTGAAGTAGGGAAATGGATGGTAGACACTGTCTGAAAGTATCCCTAACAAATAATTTTGGAAGGAAACTATTTTGCACAATTTTTAGACCTATGTATATTTTTTCTGATTAAAGTAGAGTTTTGTATATTTTTGTTTCTTTTGTTTCAGGCCCACATCCCCTTTTGCCTGATTTGTATTAATGCTTGTCTTTTGATGTCTCTCCAGGGTGGTGCAGGGTTAATGGGAAACCCTCCCATGCCAATTGGGGGAGCTCTCTTCCCCAGGGGCCCCCCGGGACCTGCTGACTTCGGTCACAACAAACGTCGTCGATTTTAGGACTGTTGCTGCTTTTCTTTTCTTCTTTTTTTTTTTTTTAATCTTGTCATTCTCATTTTTATTGTACACTGTTTTTTTTTCTTCACGTTCCCAACCACAGACAATATTTGTAAAACAATATAATTTTTTTTTATTGTAATATGCCGTTCTTTTTATTTTTAGATCTTAAGTTTCATGATGCCTTTGTATAGACATGATATGTTTTTCCCTCTTTGTATTTTGAAGACACCCCAACACCCTTTTATATAGTGTGAGGTACAGTCTGGATTACGCTTTTAACAGCCTTTATTAAATCCTTACATGTTTTGGGACAAAGGATGTTTTCTCTTGAAATTTTGCTGCCATATTTATATGCATCTTTATTCATCATCTTCATGATACCATTTATAATTAGATGCATGTTAGTGCATAGTACAGTTAATGAATTGGAGGGGATCAAATTACACTAAGGACTGAATGAAACCTAATGGTGCATTGTTAGGAAAGTGGTCGAATACGGAACAATAGTCAGTCATCCACAAATTACAAACTTATGCATGCATTTCCAAATGGGGGGGGGGGGAGTTAATGTGCATGGAGTGCAGTAGTCGGGTAGTGAGGTAATATGAATGAATGAGTGCAGTAGTAGGGGCTGGGGGAGTTTTGTGTGAGAGAAGGCCAAGGGCACTGTGGGCACAATGGTGCTGAGGCCCTCAAAGCTGACATTTGAGTGAGGGTAAGGGGTGTAAGGCCTTGTCTAAATGTCAGATTTGAATACTGTACAATACTTTAAATATCTCCCACACCACTGCTATGATACAAGTCACACACTTCATGTTTAAATTAGTCTGCCTTCACTATGTTTACAGCACTTTTATACAGTTACCATGGTACAACTTTCTGCAACCTCACAGTAGAGGGTTAGGGCACAGCACATATCTAGTATAACATTAAAGGTCCTGTTGAAAACATGTATGATTCTTATCTGCCCTACTATAGTAATGCAAGGACCACATACATCTCCATCATTTGTAGGCTAGAATCCTTGTATTTGTGTGGGGGGTTGAAAAAGCCCTGGTGAAAGTTGTTCCACCAGCTCATAACCTACAGTGGCAGAGTGTTCCATTAATAGGATGGGCTCATTGATTAGAGTTGCAGTGTATCAGTATTCCAGTATTAGGACTTGGAGTGATTAGTGGTCAATAAGTCATTCTGTAGGCTGATGATCCTGTCTAGTGTACAGTACATGTCAAACAAAATGGACTCAAATGGATGACAACATGTAAGACCAAACTTTAATAGGAAGAGACAGAGCATATTTGTAAAATCAAATAAAAGATAAATAAAACAAAGCTACAACTCACAGAAATACAAATTCCCTGGTGCCTACACCCTGTGCCTCAGCAGTAAGGTCACTTGGGTTTGACTCTCTTGACCGCCTCTTTGTAGTCTTCCTGAGTGAGTCGGTAGCCCCAGTGCTGTAAGGTCTGTCTGACCACAGGGGAAACAATGGGGTTGTCATAACTGCAACCAGACCGTACAATTTTAGTGATGAGGTTGTTCCTCCAGCGACCTTTCAGCCCCGCACACTTTGCCCATCGGCTAATCTGGCGCTCATCATCTTTTGTGCGACGACCCTGGTAAAACCTTTGAAAGACAAGATGTGCACTTACAGAATGCAGACAATAACAGCTGTTTTCTGTTTACACAAAAAAGCTGTCTTTTTGTCAAAAAGATCAGGACCATATCTGTAACTAATGAACATCAATTGGGGAAACCTTAAATGTCTGACTCTGCAGTTATGCATGATCCATTTGATATATCTATACACTCTCCACTCCCCTCGTCTGGTATTTCCAGACCACCATACAGTTATTGTGGTCTGCATATCCTCCATATGGACCCCTCTGCACTAAGGATAGTAATATTAACAAAGATGAACGCCTTGAGTTCATCGGTCAGCTTGCCAGGAATCTGGGGGCCAAAGCTACTTTGGCTACTCTAACTGACAGAAACTGAGCCCAAATGAAATGCACTTACCTGCAGTACCACTGAAACCACCCGTAGGGGTCCTGAGGCACTATCCAGCCACTGCTTTCCCACATCTCCAGACTGCCTCCACACTTCACCTTGTATGTGTTTACAGCTTCCCTGTAGGTCGGTGATGCCACCTGCGTTGACAGACAAATTGAAGTTGAATGTGTGGTACCTGACACTACTTACTGCCAATGAGATGAGATAATTGAGATTGGACAGCAAAATCAATGAAATGTCAGTATTATCTGAAATTTGCCTTGAGTGTGTTTTGGCATGACCATTCTGGATATGGCCCAGTAAATGTAATACGGGACAAGATTTTCCTGTGCTGGACCAACAACGGGAACAATTGCAGCAACAAAGAAAATGAGTGAAAAACCTGGCCTGTGTTTTCTAAAGCCTTATTGCATCTTAATGCTGTACCGTAAGGAGTTACCAATTCATTTAATATCAAGTAAATAACGGTGGTTGTGAAATATATCCTCAAATAAATAAATGAGGCTATAGCAGAAATAGAAATATAACCTCAGAGAACTTGTCCTGCTTTACCACCAAACACCTCCAGCCTGGTCAAGAAGGCCCATCAGCGCCTCTTCTTAAGAACACTAAAGAAGAACCACCTGTCTGCTGACATCCTGTGGAACTTCTACTGCTGTACGATAGAGAGCATCCTGACCAACTGTGTCACAGTCTGGTATGGGAACTGCGCAAGTCACTGTAGTGGGTGGTGAAAACCATCCAACGCATCACAAGGCCCTTCATGTTATTGAGGATGTCTACAAGAAGAGATGTCTATGCCTGTTGAAGCAGATTTCTCAGGTACTCCTCTCATCCAGCTTACAGGGGGTTAGGTGCCTTGCTCCAAGGCATCTCAGCTGCTGATGTGGACACAGGCCTGCAATTTTTCAAGCCAAACTGGCTGGGGATTGAACTGGCAACCCTTCAGGTACAAATCACGAACGAGGCATGTTTCTGCTCAAAGTAACATTCCCAGAACAATGGATCAAAAAGTATGCTGAATGCAGGCATGCAAGGCTGCAAACTTTTCCGGCAGAACTCATGTACAGGAAAAGTTATAGTAGAACAACCTGCATGGTTGCTGTTCATTAACAGCTTTACACTTTGTGTAACAGTATTAAATTGGATAGCATATAATCACATGAAGGGTGGATACATACAAGTGTTATTCCCACCAGTCACCCAGGTCATGCAGTTCTGGACAGAGGGTAATAAACCACCTCAAAATAAAAAGAAAGCGTTGCCATCAAACACCAATTTGCATGCTCTAGAGGTGACAATAAGGCTCTAGAAAATGTTAGGATGATTCTGTGTGCCTTTTGGGTCACTAGTCCAGTTTCACATGAAAAACAGGTTACTATGGTGTGCTTAATATGATTTTACACATCAATTCATTAAGACAAAAGTTGTATCTTTTTTGGAAGACAAAAATCACTTCATTTGATGATCTCACTTGTCTCAGTTCACTTGGGCTTGTGAAGAGCATGCTAGAGTTTGTCAAATTCAATATTCTTGCTTGAGATACATCATCATAACATTACTGTGGGTAAGTAAGTGTGGGTTTATGTCTTTCTGTAGAAAAAATACGTACAGAAAAAAGCCCAGTGCTTAATATTGTGATGTGGACTTCACTGATTTACCTGTTTGGAAATGTTTAAGCCTTGTAGCCAGTCCTCAGGAAGTTCTTTCCAGACTTCTTTGTAGCTCTGTTCTTTAAAACACAACATTAAGTATAATTGCACACTAGGCTACTAACATGCGCTCATGTCACAACATACAACCCTTCAATCACTTACAGAGCTATTAGCTATGAATGTATTTCCAAGTATGAATTAGAATTGCACAGATTCACCAGGTGAAGAACAGAGAAACAAGCAACATGTAACATCAGCGATAACTAGTGGCAAATGTTAAGGCCATGCAATTCTCTACTCTGAAAATGTCAGTTCACACAGATCAACTGTTGATGTTAGGTCTATCTTACGAGACCTGTGCCCTGACCTAGTAATAAACATCAATATGTAATTCAGTAGTTACTACAGCTTTTATAACTGCATTACTACCATTTAGGAAATTTCAATCCCTTACACTAGGCCTACAGCTACTAAAGTAAATTAGCCTATTACATCAACATATTGCTGGGTAATGTGTCACATACCAACACTGATCACAGTGACAGTAGCAATAGCAGTAACAATCATGATTGTAGTGAAGCTAGAGTTTGTGACAACTGTAAATTGTAATACGTTTGTGCTACTGCCAATCTTACTGAAGCAATTAAATGGAGCACCCTACATATGACAGAGTCGACGGGCCATCTTACTTGTGATGCTTGAGTATATGGGTCTGAAATAGGTACCCCCAAAACTGCCTGCTTGCAAAACTTCCATAGGCGTCATATTGGGCTTGAACTCTGGGAAGTCTAACGTTAAAGAAGAAGAACATAATTCAGTTGTTCAGCATGTAGTCTACTCAAGTATTAATTTCTTCAGCATGCCATAGACTACCTTTAAAAACAAGCTGCCCTTTCTCGTTTTTCTTAATAGCAAATGTTTTCTGCGAATTAAGCTTTTCCTTTGTCCCCGACACCTCGGTTGTATTTGTAGAAGCTTGAGCTTCATGTCTCGCTGTTTTTGAAGTTTTAGTTGATGCATCTTTCTTCGCTTTTCCTTCAAGCGACTTCTTTTCCTTCGATGCTGGGGAATATAGGGTACATGTTAATGTACAGCTGGCTAAGCCATAAGGAGACAGACTGAAATAAGCATCTACTTACATGCAATGTGCGTTTTCGAACTCTTTCCACTCTTTCTAATCTTGTTGGCGATTTCTTCCTCGTTCCCTGGTGATTTTCGTTTTACCCCAGACTTGTTCTGAGCTTTATCCATTCCTAAATCGTTGCTTTCTTTCCAAGAAGTTAATAATGAGTACTTCTGTAATTGAAGGAGTCGGTTACGTTGTCAAACATTCACACCGAACTCATCGTTACGAAACATCCGCTTCTGTCTACCGCGCATGTTCTGCCTTAACGTGGGTGATGGGGAAGCATCTTTCACCCAAACCTGCATTATTACTGTTTGCATCATTTGGCTGCATTCCGAGGATATGGTTGCGCTGCGGCCATCGCTGATGTGTAGTCCATTTAATCAGCTATTGCAAATGTCTAAAATGAAGAACTATGGGAAACGTTTATGAATGGTTACAAAAGCGTTGTCTGTCACGTGACAGAACACGCCTCCCAGCATGATCTGAATTCTCTGCAGTTTGTGACAAACCAGTTCACATCCCACACATCTGTAGTGCACAGCCTACTTGCCATTTACTGATTTAGTCCCACTTACGGTAAATTTAATCTTGATAGCTTGTAATTCACCAAGCAATTAGGTTATCATTGCTCATAGAAAAAACACTGAATTCGTAGCCCACAAACGTCTGTAGTATAGGCCTGCGGTCGTTTTGGGTATAGTGAGTTGTAATACAAAGTTGTCAACGATCACATTGACTCATTTTTTAACGTATTCCTTTTAAGAGTATAGAAGGGAAATATATCGTTTTCTGGCCAAGTGCGTTATCCGCCGACTGGTCCCATTAGCCTGGCCGATACGGTGTTGGTGGTGGTGAGTGTAGACCTGCTGGAAGGTTTGTAAGAAAAATTATGTCAAATCGAATCGAAAATTCTACCCTCCTGCCTGAAGCAGGCCATCTGCACACATTTTGCACTATCAATAAAGTAAATCGCTAACTTACTGTTGACAATTCCGATTTATCTTTGTATACTTGGCATCTTAGGCTAACTGTAGCCTCATAGTGTAAGGCAATTTGACAGTTAACAACTTTTATTACAATCCACCCCATCGCGATTTGGCTTCAGAGGATGGTTACAGATAACCCTAAAGAACCAAAAAATAGTGGGCAGTTCCACGCAAAACTGTCACATCTATAACACAATAGTATGGTATGGTATGATGTGACAAAGGAAAATTTGAGCATTCACTCTTCTTGGTTGTAGAACTAATTTTATGAAACTTTGTATAATCATTTGCATTATACAATTTGTTGCCGTTATGGACGTGAATTTGCGTGGAATTTTTTGCATTGTGGAGGAGTAGGCAACAGGCCTATTACAAAACAACATGTTGGCTTTCATTGAGCCTAGCTAGCCTGGACCCACATAAATGAAATTGGTCTAGCAACAAGTTATTGACCTCACATTGCATTAGCGTAACCAACATGAGATTTTAAGTTAAACTGAGCATTGCCTGGGAACCGAGGCAGCTCTTTGCCAGATGGACGAATTTGTTAGCAGTGTGTGCATGTTTTCAGGGAAGCGTAAAGCCCCAGGTTTGTTCAGTGGCAGTGGCAAAAGTTTCCATGGGCTATCTGTCCTGGGTAAACCCAGACTAACCTGCACTGAATGTGCTCTGCAGGTCAGACTAGGGTCAAGCTTATAGGGGGGGAAGTGAAACACAGTGAACCTAGCGTTTCTAACGCGAGAGCCATCCTATAGACACAATTAAAGTGATGATTAAGAAAGTTAACTGAAAGTTAAATTTTCACACTGTTTCACCCCTGGCAATGGCAAGAATGACCAGCCTCCAGACCGACGTTCAGTCTTGACTGATGCATCTGGATTTATCCTGGCTACCTATCTTGCCTTTTCATTTTGAAGTGACAAATTGTGCATTTTTGTTTAAGAACAAAAAACTTTTGTAAATTTGCAAATTCTAGAGAGAGAAACTTTTGCCAGGAATATTGACCTCTGTCACCTATGTATACACTTCAGGCATGAATCTAATCACTAATCATGTCACTTGTCACACTTTGTTGGTTATTTGTTCCTTAATTTCCTTTGGGATCAATAAAGTAACTCTACTCTACTCTATATCCCCCTTGTGACTGAATAATCAGTTTGCAGTGGGTACAAATAATCTTAAACCAACATAGGATGCTGTTTGATTTCTATTTTCCAGAATGCGCAATAAATAAATCAAATCAAATCAAATCTTTAAAGCGGTGCTATCTGGTTTCAGTGCAGGCTTCAAAGTAATCATGTTTGTGTTTTCATATTCAGTTTTCAATCAGTTCAATTCAGTTTTATTTCAATAACTTCACCTACTTTTATCATACAAGTACGCATGTATTGAGAGAGTAATACCACAAAATTTATGCCAGGTTCACCAAGTTCACCAGGTCTGGAGAACTTTCATAAATGGGACTGCAGCACTTCAGTAGGCCTGATCACTGAAAGATTTTGTTTTTCTGTGGTAAGGTCACTGTTCCCCCACTCTGAGTGTATTCTCTGTGTCATTTGGGTTGTCTGTTGAGCATATTAGACCTTGCAGGTTATTTGGTTTTTAGACATTGTTGATGAAAGGGCATGTTGGAAACGGTTAAAGAAGGTCCTTAAGTAAAATAATAAAATTCTGTCAATTATAAGGGAAACTAATTACTTTTTCCAGTCATATTAACACATTGCTGGTTTTGCAAAGCTTCTCTGTTGAGAAACTACTTTCTCTCGAGCTTTGAACAATCAGTGCGTCGTCTGAACAAAAACACCCCTGAGGCACTCTCACTTGTATGGTCAGGGCTGATGCAGACTAATTAGCCTTATGGACAAATAACACAGAAGTACAATTCAAAGGCTTAAAGAGCTATCGCCATTTCATAAATTATAGGAATCTTGTCCTCGAGAGACTAGGCAACGTCACGGTAATTAAGTTAAAACAGACAAAATCACGTAGCCCACGTCTGGTATAATGCAATTTAGTCAAGAGACGACGCGACAGGGGATGGTCGTGGCAACATATGATGTTGGATACGCGCTGGACTCTCTTAAAGCAAACTGTCCCGAAAGCATCGGGGATAGGGACATTTGTGAATAACCCGCGATGCCATGGGTTTCCTGAGCAGCGTAGTCGTTTAAAAACCGCGCTTTTACAATTTGGAGTGGACAGAACTTTCATCATTCACAGTAGTGGTATACAGGAATGGCGTTGAAGGTGAACTTGAGCTGTATCGATTGCTTGTCCCAGGGTGCAAATCATAGTGTGTCCTCGCATACCACATCTGCCGGAGTAGCATCAACTCTGGCCAGTGTGCTCATCTTTACCATCGTGGTTGACATCGTTGGAAATGTTCTTGTTATCCTGTCCGTTTATAGAAACAAGAAGCTCCGGAACGCAGGTATGGAACTGGAGATGGATATTGGCACTTGGTACTCCAAGTAACTCCAAAAGCTTACCTTGCCTACCTTGTTCTCTTTGGGGAGCGTATTGACTTGTCTCTTTAGTAACTGTTTCAGGTTGTACGCTGTCAGAGAGAAATGGGCATGATCTGAAATAACTAAACAAAAATAGGTAGCTAATGTTGCATGCTTGTATTTGTGTTTGCGCAGAGTCTAAATGTAATAGCTCCGACGTTAAAACCATGGTTGCCCAGAAAAGTTTCAGTATCAGCACAGTAATAAAGTTGTTATAGAATTGTATAGAATTTTGTATTTTTGTAAACTAATTAAAAAACAGATAGATTGAGAAAATCTTTTAAAAGCAACTTATGTAAATTATTTGGGATTTAGTATAACCTTAATGTTTTTGCAGGTGGAGTAGAGATACAACACAGCTCGTTAGAGAAGCTTGACAACTTAACAATCTACAGTTCAATTTGTTTTTAATGTAACATTAACTCGTTCTGTGCTCCACTGCGTTAGTAACATGATAAATAATTCTCATAAGCATTTGGCTGCTCGAAAATGACGGTGACTGTAGTCTACATCAGAAAAAACAGGCTACTGAAGTCTTGCTAAACTCACTTTTCGCATAATGTGTGGTTGTTTATTGGTGAGGTGACGCTGAAAATACCTTGACGCATCATCACACTATGTGAGCCTATTTCTAATTATGTTTTTCAGGTGACACCTGAAATATTTTCCACACAGTAGTATTAAGTTGAGCCATGAACTCTGAAGTAACTACAGTTTATCATAAAGACTGTGGTATTTATTGCCTCTTGCCAGAACGGGTGAGAACATCCTCAAATAGGCCTAGAGTATGCTGATGAAGAGTGTTATTGTGCCTTAAAACAGTCATTCCTTTTTTTCTTGTGTTGACTGTATTTTTTTATAAGGGCTTAGATAGACATATTCTCAGCCAGTCATGCAGGGAGCATTGACCCTCATGTAGCGTCACTCTTTTAGTAATGCTGTTATAACTCCCTCTGTCTATATTCAATTCTCTCTTTTTCTCATACCTCCTCACACACTAATGCAATGGCATTTGTATTGACTGGGCGATGTAGAGGGCGGATATGATCGCACTGCCCTTGTGAGCGTAGATCTGAGAAGGTGAGAGGAGAGGAGAGGACAGGAGAGAGGGAAATGACCACTGATGCCTCACCCGGGAGTTGAACACGTTGCTTCCGTCATCACCATCAACCTTACACCTCCTCCTCTCCTCCATGAGTTCCCTCTTGGCTTATTGAAGGTGCAAAAGGCCACCATTCAGTTACACACGCCATTTTGATAATGCAAGCATGCATTATGTATGTGGAGGGGTATGCAGGTACGCCTCTAGGCAGCCATGAGAAATGGTGGCAGAGACTTTTGACCTAATACTTGTAAATTACTGTTACTTATATGCCAGATTTATTTATTTATTTGCTTTACTTTCTTTTGCATGGATGCTACTTTTTCATCAGTTTCCATATTAATAAGATATATGATGGTGTAAAGAACTGGAGGGTTTTTGAACATACTGCAGCAAAAATTATTGTTTTTTGTATTTCAGTAGTACTCATTGGTTATAACCTGGCCCCGCGTCTAGCAATACTACTGCTCTTGCACCGTGAGTGTACACATTTTTCATACACTTGTGTCAGCCTAAACTCCAGTATCAGTCATGCTTGGCTAATATATGGATTAGTGCATCGGACGTGTGTGTGTGTGGCAGTCGTGCATTGCACCACAGAAAGGGTTGCTACGCTGCAGTGTGTCTGACATGCTCATGTGTGATATGCGAAAAAATACAGGAGGTCCCCTGATTGTGGCATTTTCCCCCTGTCATTTTCCGTGATAGTTCTAATCCTGAACCCTGGAGAGATCACCATGCCGAAAGTCCCCAGCAGCGTGCTCCGAAAATAGGTCTATTGCAAGCGCACCAGCAGACAGCTTTACTAGGTGCCGATGGACACTCCACAGCAGGTTACCCACACAAGCACAGTTCATGGATAACGCCTGTCCAATAAAATGGTGTGGCAGTTTAAAAATAGCCCTTTACTCGCTGTTGCCTAAACACATGTAAAGACATTGTGTCATACATATGTTGAGTTGAAAATATTTGGTAGTGGCTTTCCGAGGAAGAAAAAAAACACTAGCAGATACTCACAAGATGTAATAAGTTTAGAAGTCATATGATTAATGGCAATCCCTTCATCAGTGTGGGCGTTGGTTAGGACCAGCTTCAGCACCTCAGCCATATGCTTTCAATGGTTTTAATGCCTTTACTGGAACACCCTGTGCTCCTACTGATCATTTGTAAATAAATGGCATTTGTGTAGTTACATTGGAGGTCTGTAAGGACCAAACAGCTGCAAGGTGTGTCAAGAAACTTTACAAATTTTGAGTTGTTTTCTGCTATCAACATATCTGAATAATTTGATTAATTGATATTAAAGTTTTGATACTAACTGTTACTTTGATATCAGGTTACCACATGGTAGCACCTAGACCTTGGCAAATCAGGCCAAACTTATGAAATGTTCACTGGGGAAATTACGTAATAGAGGGGGGGGGGCATTATTCGACACAGGCCAAAAATGCAACAAATGGCCCTCAATCTGCTCCACTTAGACAGGCCCCAGCTGACCATCAGATGCAAGCTGAGTGGACGTGCTGCCTGGTCAGCCATCTGAGAGCCGGACAATGCAGAGGGTTGGAAGTGCCCTGGTAATGGGGTGCAGTCAGTCACTCTTGGGTACATTTTTCTAGTTTTCTATCCAAGCCATCTCTCTCTCTCTCTCTCTCTCTCACTCTTTATCACTCTATGTTCACTCCCAAGATATTTTATTCTTTTATATCATAATGGCCTCATAGCCCTCATGATTCTCTTCTCTGAACATATATATTCTGTTTTGCCTGTCTGTTCAGGTTTTTAAGTATCTCATTACTTGCCTTGACGAGGAAAAGGCCATGGCTAAAACAGGTGTGAGTCACTCTGTATCAAACGTCATTAGACTTGAGGTCTTTGGGAAAAACCCTAGGAATAGCTTAAGGTCATTGTGCACCAGTTACAATACTATGGCAAGAATGTGGCTTTATTTCAGTCTGAGCTCTTTGTCCTGTCCTGTTTTCTCTTTCCTGTCAGTTCATTTTTCCTAAAGCTTCTCATTGCTTTAAATGCCATTTGTGAAATGTCTCTGTTATTGTGGTTACCCAAGAAAATGCCCCTTTTGTAGTTATTGTGACTATTTCTAGCATTTATTAGATTTTTTTTGTTTATTATTACAGTGAGTAATATTCTTATTCCATCTCATGTGCCCCCCCCCCCCAAACATAAAACAAGAGAGGTATATAGCCCACTCACCACTGTCTGAAATAATCACTCACAGCTGTATCTAGATTACATATAGTAGCCAGTTGACTATTGCATAAAGTTAATGTTTCAATTCAACAACAAATCAATTGCTGACCGGACATTCAGTGTCACTGTCACACTTGACTGTACAAATACAAGCAAGGCGACATGTCGCTGTGGTCAAAAAAGGGACACAGGGATGTTATATATGGAAAGATCCATCCTCCTCTGACCCCCATTTTGCTGCTCCCACCCCCACCCCCATCCCGATCCCCAAGGTTGACTCCATGGCTACGGCCTTGATATGAGGCAACTATATTTGACATTCACGGTATGAATGAAGAAAGGCCTAATGAGTTCTGTTTCAGCACTGGATTGTCCCAGATTGTGATTCTTAATGAAAGCACCTCTGAAGCCCAGATCGCTGTTAATATGGAACGTTATAATTATGATCTTAGTGAAGTATCCTTAGACATTAAGCCATCTGATGTCAAATACAAGGTGTCAGTGTCCGTAAAGAACTTTGTTCAATCACCATGGCTTGACATTCAGTTACCTTATTATGCTGAGGCCCGCTATTGAGACCTTATCCCATTGATTTTTGTATTTGTTTGTTTCGTTCCGTCACCATGCTTCAATTTGCAATCCAAATGTCTGCTGAAATGGAAATGGATTTATTTTTGGTTTATTATTTGGTCTGCTGTCTGTTGCAGACTCTTGCAGCTGCATGCACATTTGTTCGTTTTATGAAGCATTTCTATAACACAGTTTCATAATTTGACCTTTATTTGCGCAAATTAGGCAAAAGATGTTGACAATGGGTGTCTTGGTGAAGCCCACTTTGTAATGTATTGAGTTGCCCTATTACTGTAGGCTACTCTGGTTCTTTGACTCTTTCCTGGCCCTAAGGTTCCAGTGGAGTTGAATGAGATTTGAGCAGAGCACAGTTTTTCATTTTCAGCACTGTTGTTACTGGGTCCAAACCAGGGCTGTAGTCTCTGTGATAGGCAGGTATACGTCGTATAACCGCTTAAAAGGTTCTTGGGTTTGTGTATATCCAGTAAAACACAGGCTGCAATACTGACAACACTGTAATAGTACAAGACAGTGTACCCACTACAGTCACAGGCAGTATACCCACTACAACAGTATACCCACTACAGCAAACTAGACTACAGAACCAGTCCAAATGCAATGTAATGCCCCAGATTTTAGATTTGGGAAGGGCCAGGCTAAGTGTTAGGTTATGGTTCAGTATTGCACTTGGTATGTGTTTGACAGTTAGCCTTCACTGACAATTTGGTCAATGATTGTTTTGTCAATGTTTGCACATTTTTACTGCCCCTTGGGTGTGTTTGGTCTGATAATAAAGGGAAGTTATGACTTTGTGCCATTTAACTCCAAGGGAGCACAAATAATATGATTTCTATAATGGATCAGTCATTGCTTAGTTTCCAGGTCCACAATTCAATTAAATTCAATCACAAAGCCTCAAGGAAGGGGAGACGGGCCTAGCATGGGCGTCCAGGAAGGGGCTCTATGATGGAGAGTCGGTACTGACATGGGCCTCCCTTAGTGTTGGTTGTAGTCCACTCAGGAGGGGAGGGTCTTCTGATAAGTCACCCACCTTTTAAAGGACCACAAATAAAGAAGCTTGATTGTCTGAGCACCAGGTGAGGAGCAGCCTTTACCCAGTGGTAATCAATGCTACTGTGCTGGGACCACTGAGTCTGACTGCAGTGCATAACTCTCCTGGCCCTCAGATTGCTTAAAGTTCAGTGCTTAGCTGGCTCTGCGCAGTAGGTGATGTGACAAAAAAATGCCCAGCCCTCTCTAACTCTTCCACTTTGGGAAGTGTCCAGCAGTTGATATAAGTGACAGGCACCTCAAGCAACCACACATAGCTGCTGCAGTAGTGGGGTGGAAGAGGAAAGAGAGAGAGAGAGAGTGGCTTTAGCAGTCGCAGGCAGCACGCACTTGGCTGCCACTACTCAGCTATGCAGCCAGTAGATAATACTGAAGCTCTAGTTCCCACTACTGCCACAGGCCTAAAAGGAAGACTGGAGAGCGTGATAAGGACAAAGTCATGAAATAAAGAAGACCCTCGTGAAATAAAGTTGCAGTGTCTGACAAAAACAGCTTTGGCAGCTTTGTCGGTAGCTATTTTAAGGCATTGGTTGAGCGTCTTGTGTGTTGTCTGGTGGTCCTGGCTCACTTTTTGCTGTCTTGACTTCTCTTGAAATCTCTAGTCCAATAAAACTTTAAAGGATCACTGAAGCAACCGTCTCCTGTGGGTGGTTAAAGCTGCCAAAAATGATAATGAAAACAATTAAATGAAAATGTAAAACCCTTTTTGCCATTTCATTTTCAAATTATCAGTGCAGTTATCCTCCCAAAATTTAAAATGAAATAAAAATATTTACATGTGGCTTTTCATTTACCAGGTAAGCATGTCAATTGTGACAAAAATAAAAAAGAATTTAAAACGTCTATTTGTCATTTCATTTTCATTGCCATCCTAGTATATTATTGCCAGATCTTAAAATGTAAATGCTAATTGTGAAATGAAAATCCAAACTCCACTGGCTTTGCATTTTCCTCATGGCATGCTCGATATATGTCAAAATAAAAAAGCTAAAGAAAACAACATCTGCTGGCAATTCAATATGGGGCTCGGTGACAGTACTGAATTGAGAACAGTTTGATGCAAGCAGATTCAGTTTTAAATACCTGAAAAACATGCTTTACCTGATCATTCTTTACCTCCCCTGCTGCCATTTTCCTGCCTACCAGCACAGAGAAGTGCTGTCATGTGTCGGGAATCTTCACCAATGAAAGGCACTGATTTACACTGCTTTGCTCTTCAGGATGTTAGGTAGAGTAGTGATTCCCCGTGAAATTCCGAATAAAAGACGTTTCTATTAAAATAAGATTGATGCCGTTTAAACCTGGAGCATTTTTATGACCACAGGCAATTGTTTGTCCTGCTGTAACTAGTTGGAAGTCCACGTTGTATGGTAAAGACAGCATGGGTTACAATCAGATTTTCAATGACTGGCGGTTTACATCTAGATCCAGGCTGGACAGCTCTATTTAGGCCACCAGTCCAGGTAGAGCTGTAGTATCCACACAGAGTCTCCGTCACCAACACTGAAACTAATTCAACACTTTTCTTTTGGAATATTTATAGTATTTATCTGAATATTTTAGCTTTTCTTTTACAAGGTGTGTCACTTAATCTCAGTCATTCTTTCAGCATATTCTCTCTTACAGCTTTTCTTCTACACTCCTGTTGGCTAGTTGGGCTCTGTATTGTGTAATGGGATGAGGGATGAGGAGGGATGGGGGTCTATTTGCATGTTATGGTGCAGTTAAGGTCAAATTCATAAAAACAGAAACTAGTCGGAAGCTCTCAAGGTTTTTTTTCACTCAAAGTTGACCTTTTCACTTCTGGTTTTAATTAGTATTTTATATCTTTTGCTCCTGCATCAAACAGCATTTGGAGGCAGAGTAATTGCCAAAGAGTGTCTGTGTGTGCATTGAAAGTAATTGTTCAAACAACCCCTTACCTTTTATCTGCGATAGAGACCTGGATATTTTCAAAGCAATTGAAGACTGACGTGAGCATGTTCAGGTACGTGTAGTGGTGTGTGTGTGTCTGTGTGTGTGTGCGTGCGTGTGTGCATTTGTATTTGTGCGTGTATATGGTTTGATAGTGGAGCTGTGCAACCCAAGTGGATGTTTTTGTTGAACAGATGTGATTATGCTTCTGTCAAATGTGAAAGCAGTGGTCTGCCATTGATCATTGTGACGCAGTGTCAAGATGAATCTGGTTTGAGATGGACCTTACATTTCCCTTGAGTCATGTTGCACTGATGGGGCATGCGGATGCTTCTGCTTGTGTTTTCCAAGAGTGCTGTTGTCTTTTCCGCCTGGACCTAAGCGGTCACTGTCAAAGCTCATCCATCGAGGATGCAAATAATACCGTCCTGAAGACAGGGAGGTTGGGGGGCTGGGGAGGGGGGCTTGAAACAGAGCTGTCAGTGTTTGCATTGCTTTAGAGAGCACGAGAATGGATCTCACTCCTTATATGGCCATTTTTGACACTTTCTGTCTTTGTCAGTGTGAGTAAGAGAGGGAGTGAGAGTGTGTTTGTGTATGTGTGTGTATTCACAGGTGTGTACCCGGAATGCTTTGATGCCATAAGGAATGAAGGGCAATCTTGAGGCTGCTGGTGTGTTTTACAGCCCAGCACTGTAAAAAATGATTTCCAGCCCTTCTGTTTGTGTTGACCTGATAGGGAGAACGTGCCTGAGAGCCCATAAAATGCCTCATTTGAAAGGGAGTGACATTAAAGGAGGCAACCATGAGTGAAGCATCGTGAGTGTTTAATGAGTGAAGCACCGTGAGTGTTTAATGAAGTAAATGTCCAGGCAGCCATTGCCCAGCGCGCAGCCCACCACCAGCACAGACGTCACTGATTAATGCCCCCATTACCTAACTGGACTCTACTGAGGGCTCTGCTGATGTTTGTTTTCCCCCAAACATCTCTTCTGGTAAAAGACTACAACAACCATGAGCTACTGGAAGGAAACAGAAGAGAATGTGCCAAAATGATTCATCATTCCTTCTTTCTCCATTGTCCAGTTTAGAGGTATGTAAGTAGATGGGAATGGTATATGGAGATATGCATTAAAGGGTAGAGAGAGCAGATAGCTGTCCATGACCAAATGAAAATGATATGCTGGAGGAATAGATGGCCGCACCCAAATTTGGGATGTTCTTCAGTGTGGCATTGTGGTCCCCTCATCTCCCATACCACAACAGTCCTGTACTAGCTAGTACACTGATGCATGTGGAAGCCACTTAAAGTTCCATTAAATTAATTTGTAAGCAGGACGGACAAACAAGGTAATTGAATTTAAGCACTTACTCTTATTGTCATTTAGACTTAAAAGGATGTATTTACATTTACAATATGCCATCTGGCAGACATTGTAGTAATTGTTGTAGGTTGCAGGACAGACAGATTTGACTTTCTAACTAGTGTGTCTGTACTCCACTCAGTATGTCTGTATTCCACAGTCTGTAGTGTGTCTGTATTCCACAGTCTTTAAAGGTGCTGTCAGTGACGCTTGTCTTATGTTAATATTTCTAAGCTGATGCTTTTGACTAAGAAAGCTTATATTGTATTTGGCCCCAAGGACCTCACAAAGCATCCCACAAAGGTGGGTCACCCCTGCCTTCAGTTCATCTGGAGAAACTCTGTGTTATTGTTTGGAGGACAGGCTGCCACAGCTTTTTTGCTTTCAGTTTTGGGAGCTTGGGTATCATAAAAAGACCGGATTTATTTTACTGTCACCCAGGAGACCTAACGGATCATGAGGACACATTATTTTTATGGTGTTATGTGTTTACAAACCCCATAACATCACTGACTGCACCTTTAACTCAGTGTGTCTACTCCACTGTGTGTAACTCAATATGCCGTTGCTCCACATCTCCTCTTTTTCTCTCCTGCCATTTCAACTCAATAGCTTTAACTTTGGCTAAGGCTCTCTATTACTCATTCACCTCATAACATAGTACTGCCAGTTTACAATTCAATGACGTATCTTAGACTAAAATACACAGCTCTTGATTACAAACTCAGCAGGTTTTGGAAAAGCTGTGCTTGCTCACAGTGGCCTGGGAGTATGGCAAGTTTGTTTTTAATATATTTGCAAAGGCACACTGAAACTCGTTGACTTTTTCTCACTTTTCTATCTGACCTCTAAAAGTGAGACTGTTGCATACGCTATGCGCTTCCTATGGCATGGGGTACTGGATGAGTCATGGAAGAGAGTGAAGGTGAGAGCAGTGGAGGGCTTGGCTCGCTTTGGGTTTCAGGGTCATCCCCACTCACAATACAGTGTGTCTGTCTGTGATGTGGACTACTGTTACAAAGCCAAACATGACAACAGGGACAGAAAGTGATCAAAGGTGGGGAGAGGGGGAGCTCATAGATGAAAGACAGTTTATAGAGTACAATGTAGTGACAAATGCAATAAAATGGAACAAGAAATTCTTCATGCAGATTTTGGTTCTGTGAGGAAGAATCAGTGACAGGGCTCTGGTAGGATAGAACAAGCGTAGTTAGACTGCTAGTTAGTTCCATACCAATTCAGTTTCACTGCCAGTCATCTCGCTACATTATTACAGTGGAGTATGTATGTTATACAGTTTATTACAATGTACAATTCCAGGCAGTATGCAGCAGTGTTCATTCAGTCCTGACCACCTCATATTACTCAGCTAAAGCCATCATCAGGCTTGAAGTTTGCACAGCCATTTGACCTTGTTGGCTTCCAGTACCATGATGTGACTTGTGCTTTATGCTGTTTGTATGGCTGTTTGTGGCTCATAGGACCAACTGTCTTTCTCTCTCTCTCTCTGTATTTTTGTGTGGCTACAGCTGGTGCTGGGCTCTCATGAGGAGGGAGGAGGAACCCCCAGTGTGAAGAAGCGATTAGGCTCAAAGCAGTTGGCCCTTTATCCCTACCCGTTATCATGCAACCTAAGTGTGTGTGAAATTGACTGTGTGTGTGTGTGTGTGTGTCTGTAGGAACGGTGGTTTTGTATCTGTCTGTGTGGGGCCCTGTGTGTTTGTCTGCGATTGTGTATGTGTATACATGAGTGAATGACATCACTTTTACTTGCTCGGATCAAGGACAAACATGTATACTGACACATAGAAGTGATAAGCTTTTGCTTTTTAACAGACCATGGGAATAGCTTTTCATGAACTCAGCTTGTAGTTATACCTGCTCTCTCTCTCTCTATCTATCTATCTATCTATCTATCTATCTATCTATCTATCTCTCGTGGTGTGAGGTGGTTAGATTAAAAGAAGGGGGAAGTTATCAGGAAATGTATGTGTCAGGCTGAATAAGAACATCTGTGCCTTGACACTGTATGTGCAATCAGTGTAGATTTGTGTGGCTCAGCCTGGTGCTGCAGTTCTTGTGGACTAAACAGCTCAGGTCTACATGCCCTGTATTTTCGCATTTTGGTCTGTGCTGTGGGCTAGGCTACTTTTAAGGACAGTGATCTGTGCTTTAGGCTAGGCTGCTGTTAATGGCTGGTGGTTGGCAGGGGAGAAGCACTCCTCAGTGGTGGGAGAGTTTGGCAATGTGTTTCATTGTGTTTCTTGCACAGATTTGTGGAAAACACAAGTTGTCTCTGTTTGACCTTATGACTATCCCTGCTCTTGATCTTTAAGTCTTTCTTTTGGACACAACAACAGCTAATTTTGTGTTTTTAACGCACACATGCACACGTGCACACACACACACACACACACCATGATGAGCATATATCAAACAGTGGCATGGGATGGGTTTATGGATTACGCAATATGATCACATGTTGCAGCACATAGACACATTGATATTGTTCCACTCTTTTTCCTCACTTCTCTGATCATCTTCCTTTCCACATAAATTCTGAGTAATGGCTCCTGCATTGTCGAGCTACAACGGCAAAGACTGAACAGAAGAAGTGTTCATTACACCAAAATGTCTAACTCATCCAGGTGATTTCACTTTTTACCCAGAAAGCATTTAGACATAAAGAACGTAAAATGCAATGGCAGTTTGCAAACTGGGATTTCCTAAACATTTTAATGACAACAAAAGCATTTTGAGTATGTTTAAATCACGTTAAACATAGCCAATGCCAACTTCAGTCTTATAAGGTCAACATACCTTACCAGCCAGTGATCCTTTTGAGGGAATATATGATGGTCTTGTGACAAACAAGCAAACCTTCTCCCTGTAGTTCCAGTATTGGACAAAAATGAGTCAAAAGAGGTCCATCAGTGTTGGCGATGCTGCTTGTGCACATTGGACAGATTGGAGCCTAAGGGCCCATTCATAGTCAACACAAGCATGTAAATGTGAAGGCAAGGACAGCAGGATGCGTACTTGTGCAGCAAAGAGTGTGCTTCAAATTTTATGACTTGATGCAACAACATGTGTGATAATGTGTGAGTCAATGGAAGGTGCCAAACATTTCATGTTCAGACTGCGCTGAAAGTAGGCGCATGAGCTTGCATCCACACTTATGACACTTATGTATTTGCTTTCACTAGGAATTGACCCGTAGCTGCTCATCAACCTGCCAGACTCTAGACATCAGCTCAATGGGTGAAAGCCATGAGGCTCACCTGCAGCGGCCTACTGCTAAGCCTACAGTAGAATCTGACTGAATGTCAAGATGTTATAACATCTCAGGTTTTATCTAATAATGAATAGTTAAATAAAAATGTATTAAAGGTATCTTCATAAAGGTAATCTTTTATCATATGAAATAATTATTTTATAAATGTGTCCGTCCGCCATTTTCACTACTCTTGTGTTTATTTCACAGATCACAGGTCTTAATGCTGTGATGCTATTTTCATAGTTCACCACAATAAACAGAATATTCATGGATTGCTGAAGTGTTTTTGTTTTCAAAAAATTTTTCACCGGTGGATTACAGAACTCAGGAGGCATCACACTACAACAGCAAGCAAGCTCTGGAGAATCTCCTTATATGGACATATCAACTCTGATTATTTATGCATCATTTAAATGAGTTTGATCCATAATATCTAGCGCACTCGCCAGGTTTTCCGCGAAGAAGGCATTCTTTTAATCCCAGCAGGACTGTCTCAAAGACAAACAATGGCATGAAAATTCTTTACACACTATCACAAAGCCCCTCATTACGCCGATTTAAGAAACGTAATCTCTGTGTTCCAGACTGAAGCTCTGAGTGTTACTCCCCCTAACCCTGCTGTTAGCATTTGACCAAACTAGGCCAGTACTTTTAGCAGGTTCAGGGCTGGATTTCTGAGACATTTTGTTTGGATGCTTCAATGTTTTTTCCACTTTTTGAGAAGTCAAAGCTAAGTTGATGATAATGAGAGTCCACAGGTGGCTGGCTTTAACCTAAGCTTAGCTTTTCATTGAACACACCCCATATCCCGATGTGGTAGTATCTGTTTTGAAATGTTTTTGACAGCTGTGCCAAAACAAAGCTTCAATGCTGGAACGTTTTCCTGGAAGAAAGACGATAAACAATTTAATCTGATGTTGCCAGTGCAGAGCCTCTTCCTGGATACCTCTAAAGAATTAAAGATGGACTGAAATAGGAGGTTAAGGTGTCTAAGAAACTGGGAGTAGAACAAAGCCATGCAATATCAGATGTCTGCATTGTCAGACATGTATGTGGAGTTAGTGACTGCTGTTAGTGACAGTGACTGCTTCAACACATTGGCTGTGAAGTGAAGAACGTCAGCATGATCAGTTATATGTTTATCTGCCTGAGGAGCATCTCTGGACTCTTTGAGATAAAGGAAGTATCACTGATTTAGCTGTGGGAGCATGAGGCAGGATCACAGAGACCCCTTTCAAAGAGTCAGCCAGTCAGCTGAACACTCCTGGAGGGATGACCATTCTGAACGGTCTATAGCAGAATGGCTTAGGACTGAGACAAGGAGATGCATTAACATACAGCCCACAGCATTTTAAAGCTTTTTTTTACAGACCTAGACTCTGACTGGTTAGGTTTTAGTCTAAAGTCTAAGTTCATCTGGGTAACTTTGTTCATCCTTTGCTTTCTTTAGTGTCATAAATGATCATGAAGATGACACGCTATGATGAGCATCACCTTTTTAAATGGCATCCTGTGCTGAGGACTGATCTCATGCTCCAGCAGATGCAAGGCTAACAAATGTCACCAAATTCTCACTGGCTCATCATCTCATGCCAAAACTGAGACAGATCAGTAAAGAGTGTGATGCTGCTTGACTGAGTCCAATCAATCCGAGAAGAGTGAGGATGGGGGCTTATCTCTAAAGTCTACAACAGGGTCTGTTTGCTTTTCACTGTTCAGACCCTGTATATCTCTGGAGACTGAGGTGAACATTAAACTTGTTTTTTTTCTGCATTTTTATTTGACCTGGAAAAAATCTTTGCTTCAACAAAATACATATTGTTCCCAAGTCAGCATAGTTATCACCAATTTAAAATAAGAAACCAGTGTTGTCCTGAGAAAAGGTGAACTTGATTTACCTTGATTTTTTATCATCAGTTTGCCAACCATCACTGCATTCAAGAAAATCTGTCTTGCTCACAATTACTTGATTGTTGTTCTGATTAAGTAATAAAAAGTGTACTCAGTCCAGAATTTCTACCACTGGTCATATGATGGCTGTTGGCTGATGGCTGATGGAGTTTCTTTGCACAAATTCAGAGTGGGGAAATGGGTCAGTTTTACAGTGGTCTCAGTGTTGAATGGGGTTTCATGCTACTTTGATTGTAATATGAGGTTTGCTTAAGTTTCAGCTATTCTTATGTGGAAAAGGCAGCGGGATGGACCTCATTAAGGGCATTAAATGCTTTTCTTTGTTCTGTAAATATAAAGGCTTTCTACTTTCCACTTCTCTTTGTTTTATCATGTTGATTTGTCTGTGATGTTGAGTCAAAATACATGCAGGTCATTTTACTTAAAGCAGCCAGTTTGCTTTATGGTGAAATTAACTGTCAGCTTGACATGGTAAATTGCAAATGAAAGCATGGATGTAAGATGGGACATAGACGGACACAGAGAGAGAGAGAGAGAGTGAGAAAGAGAGAGAGAGAGAGAGAGAGAGAGAGAGAGAAAGAGACATGTTCTGTCTGTCCTTCATCCACAGAAAGCCTGAACAACTCACTCACTCTGTCTCAATCATCTGTTGTGTAATGATGTCAAGGTCTTGGAGTAGCTCAGAGCACACTTGGTCACCATGAGCTGGTATCGCTCAAAGTATCCTTGTTAAAAATAAGGCTCACTGGCTCCATCTGAGAGCTCATACACAGGCCAGGGGGCTGGAGACAATGGTGCATTTGTCAGCCGGCTGTTAAACTCAGACCCCAGGTCTCTGTGGCTTGGACAGGATCTGTGCGGCATATAGTCAAGAAACTGCCTTTCAAACATGCTATCTTGGGCGACCTTCAAAACTTTATAGGAAATGAGTTGGTTGTCTTATTGGACCAGATAATATCACTTGTGTCCAGAGAAGACTGTCTTCAACTGAAATGCTTTTGTTAATGGTATTCTTCCCTTTAGGGCAGGATATGTTCTGTGAAGGATAGAACAAAGCTTTCCCTGGAGTTTTGAGTAGCCTTTCCACATGCCAAATTGTGTTTGTAAGAGACACATGAACCCAGCCTGAGCAGTGTATCCTACATTTCTTTACTAAGTCTATTTCTACTGTAATGTGGGTACTGTTCACCTCGCCAGCTGAATGCCAGGCAGTCCTGTATTTTATGACAGCAATGACAGCAATCTTACAGGAGAGATCATCAGGATGTGTCCCCTTATTTGCGACTGAAAATTTGTCAATTTGAGCCATAGACACATTGGTGTTTTCTCTTTCTCCTCTTTTAATCTTTTTGATTGAAACAAAATGAAAAAATTCAAATTAGTCAAAAACACAGAGTAAATACAAGGCATTCAAAGCCACAGCCCTGAACACAACCTTTTGTGACTCCAGGGGGTTCAGCTTGGCTCTGGATGTGATGGGGCTTCTAAACTAATCAGCCGCCTAATCTCTTCCCCAAACTTCTCTCGGGGTATGGTACTGTTGTCCGTTTGTAAACAATGCCACTGTGGACTCACGACTGCAGCAGCCAAGGAATCTGCAATGTGGCTTTGGTTTTGCCGTGGTACTACGCTGTGGCTATTAGGGAAACCAAACATTTCACTGTGAATGGTCACCCAATATTACAGAAAACAATTATTTAGATTTTTGCACATCCGGATGTGCTTCAAATGTCATGCTAATGATTCCAACACCTTCATGAAGACACAGACAATTCAGGGGTATTTAACTGCAGGCTCTGGCTAAGACGGAGTCTTACTTTTGCTCACTAGGGCTCAGTTGTCACTGTTGGGTCCACTCCATAAGTCAGCTTTAAGTTGCCTTTAAACTGTGTCTCATCAAAGATGTACAGAAGATGTAGATGTAAGATTTGAATCCTAAAAATATTTACCTTTAATCTGCCCTGATTGTCTGTTTTTCATGGCTGGCATCAGCACTAATACTCATTCAGAGACTAGAGAGTTCCAGTTTTAATAATGCGCGATTTTGTGGATGTCTATACATATCTATATGTAAATACATGTGTTTGGCTGGGCATTGCCAAAGTAGCTGTGTTGAAATGCTGCAGTGTCTGAAATGTCTGTGGCGAAGCCTGTTTGTCTTATTCTGACTGGTCCATGCCCTCCTGCAGGAAATATCTTTGTGGTGAGCCTGTCGGTGGCAGACCTGGTGGTGGCCCTGTATCCCTACCCCTTGGCTCTACTGGCCATCTTCCACAATGGTTGGACCATGGGCACGCTCCACTGCCAGCTGAGCGGCTTCGTCATGGGCATGAGTGTGATTGGCTCGGTCTTCAACATCACGGCCATCGCGCTCAACCGCTACTGCTACATCTGCCACGGCCTACAGTATGACCACCTCTACACCAGCCGCAACACCTGCCTGTACCTGCTGCTCACCTGGGCACTCACCTGCCTGGCCACTCTGCCTAACTTCTTGGTGGGCTCGCTGAGCTATGACCCCCGCGTCTACTCCTGTACCTTCACTCAGACTGCCAGCTCCTCGTACACCATCTGTGTGGTGGTGGTACACTTCCTGGTGCCGCTTGCCGTGGTCTCCTTCTGCTACCTGCGCATCTGGATGCTGGTCATCCGGGTGAAGAGTCGCGTTCAGCCGCCAGACTCACGGAGGAGCCAGCGGGGTCGTGCCAGTGACCTGCGCAACTTCCTCACCATGTTTGTGGTCTTTGTGCTGTTTGCTGTCTGCTGGGCACCGCTGAACCTCATTGGCCTGGCTGTGGCCATCGATCCAGAGCGGGTCGCACCCAAAGTGCCCGAGTGGCTATTTGTCACCAGCTATTTCATGGCCTACTTTAACAGCTGTCTGAACGCAGTGGTGTATGGCCTGCTGAACCAGAACTTCAGGCGCGAGTACAAGCAGATCCTGCTGGCCCTGTGCGCCCCACGTACACTCTTCATGGACAGCTCAAAGTGCGCCACTGATGGTTTCAAGAGCAAGCAGTCACCAGCAGCAACCAACAACCACCTAGTGGAAGCTCAGTTGTGACTGGTTTGGGATCAGGGATTATTATTGGGAGGTGCTACAATGAATACACCATTAATACATACATGTTTTTTATTCAATTGTGATTGCTGGTTCTTTGTGTACTATTGTAAAACAATATGTGTTTTTTGACTGTGTGTGTGTGTACTGACAAAAAAGCCAAATGATCATACAGTATATGCACATACACTTGCAACACCCCCCCCCCCACACACACACACACACACCACATACTTTATAAAAAATGTAGTATAAATGTACAGTATATCACCCATATCAAGTTTAAAAATATGTATGATTTGTGGGCATTTTTTGGTGCTTTTATGAAGATGTTTGACTGTATGGTTCAATGCTTGAATTCTCTGATAAATTATTTTTCTCTATGGCTGGCATGGAACATTTGTCATCAGTTCTCATTAATGTTCAAGCAAGTGTGCAGGCAAGAGCAATAACAAGACCATATTCATCCAGATCAAATACTCTTTTTGTTTCTATTCCCCCTCCTTCTCTTTGTCATTATCACCTTTTAGGGGATAACAGGCAATAATATTCCATCTTCTTCGCAAGTTGCAAGGTTGCTTCACACATTCACACGCTGGTTGCACTTAGTCTTTCATTCAGTCTAATCTTCCTGAACCTGAAATGAGGGTGATCATCACTCATTCTCCTAGACAGAGTTACGATGGCCAGAGGTGTCCTGAGAAGGATGGATGTGATGACATAGCGCTTATCCCTGTTGCCCTCCAAAGGTTTCTGTCTTTGTGTTTCACAGGCGGATTGATTTCATCTCTCAGGTCAGTGACCCCTCTCAGCCTCAGCCTGTTTAATTCCGTCTTTCTGCAACATCAGCGAACAACACTGGCTGCTATATGTTTGTCAACCCCAGATTGTGGTGTCTGTGTGTGTGTCCTGCCAAACAGCTGGCATGGTCTTGTGGTCATGGTCTGTAGCTGTTACCCTACTAATTATGCTGACCTGTTCTCCAAATCTGGATGACAGAAACACCTTGCAAACTAACTTTGCTCACTAGTTCTTGCACATAAGCCAAATTTGATGGAAAGACAGCATTACTCTGTTAGTGCCAAATAAAGCAATCCCAATATTTAGTTCCGAAGGTCTTAGCAAAAACAGCAGGAAGCAAGAGTTTGAAATCAGCGTGAAATGTGCACCTATTCATGACCTTGTATTAGGTCTACTCTAGATTAGGTCACCAAGAAGGCCTTATTGCAGTCTATACCAAGCAAGCCATTAAGTTAGATCAGTAAATGATCAGTTAAATGCCAATAGTACAGACAGTAAAGGTCATAGTCAGCCACCTGTATTGATATGCTTTATTACAATGTACCTCTGCTACAAGAGACAATTTAGGGAGAAGCCTGGCCATACATGCAGTGTTGTCTCCCTCTAGAGGATTTAGTGTTAATTACCTGCAGTTCCCGTAAATTACTAATTTTTTTAATGATTTATAGATATCATTTTAAATAATGCATTTTCACACTATCTCAATTGAGAATGGATAAGAAAACAAACTGACTAAAAAATAATGTAATAAAAAACACGTGACGTAATCCCGGAAGTACTGATGATGACGAAACCATGAAACAGCTGCACTGTAATCAAAGTTAATACACGATTGCAATTATAAGCCTTTTTGAACCGGATCGTTAATCAAGAATTTGCTTAGGACAATGCAGACTACAACAGTTGGTAAAGGGTAAGACTGTGTGCTTGAACTATTTGCATAATGAAGCCCTCTGCGTTTGCTGCCAACTAGTTAGCGTTAGCAAAGCAAAAATGGAAAAGTTTGCCCATAATACTTTGTCTTGACAAGTAATTTTCTGTCACAAACAATAGGCTGCGTATTAGGAGCGTTGTTAATGATGTTACATTCATATATACTGATTGCATAATACTCAGGGCTCTTATTTGCTTAAGGTTAAGTGGCTATTACGCATCGCTGGTGCTACCCACTGAGTTGCTATAAGTTATAGCTGTAACGTTATTCTTGATCAGCGAGTCTACCTCTTGTAGAGCCCTTCGAAACTGCTAAATGGTATAGAGAGAAAATATGCCAGTCGCACATTTCATCTTGTATCAGATTAAGAAATAATGTTCCCAGGTAATTGTTTCCCCTGCCCAAACTGTAGCATGTCACATGTACACATTGCGCAACAGAGAATGAAGGACTGGAACATATGCATATATACAAAACTAATGCTAAATCGATATGCGTTTAGACAATATACAGACATAAATGTCTTATATTAGTCATACAGGTGATTTGTATACAGTCACGTGAAACATATTAGTGCGCTGAGGCACATATGTGGGGTTTGCTTTTTAGCATTCAGAATCCTTCATAAGGGCCTTGTTCATGACACTGGTGCTGGGTGGTGTAGTGTGATTAAGGTCTACTTTGAATGTGACTGATTTATTTATTCTTCCCTGTCAGAAATGATGGGTCACTACTATCAGTTTTGAAGACCCTGTTATTCTTCACAATCATGATGATTACTCTGCCAATAGGATTATACTTTGCCACCAACACGTATGTTTTTCAAGGTAGGTGTGATAATATACCTATATATACTCCTTCCTAACCTTTATGTGGATAAAGTTAAAAGCATGGTCATAATGAATGACTATAGCCTACATGCTAGTAATGTGATTTAAGTCTTTACTTCACAGACAAAAATAAACACATCTTTTGTTTTCAACCCTATTTTTCAGACACAAAACTCTTATAAACTCTTATAAACGCCTATTTATCTCTAGTTTCCAGAATCTGTGATACCCCTAACCCCAGGGGTCTCTAACAAGCTTGCCACCTGCTTAAGAGTAGCTCTTCAAGCTGGCTTCTGGAAATACATATCTTAACATAGTCACTGAAGGTATTAAACCTATTAAAATCTTTATGAAATCAAAGCCAAACATCCTGCCTGCCTGGGCCTATGATGATCCCAGTTTTACTGTTCTCTGGTGACATATCACACCAGAATTGGCTATCGCTATGAAAAATAAAGGCACCAATAAAGGTCAGACAATATTTGTCTTCGACCAAATTTAGATGAATGTTTTCACTGTGCTGTAAAAGTGTTGGTGATGGTGAAGATGTAACATTTATCTCCAGGACTATCAATACTGATAGTAGTTGATAGTAGTTTGGGCTGGGCGATTGACCAATATCGATTTTTGTCATGATTAGGGCTGGGCGATAGAACTTCAAATCAACATCATCTTTAATTGACTGGACTGGGTAGAATAACATGACAACACATATGGTTGTGTGCTTTCAACATGAACACGAACATGAACACACAGACTGGAATGCACAGAATACAAAGAAAAAATGTACAAAATAAACAACAGTAATAATAAACAACAGTTAGTAGTCATGTGCTTGATCATGACAAAGTTGATTTTTTCAAAAAAGTATTCAAAACTGGCAAAATGAAGAACATCAGATTTCACATATACTCAGATTTTATTAGACTGTTTAAGTTTCATTGGCAGTTAACTTATGTTTGCAAAAACAACCCTAACCCTAAGGATGTCCTTAAGGTACATGTGTATCACATTTGGGTTATTCTGTTAAGAATAAAGATATGATTGGAAAGCTGAAAGTGTACTACTCTTTCAAAGGTTCTTTGGGCTTCTCCAGTAATGACAGTTTCTTCTATGCTGCCATCGTGGCTGTCGTGGCAGTGCATGTGATCCTTGCACTCTTTGTCTACGTCGCTTGGAATGAAGGATCTCAGCAGACAAGGGTGGGAAAGCAAGACTGAAGAGCTGAAGGCAATCACAAACAGGATGACCATTCCACACACACACACACACACACACACCTGTCCTCAGCTGGCTAGTCACTCTCAGTGGATGAGATGTAGAGCTGGGTTGTGTCTCCTCAGTAGAAGGCAGCCCTGAGCCCTGACACATAGGCAGGTAATCTAGTGGTTGAAGCTAGAAAAATAGCACAAAAACAGACTATGGAGCACAAATGCTTTGTGATTCAATTCAATAACTTTTGCCAAGGTTTCAAGTACAGCAGAACTGCTTTTCAGTTTGTCCTCATAGCACTTTTAAAGGTTTCTCAAGGATCCACTAAGAGTTTTTAATGAAAGGTTGGTTTAGAAACAACTTGTCAGTCTTTGTTGTTGTTGCCCTTAGGTTTATGTGGGTCTCTGAACAGTTCTTCAAGGTTTCTTTGATGTAAGTGTACTGTCAAAGGGGTTGTGTAATTAACTTAACCCAAGAAAGAACATAGCCTCACAAAGTTTAATGTGTCGTAACCTGAAAGCTTAAAACAATTCTACTCAGGAAACAATTGAAGGTGGAACATTTGAAAACAGTGATCATTTACAAAGATTAGATTAGCTAAGATTCAACTTTGTCATTACACATGTATGAAGACAGAGTAACGAAATACAGTTTAGCATCTAATCAGAAGTACAAATAGCAGAAAGTGCAATATGCACAGTATGTGCAGTATGCACAGGTAAGAGCAGTCATGTACAGATAAGACAGGGAAGCAATATGCTTATATGGTTAATGTCAGTAAAAATAAAATAAAAAAAGACACACAGTTCAGCCTGGCTGCTTTCTTTGTAAACTAATCTGCAAGCTAAAAATTGTGAAATGAAAGAATCAGATATTGCACTGTTTTGTAACTGCTGAGATGTAATATCATGTAGGCTAGGCCTACATATTAAAGAATCTTCTTTGCTACTTTTTTCACACTGCTTTGGAAATTGTGATTAGATCCTATTTGGAAGGCTTCTTCGCAACAACAGATGTATATTTTGCTTGTGGTTTGTGGAAATTAAAGTATCTTTCATAAACCAGTTCTGAGAATTCTGAATTGATTTCTCTGCTGCAGATTGAAGGAATGGCAAATGACTAATAAACACAGCCATTAACTCTTGTAAACGTAAATGACTTTATACAGATTAGTTGGATAAATGCAGTTGTTGACCATGCAAGTGCCTTTGAAAGACAGGAAAAGAAGTCAGTACCACTTACTCACACGTGTGGCAGCGTTCTGCCCTCCTCATGCAAGTGCTTCTCTGCCCCAAATTCTAAGACTACTCACTGACCTTCCACATGTGACACATTTCTTGGAGTTATGCCTTCTGGAAAACAACATTTATCAAATGGTTTTATCCAGAGCATCATCAGATATTCTCATCATCATATTATATTCATCTGATTGCACTAGTCACAAGGGTTCAGACTCATGATCTTGGTGTTACAGAAGAGTATGTTGTTACCTCTTTTGTAAGCAATGATGACATGGTCATAATGGGAGATGCACCTATAGTGCTGAAGCCACACTATAGCTTACATGCACCGCTAGATTGGAAGGTTTCACAGTTTTGCAGTTTATCTCTTAAATATGAAATATGAACTCCATATTGCTCCTTGCCAAGGTTGAGAGGCAAACACTCCTTCACATTTGGCCTACCACACAGTTAAGTTAATGTAAGTGTTAAACTTCCTAGTAAAAATGACCATATCACTGTTTTGCTGAACAAAACAGTTTCAAGTAAGCGTTTTAGTGTCAAACCAGGGTAGTTAACTCTTAGAATAGTATGAAGTCTTCCAACAGAGCCTAGATTCCTTCTCATATAAATGACTCTTCTTTTAGGAGATGCCTTAACCGTGTACTTCAATAACCACTTTGAGTCAACCAGTCACTAAACCACATATTTAGAATAGTCCCCTGCTTCGAGACAAGCATCAAAAACTGAATCTTCTCAGGTTCAGTGTCACCACCCTACACACCCTCCATGCCATACATGCAAACACATGAAGCATACTTCTTACACAGTCAAATAAGAACATTCTGTATCTGATATTTCTTGCTTTGCTAAGTATAGTTTCATGTATTAAACGTTCAGAAACAGGAATGCAATCAACTGTCACTGTTGGTGAGACTGGGGGCTCAAGAGCAGCAGTGAGTTTGAATGTCCTGCTCATGACAGGTGTTGATCCCATGCATTTCAATTCCTAATTCCCTCCCTTTCACCCTTGAACAAAAAGAATGAAGGAAACATGGAGATGATGGAGGAGAATGGTGGAAATATGGAAAGTAGTTAGTATAAATGTGGCTTCCTTTCTTTTCTCAGCTACTAATGACACAGCAGCATCACCATTGGTTAAAGTGAAGGACCTATTGTTACAGTAGACCTACAGCATAACAAATGAAGGGTGTTTATATCAATCCAAATTTTATTTTATTTTAGAGCATTGTGAGAGATGAACAGAGCTGAGTTTGTTGTAGTGATGCCTTCATTTCATTTCAGAATGCATGAAAACATTTTTCTTGTCTGCTATGATGAATATTAACACCACAGTTGCAGCCTTTGGTCTTACAACAATGCAGATGGAAAGTCCCAGTAGGACTTTCTTTCAGGATGGTCACTCTTTTCTGGTGAATGTCTATTTTTTGAAGTAGGCTAGATTGATATTAGGCATAAGTATTAGTTGTATACTAGTTGACTATCCAAAGTAAGTTCTCCGTGGTTTTCTTGCCAGTTCAGGGTTCATTTTGTAGCTTGTAGCTATAGCCTCATTACACAATTGTTTACCAACGTAAATGCTAATTGTGGGATGTGGGACTTAATGTCTGCCATACACAAAGCCAATTCTGAAAACACTGGCTAAGTATATTAAGTGCCAACATGAATGTGTATGTAAAAGACCATCATAGAGCGGCTGAGTCATGAGGAGGCATTCATTACTCATTTATTACATTTTTTAAAAATTGCATTTTATTTTTGGCACTGCATGCATATATGACCTACGTTGCAAAAAAATGCCTTTTAATAATAAGAAAAAATATACTCTTTTACTTTTTAAAATATATTTCAAGCTAAATTATCTGCCAATGCAGCAAGAAAATTGCACTTACTAAGATTTCTTCAAAAGAAAGAGAAAGGGAAGTCTCGATTAAAGAATATATTTCTTGTCTTAATTTCGTGGTAAGATATTAAAGCAAATAAGATTCATTTTCTTATTTTTGAAATCTAGTGTCTAAAACTAGCCACATTTGCTCAAAACTAATCAACAAAAAAAGATGAAAACAAGACAAATGCGCTTGGATCTAGGACAGTGAAGCTAAATTCAGCCCAACTGGTCTCTCATCCAGCTCCTGACCAGATGTTGTGTTGCTTATCTTAGTGCACCACTGTCATTACAACCATCCATGTTGATCAAATACTATATGTCTCTGGTGTAACTGTTTTGAAAATAACTCTAGCACAATTGTTTCCAATGTTTCACAAACTAAGTTTCAATATCACAGTGTTTCACAAACTAAGTTTCAATATCAAGTTTCAGCTCTGCAGGTCATGTGATCTAGTACCACCAATGGGTCAAAGCTGGAGTTCCATCCATGAATGTAACTTTTGAACCATATGCCCAATTTTTAAAGATTGAATACTGAATACTGAATTTTGTCCAACTAATTTTCACAGGTCACAAATTTAGGTCTTTTCTTCATAGGATTTGGTAGAAAGGGTCTTTCTGACTAAATGACATAAAGGTTACCTATTGGTCTTTCAATTTTACGGAGTGTTCAACTGAGGCAGCTAATCAAAATTGGGAGCAATTCCATCAAACAGTATATGAGCTTATATTTCAGCAACAAATTGATGATCAGATCAGATTTATGATGTCATTTTTTAGCACTGGATTGGATTTTCTCAAAAACGCTTAGGTTTCCACAAGCCACACTTTTTGTCCATTCTTCATGAAAGTTTGCACACATAATGTTCAGTCCAAGCTTCATAAACGCCACCTTTTGCCATTTTGATGTATGGAACCTTTAATGCACTACAGTAACTCAAAGCTTGATGCAGTCACGAAACATCATGTGAGGTCGTATAGAAAATCTGTGACTGCCACAAAACATAGTGTGAGCATTTGTCATATTGACACTGACCAATAAAACATGATGTGTCTATGGCAACACTGTCCAATTTTGATGTTTAGCTGCTTACAGACACTGTTTTCAAGTGCCGCTGTCTTGCTGCAGTGACAGATCATTACCTACCTAAGAAAGATAGCTCAAGACAAAATATACTTAAACAAGCCAAATAATCCTGCTGCAAAAAGTAAATTAATCTTAACATTGATATAACAAGATAAATATTCTGAATTCTGAGGAATTACACTAGTAAAGGTTTTTTTTATTTTTTGCAGTGTAATTTTGTGATGAAAATGATTGTTTGGGTTCATGAGATCATAAAATGCCCATAGTGTATTGACATTGACACTCCAACCACGAATGTTGGTGAAAAGTTGACCATGCAAAGAATGCTTCTTCTTTAGGCACAATCCAGAGGTGTAACAGTCTTATTTTGGCTTGAGCGCATTTTAGGGAGATGAATCATCCTACTTGTTTTAGTGGTCACTTCAAAAGATGTTATTGGGGTACATTAGTGTGTTTGTTATGGACAACTTACTCATCTGGAGAGTCAAAAATAATGCTGAATGATATAGGTTTTGAGCAACATATGCTGCAACCCAGACATTATAGTTTCAGGGAGGGCCTAAAATATGTCCAGAAAACAATTACAGACTGCATTCCCTAAAAAGTTCCAACAGTGTGGCTCCATCATAAGGGCAACCAGATGCTAAAATGGCCTGCTTATGCACATTTTATGCATAACATAAAGAAAAACATGATGAAGACGACACCTACCAGGTGGGCTGCTGAAATCATGTCTTGGACAAAAAAGAACACTCTTTTTTGTTCACCTAATTAAATGTGTAGTTTCCTCCTTTGTTTTGCCTTTAATCTTACTCAACGTTTCCTTCCTTTTATTGACACCATCCCAACTTTTTTGAGACATGTTGCTGGCCTCAAATGACCGTAAATATCCCAAATAATGATGAAAAATTCCAGTCACAACAGATATGCTGTCCATGGACTGTTCTCAAACGTGATTTGGCAAGTACAGCATTTATTTTTTATTTACAGTTTACACAACCTCCCAACTTTTTTGGAATTCGGTTTGTGGAACGGTAACCTAGAAGTAATTGGTGCCTATGAAACACCTTTTAAAATACTTATTTTAAACAAACACAGTTGAATTATGCTTCCTCTATGTTGAAGCCATTGCAGAAAATTTTGATGTAGACAGACTTCTTGAGGTGAGATTTGAGCATTTTGCCGTTCTTGGGAAATAGAGTGAGCATATTGTGTCATTTGTTTCATTTTTAACTTATTTACCAATCTATGTTTAGAGATTGTTAAGTAGCCTGTGAAAGTGTTGATGGGCAGATGGGAAGAAAGGAGATAAGGTTTTCCACTATTGGTCATAAAGGCTTTTGCATCGGGTGCTCTTTGTTTCTTTTCCTTGGTTCCCTTGAGAGAATTTAACGTCCATCATGATGGATATCTTGGAATTATTTCCTGGGCAAGAGCTTAGGGAATGAGGATGAAGGCGTGCAGATCATGATTTTGAATGGTCTTCTTGAGTGTAAGTGGAGAGGAAAGCCTTGGGCTGCTCAGAGGGCAGGGTGGAGCACAGTGGCTGCTTAGGTTCCTTTAAACATGGATGCTGATGCCTGATTACTTGTTTGGACATTTCTCCATTGTGATGTAATGGCCAGTTGTTCTCAATACTCAGGCAGTGAGTCAGAACATGCCAAAGTGGGGGAATACATTTAAAAAAAGAAAGAATGTTGCTCCAGAAAGACATGGAAAGTTGAAAGAGCAAGAGACGGAAAGACTGACAACATGTCTGGGTCTTTAAGAGGAAGACGTGTGGGTCTGGGGGTGGAGGAGAGAGGTGCAGTGTGGAACTGGGGTTTTGGAATTTCACTGTTCCCAGGACATCATGACTCTAGTCCATTCATGGACCACCCTCATCTGTCTACTGGCTCCTCCAACCTTACGTAATATGCTTGCTTAGCTCTAAATGCAAGGCTCTAAATTAGACCCAGGTTTTCGAGGAACTCGCCCTGACATATATTTTGGTTTTAGGGTAGTCAGGGAGAATCATTGTTATGCTCATTCAGCTCCTTGTTCCACAATACAACACTTATGTGCGTGTGTGTCTGCTTCTTTTCGGAAAGAGGCATATTGAAGGTCATTGATATTAAACCACATCAATGAAATATAAATATTTTTATGAATATAATGAGTAATTGTAATTGTCTTGTACATGTGAAGAAATCGACAAATAATGTACTACTACTACTAATGTAAGATTTTGAACATACTGTCATGCCTTTTATGTCTAAACATTCATATGAGACAAAAACTGAGATGATCAGAATGTGTTAAGGAGATGGGTAGGAGCACATACCACAGCTAGGATACCATCTGCTAGTGGGACTGAGGAAGCTCCAATTTCAAAAACTCACCTCTCTCACTGAGCTTGATAAAATCACAAGCTCACAGTCACATAGACACTCTGGCACAGACATACTGTGTCGAGAATGATCCAGGATGTGATAGGAAAAGTACCCTTGGTGTCCTTGGTGAAAGATAAGGAAGATTAAATCTTCAGAATTAGTAAATAGAGCAATAACATCTTACATATGTCTTTGTACTACCAGGCTAACAGTTGCTGGTTAGTTTAAGTCATAGTTATATGACATAGGTAAATCTCCTAATTTTAACTGGACATCAACCATTGAAGAGATAATACCTTATTCATGTCCTTTTGCTTTCTTCTGTCATGACAATTCCCAAAGAAAATGTCTTTTCTTTGTTTCATAAGAAATGAATGAGCTCTTTTGAGATCTCTCATCACACATCTCCTATGCACACCCTTTAGAAAAAAATTAAGACACTGCACTGTGGAGGTTCCTCAGGACCTCCTTTACTCCATCTAGACAATGGATTACCTCATCAATGTCAGGTGTGTTGCACAAACACGGAAATTCTTCTCTTACATAAGCACATCCAGGCACAATGACAACGTCCAGTTCAAATCAGGGATGAGGGGTACGAGGAGTTTGTAGTGAGGGAGGGCCACCCACTTTGGCTCCAAAGAAGCTATAAATATTTTGCAATGAAGTGTAAAATCTCACAGGCCCCATTCCATGTGTCTGGGGAGGTCACTGCTGATTGAAAATGTCTGCTGTTTTGTAGCCTTGTCCTCCAGCCTGAGTGAAGACCTTGTTTTTAGTTTCAGTGTCATGATTCTTCTTCTAATGTAAGGTGCTTGTAGTTGTTGAGTTGCTGACAGCAAAATGGCAAATAAAGATGAAACTTTCTGCCAGACATTTACATATTTTTTAACGCCCATACCATAACTGTTGTTTGAAATACTATTCGTGACAATTTGATGAAAGCTGCAGTTCAGGTCAACCACACTTTCTACAGCATTAAAGATTGTGACCTTTTTGTAGCACGTAGGTTATGCTACAAGTTTGCAGACATGGAAACTGTGAATGAGGACTTGACCAGAAAATGTCATAATATTGGTGAAAATACCGCCAAACTGACAGGTCAAGATTTGGTTGGGCTACACTGTTAACCAAAATCATTCACTGTCGCTGTCTTCTTCTGAAATAGGACACATCCGTACTGTCGCCATGGACACAGGTTGGGCTCATATCCTGTATTTTGATTGTGCAATAGTAACCAAGGGTGATTGCCATGGAGATCTCACTCACTCCCTCTGCCTTCCTCCCCTCCCCTCTCTCTTCTCTCTTCCTCTCCCTCCCTCTCTCATCTTCTCATTAATGTGTAAAGTCAATGCAGATAATGTATGAATGATAAAGACAAGTTTTATGTGGGAAAGGGAGAATTATTACATTCTTGTTTGTGGTGAACTTCACAAACTCGAGCACAAGGCATGAATACAGATCCTACACCTAAATGACCTGTAAACCTGGAAGGACCTGGGGCAAAAAAAGATTATGGCGGCATTAAAACCCAGAAAAGTGGGAAACCAGCCAGACCCGCTAGAGGTGGCAAGAGATTTTCTCTTTCTCACCACCCCAGACAGCAGTACAGGCACATGTCTACATGAATTTTGTGAATTTGAGCAGAGGGTGGGCTGAAGGTTTATCCTGTGTAGTTGAAGGTGTGAAAAGATTGATAGTTATTTTTTCTAATATGATGTTTGGATTCTGTTAGGTATCCTTGATTGTACAGTGGCAATGTATATTCTCTGGTAATAACCTCTAAAATGGTCCATGAGTGGATTCGCCACAGTGCTTACCAGTTAATCTGGGCAGTTTATTTCTCCATGCATAGGCCTAAGTGCGTTCTTTGGAAAGTGCAGAATGCATTATATGCATGTTGTATCATTATTTTAGATTTATGCTCTGTTTTTTATCTACACAACCAGGCAAAAGCTGTAGAATTGAATTGTTAGATTGGACGAGTGTGTCTTATTGTCCATTAAGAGCACAATGTGCCAGTGATGGCCTATGTGAATTTCATTCAATATCCGCATTTGGAAGGAATCATCCCATTATAGTAAGCTCACCTCTCAGAAGGTTTCTATAATGATAACGTCATTGGCAAAAAATAAATACGTATACAAATAAATAACTGCAGCGCTACCGTTCGCGTGAGTAAGGCTACCTTCTGTGATGATGCCCCCTCGGGTACTATTTGTACCGGGTTAGCTTTATCGACAGTAGTATCATTAACAGCGAAGCAGAAAAGCAACCAGTCACCAGATGGCAATCGCTGCTCTGTGCGACCTAGTTAAGACCCCCACTTGTTAAATCCGATTAAAATAAATTGTCATTCAACGCTGAGGCATTTACAACTATCACGATTTATATTCCTATAGAGCCTATAATAATAATAATAATAATACAGGCAGAATGACGTAGAGTGTTTCAGTATTCCCTGACCATAGGGTTATGTGGGCTGTGACGCAATATCACAGTCCATTCACCATTTTCAAGGGGGCTAATTCACTGAAGTCGCTATAAGTCTACAAATAAATACGCCTTATGAAACAATAGTTGTTGTGTAACCAAACACTGAACACACGTCATATGGGTTACTGAGTCCTCATTTCGTCTGTGGAGGCGCGATAGCTGATTCACCGAAGTAGCCAACAGCCACATGTTCACTCGAGGCAATTAAAATAAACTAGGTCTACCGCTCTGGAGAACGTTAAAGCTGGATACGGTGAAAGAAAGCGTCCGTATAAAATCCGCAATTGCGCTACAAAGCGAAGATAGCACTGCCAGTGGGCTACAGACGCCGAACCGGCGCGAGAGCCCATGCGTGACACCAGAAAGCTTCCACAGGGCGAGCGCAGGCTACTCTCTCCTTTGCGCGTATCCCACCATCTATAGCGAATCCGGACAGGGCGAGCTCCGTACGGTCACTCCCCATACCATTTAAGGTGCGACGACGGCTGATGACGTAAAGAGTGAGGTGTGTGTGGGATGGAAAATGAACATCAGTGAATGAAAAAAGCGCTTGGAAGTCACTCATTGCCCACAGAAACGGTGCCAGTTACATAACTTGATTTCATGAGTAAGGCGAGGTGAAAAGCTCTCTCTGTCTCTAAGTGAGAGATTCATAGTCTCTGTGTATTGGAATCGGCGTCTGGTTGCTCACCAATGCCTGGTAAGAAAGCTACATTTGTATTCTTTTTTGCGATAAGTGTGTCACAGTCTAACAAGTGTGCAGCACCTTATAACGGACCTCGGTGACAGGACGATGATGGCTTACAGCTTGGTCTGAATTTGCTTTAAAAAAAATGTGTCTGGGCGAAGCGTCACTGTGTTGAAAGTAGTGTTTAAAAACTGTCCTGTGGCTGAAAACGTATTTCATTGTAACAATTTAATTTTCATTTTAATGACATTCTCCATCCGAGCTTCTTTGCCAGACCAGGTGGGCAGTGGCATATAGCAATGGCTTTTAAAGATTTTATTCGGAAGCTGTCTAAATGCCTTTTTGAAGTTGTCATATATTGGTAGTAACCTGGACATGACATGCAGGGTGTGCGTAATAATAGAATGGTACCAATGCAGGCTTGGAAGACTTTTGGAAAAAGAGAGGAAAGTTTGTAAGTACTGGAGCGAAGGACATGATGAAGCCGATGTTAGAACGCTAGTACAAGGGACATCTCAGAGTAGTAGCCTAAACTGGGATCACAATAACCTCAGGAATAGGTATGGTTGTGGTCATTTGTATACATTCTATAGCCTAAAGAGTTTCTTCTTGGGTATTGTGACAGAAGCCTTTTACAGAAATGAGTGGATAACCAAAAAGGAAAAGCAATTATGAAAAGACTGCCAGTTATGTAACACATGACTTGAGAATCATGAGCCGGTTGCGGTGACGTCATGCCCTGGATTTCGTTGAAAAAAAGTTCCTCCGGCTGCTCGGTAGACGTAACAGCCTACCCCTCGGCCCTTTTCACTGCCTGTGTCGCTGAAGAAAGTGATTAAATCTTGTCTCGTCGGCGCTGCGATGTTGTGCTCACATCTCAAGGAGGTGATCAATAGCCAGATAAATTTCCCAATGAGCTGATCGGACTAGACAAGTTGCTTTGCTTTTTTTTAATCTACCTTTTCGCAGCGACAAATGTCTCTACAGGCCTACCCTCAGCATTGACAGCTTACCTTAAATAATTTTAGGGTTATTCTGGGCTGCTCAGTCTTGTCTTCAACACACATACCCTCTCTCACCTCTTCAGTTGAGGATATTTATAATTGGTTAAGATATTAGTACCTGGTCATATCCCAGCCTGTTACGGGCATTAAAGCTGTTTGTTAAAGCAGATGAAGTACACTGTCTTTGTGTAAGTATTCTCAACAGTTTTCTTCAGTGCTATAATAAGTAGGACAATGGGCATTGTAACTGAAAAGACTCCCAGGGCTCCATCAGCTCCCTCCCAGCAGGAGGGGGCTTCATAAATATTTTTACCGAGGGGCCCCCATTTTTTAGGAATGCCACGGGAAGTTCTGAAGCCAAGAGCCTCCCTTGAACCTGAATGGTGGAGGTCATAGTCATCTGAAAATATGCTCAAAGCAACAGGCATGTCCCACTTTTCCCTGCTTGGTTCCCGCCCTACCTTTTCTTCTGTGGTCTCATGTTCTTGTATTCCTGTATTCCTCATTCCCCCCAGTCTGCCTTCTCCTCTTCCTTATGCTACTCTCAATGAGGCTGTATGTGACCCTTCTCAACCTACTCAGTTACCATATCTACTCAGTTTCAGCCCAAATACCTGTGAATCCACCACTTTGATATGAGTCTATTGTAATATCACCAGATAACTAGATCTCCATTTTGAATAAGAGCTTCTCCCATGGTTGGGCGACTTCCAACTTAATTTTCCCTGTTTTGGTCAAAATGTGGAATTTGTGACCCTGGTGTTGGAAGGATTTCTCTGGCAATGGGATTTGTTACTTTTGCAACTTAAATGTCTTTTTCTGTCCATGGTGTTACAACATGGGAATTAGGGGGGCATTGACTTTTCACTGTTTGTTCTGTTCTGTTCTGTTCTGTTCTGTTATGAAGTCTTAGCTATTCTGTGGTTATACAAGAAACCCGTTATGGTCAGCCTAGTTCACTGTGTCATTCAGATGCTACTAGTCATTAAAAGATGCACTAATGTCATGACCATGTGGCATGTGTCTCTAACATGATGCTGCACCATGGACTTGAACTCACTAACAATTTGCTCACTTGTTTGCAATGCCTGTATACACTGTTCTGTGCTAAGAGGAATCTGAGACTGAGGTTCCCTTCAGAGGACACTTCCAGCTGCTCTTTACTCCTCCACGTTTTTATCTTCCAAACCGTTATTTGGAAATGTGGAAAGGTTAGGAGAGTTTCTGCCCTGTGACCCAAGGCTCCCAACATATGAATTGGACTGGGTGGTGCTTTTTTAAAGTGTCCCATTGCTACTGAATTATACTCCAAATCCTGTAAAGTCTTTTAAAAAGCAAAATACAAAAGTATTTGCCTGCAGGACGTAGCCAAGCACGAAGGTCAGGTAATGTAGAGTTGAGTGCTACCCTTTGGGTCTAGTATCCCTGTGTGGCTGAAATTAATGTAAAAAGCAGTTCTTATATCGAAAGAAAGCAAATATGTTCAAGCTTTGATGGAGAGCTTTGCTAACAAGGTGGGTGAATGTTTGTTGCAGTCAGCAAAACACTCTCCATGCAATCTAGATCAGAGCTGAGAGTAAAATCTGTAAGGGCAAGACTTTAGGAAAGGAGCAAGAGTATGGATGTGTCCTCCAGACCCAGAGTTTGAGTTTGAGAGTGCAACCGTACCCCCCCCCCCTCTCTCTCTCCCCAACTACCACCCCCACCCCCACAGACATAAGGTAAAAAGTGAGAGCTGAGAGAAAAGTTTTAAGTGTGTCTCAAATACAAGGCCTGCTGGCCAGAGAAGCTGTTAGAGGAGACAGCACGACCCCTTCAAGATTCCCTGACCGTATGAATAGATTTTTCAGTGGCACAGGGCCAACCACTGTGACTAATATTACAGGTGTCCAGGCCATTACTCGGCTAATGCAGAACGGCTGCCTGGCGAGCCCCCTCACAGTTGTTTTCATATTGGGTTGTCTCATCTCGCTCTGTTATGGCTGCATGTGGGGAACCAGACTAAATAGAGGATTCTTTCTCAGAGGACTGTGAGGAGAAATCAGGAAAAGCTCTGATTGGACAAGTTTCCCATGACTTAATTTGATTGGCTATGCTCAAAGAGGAGCTTGTTTCTTGCTGCATGATGCAATGCTGCTTTTATCTGCTGGTGGTGTCAGAAGCTGACTTACCATTTCTGGGTGCCTTAACCTGAACCTAGACAATGTAGCTTTATGTCCAGTGGATTAGAGTGCAATGGTTTTAATGCTTTTAGGGTGCTATGGTTTTGTTGAACAACTTAATGCCAGTGCAGATGTTATGAGCTCAACATTTGAGAAGGTTGCTGTACTTTTGTATTTATTTATTTTTTTTAATTTGGAATTTCTGGGTCTGGTTGAGCCAAGGTAGTGTGATATGAGACTGACCTCTGATTGGGTAATTTCTCTCACAGCCAGTCAGAATGAGGTTAAGTGTTGATGCGAAGTAAAGTGTCCAGTGAACTAGTTGCCAAGGGCAACACACATTCACACAACTACCGTACATCCCACATCTTGCATGCCTGCAGCAGGCATTGTTAAGCCAGCACCACTTCTGCTGACGTTCCTGAATTTGTCTGAATTGGTCATTTCTACCGTTTTGCTTTATTTTCTTAAATGCACCAGCTTCAGATTTCTCCAGTGTATTCAGCAATGACTGTGTGGTATAAAAGCAATTCAGCACGAACCTTGGAGTAAACTGATGTCACACGTGGTTGTTTATCAGTCTGTGTATGTATGTACGCATGCAAGAATGTGTGTAAGTGACAAAGGAGGTAAAAGAGAGAGAAGGAGAGTGTGAATGAGAAAAGGTGAGAGAGAAAAAAAGAGAGCCAGAGAGGGAGAGTTAGGTAACAGTTGACATGATGGCCGCTACAGCGCTGTTACGCCGCTCACTCCAGGAGGGAAAGTGGGTTACTAGGGCATGTCCCGCTAGCTTAGCCGCGGCGTGCACACTGCCTCTGCTGGAGCTGCTTACAGTGACTCGGCAGGCAGAAATGGCACTGTAGACTCTGCCCTGCCTGATAAGACCTAATGACAGACTACTGACCCTTTAAATGCATCTCTTTCACTTACTCACTCACGCTCTCTCTCTCTCTCTCGATCTCTCATTCTTTGTGCATCTATCTATCTTACTCTTTTTCTTCTTTCTGTCTTTCTCTCGCTCCCTCTAACTCACTCTCTTTGTCACCCTCTAGTAATTCCTCCAATCTTTCTATCTCTTTCTCCCCATTATGCTCATGCTTCGTCTTTCACAGTATCAGCCCATCTCTCAATCTCTCACCTCCTACCCCATTCCTCCCTTCCTCTCTTTCTTTCTCTGTATTACAGTGCAGTGGTGAATGTTGAAACCTCTGGGTATTTGTCCTGTCATCCAGACAGGGGTGTGAGGATGTGTGTGTTGGGAAGACATGTTGATTAGTGGAGGGGCTCTGTGTACATGCGGTTTGCAAGACCTCATTACTTGGAGAGGACAGTATAGTCAGCACTAATAATAAGAATATAGGAGGGTTAATGGTGTGGTAAACCATTGTCCTACCAAACTGTATTCTTCTAGCTGAAGTACTTTATCAAACATATCAAGCATTATCTCTGTGATGAGTTTTTGTCTAAATCATGATGGATCCCAGGCCAGGCTAGTACTGGCTTTGGAGGTGTGCTTGAGTGCTGAGAGCCTAGTTAATTCAATTCAATTCAGTTTTATTTATACAGTGCCTTTTACAATAGTCTTGTCTCATGGCGCTTCACAGAAGGAGCACCCAAGAGCAACAGGGGCAAGGAAAAACTCCCTTATGTTCAGTTAATCTAGGAAGAAACCTAGGGCAGATCCATGACTCAAGGGGCTAACCCAACTGCCAGGGGTTAGACTGTGTTTGACATCTTGGCTAAGTTTGTGTCTTCAACAAAGAGGATAAAAACACTAGGAATGTATTACATAAGAGTTTAGTTTATCTAATGCCAAAAGTGATAGGAATTAAACCCTTATGAGATGAATGTGGTTTGAGAATTTGACTATGTGGTGAACTGTTCTCTGAAACAGACAGAAAAAAACTTTGCAATGAAGAATAACCTGTTGAATGGTGAGCAGGATGTGTCAAATAAATATGAAGAGAATCATTGACCCTGATTCTGGGAACAGATGGTTTTCCTCATTGCTTATTTTTCAACATGCTACAGTTAATTTATCTAGTGTGACTATAAAATATGTGTGTTGTATATTAACCTTGCTGTCGTAAATAGCCAGATGTTGCTGGTTTGTTGTCTGCGTCAGGTTACTACACTTGAGTTTTTACCTCGCCATTGTTTTTCTCCAATTTGTTGCCTTTTAGCCCCTTTTTTTAGTCCCTCTCTTTTTCTCTCCCCCAGCCATTACTGTTGACCTTCCTGAGCAGTATGGTAGGGTCATAGCTCAGAGTCTGAGCTCAAAGAGGCAGATGTCCAAACCCGTCTGCTTGTGACCTACATTCACTCACTCACTCACTCCCTCACATACACACCCACACACACACACCATAGGTCTTGGGATATGTAGTTTTTTCACAGACACAAAGGAACTACTACAGTTTTCTTTATCAAAGTCTGTCAGTGCACCAGAGTTTGCCAGATAGCAGCAGACAAACGAATACAAGTCAGAGATTTAGAACTGAGAAAAACACTCAACAGGTTTTCAAACTGTAGAGAAAGATAACAAAACTGTAGTCTTAGTTATCAGTGTTGTTTTGTTTATAAGTAGATGTTTTGATGACATTCTTCCCAATGGCAGTTGATGACAATCAGTTTGTTTGTTATCCTATATTAGCAATTTTATTATATTTAAAATGTTCTGTCTTTTTAGTATTTATTTATTTATTTGATTTTGTTGTGTTGTTATTTAGTTCATATTGTGCTGAACAATTAAATATATTATCATTAGAAATCTTTTCCAAGCTCTTCACACCTGATCTGTAATCTATTCCAAACCTTTAATGTTATTTGGAGCTTCTTCCTTGAAATGCATTTTCACATTTCTCGGCCACATGACTAGTGTGTACTATAACACCATAAAGTGGAAGGGCGCTCGGAAAGAACTGGCCTCTGACAAACACAAAGGGTCCAGTCCCACAGCGTTTATGAAATAAAATGCACTATTATTTGAATTTGGTTCAAAATTCAGTGTGTGCTATATAGTCCATTCTGTAGATAGGCCTGCAGAGAGTTTCATGTAGATCAGGCTGGTAGTTTTGGGATAACCCTGCTGACTGTCATTAAATCAGCTGTGCTGAAAACATTGCCTCTTTGCCTCTTATGTAGATGCATCTACTGTCAGTCAGATTTAAAACTGTGCTCAAGTTGCATAGGCCATATTCCAACAGTATTTCTTATATATATACGTGTGTGTGTGTAATATTTGTAATTATATATGGCTCAACTTGGTGATGTCTTCATGGGGAGATATTGCTGATAAGTATGGTTATATTATTGAATCTCACAGCCCTGCTTTACCACTCTCCAGAGCTGTACGTGCACTTTAAAGCAGAGTTGCATAGGCAGTGCTTTTAACGAGATGTCAGATTGTTGCATGATATACTTGTTATTCTCAGAAATGAGAGATTATGTGAAAATATCACTTTAAATGCTGCACATTATAATGAGCAGCATACACATACACTCACAAGCATATATGAAGTCCCTGTGCAAATATATGACAGTAACACAAACAATAAGAATAGTGTGTCTGTGTATTTTTCTCTCCTGAGGGCTATGAGTATGAATATGGGTCCTATGACAGTCATCCTGCAGCTATGATTGAAGTCAGAGTTCTGCCTCCCTCATTTAATTAGCTGTCTGTCATTCTGTGTTTCCTGTCTACTCAGAGGCTGACTGCTGACACCTCCAAATGGATTCATTAGAGGTGTTTCATTGTGCTTTAAGGTGTGCTTGCAGCAGCGGCACACAAAGTATGAGTTTTTGAACTATCTAACCTTTTACAAATGGAGACTTAACTTGATAGATTGCCTAGGGTTAGCCAGTGAGTCTTTGGTTAGAATTGATCACAGTTTTAAAGCATATATTTATGATCTGTCTACCATTGCTTATTGGAAACTAGCACAGATGTGGAGTTATTGAATGCATTCCTGCAATGTCTCTGCATTGATCTGGCGAATAGTTATGGTGGATTCAACAGAGTTTTTGTGAAATTATGGTGGATTCAACAAAGAGTTTTGGTGAATATTTGCTGAAAGAGGATCAATTGTAAAATAGAATTTGCTTAGATGAGAGGATTGTCTTATTTGATCAGGAAAGAAAAAGTCTCCAAGAACCTGAAGGGGACCTTTCAGACATGCAGCCAGTCCAAGAAGATGACTGATAGGTCAATGACAGATAGATCAGCCAGTCATAGAGCTTTAATTCAAGGCCAATAACATCCATTTATCCAGTGAGGGGGAACATTTATGGATCTGTCGATCCTTCCAATAGCAGAGATGGCACATGCCACTCAAGTCATGTTGTATTAAGATTTGCAATGGAAGTACTTTTTATTGCCTTTTTTATTGAAGTCCTTCTTGTTTGAGTAAGCTCCCTCGCCTCCACACACACACATACACACACAACAGAAATGGTTTGCTATAATTTGTCCCTGGTTGGCAGAACTAAGGAATAATGTATTGTCCACCAGTCATTCTAGGAAAATATTTTCCGACAGGACAAACAGGACCCTGGCACCGAAGGCTCCCTGAAGACCCGTATAATAAGAAAGTGTATCAGTGCGTTGCTTCCTACAACAAAGTTAATGTAGTGAGTCTGTGTTAGATATCTTAGATATTAATATGTGGCCTGTGTGAGTCTTATCTGGGTTTTTTTCTGATAAAGGGCAAGGAAAGGATGTGGGCCTTCTTGACGGCATGCCTCAGTGGCGTAAGCATGTCGTGGCGTGTGCCGGGGTACGACACAGTGTGGGTCATGTGCTGACGGTGCTAGACGTAGTGGCAGCAGCGTGAACCAATAAGTGACATGGCTGATTGTGCAACCATGCTGAACAAGTGCTCTGAGTGCCTCTGTCCTCATGCCTTAATACTCAAGGTTACTATTGCAATGTCACCAATGGGATTTACAATGACATGTAATATATAAGATTTAGTATCAGACAGGCTCATGTGAAATGGATGATATGAGGCTGTGGTGGGCTGTTCACATGCCGGATAAGTTAGCTGTTCATTTGTTCCACAGCTTTTTTTGGAACCATGCTATTTATGTCGATTAGTTTGTCCTCTTACAACATGCTTGTCATGGGGTGAAAGAACCTTTTATTGTGTCAGTGACACTGAGAACAGGACAGAATTCCTAGAAAATAGCCGGTGGGGCAGGGAGGGGTGGTGATTGGAGGACTGGAGAGAGGTGAGGTTATTGGAAGGGTGTTTGCTTTAAAGGGCCTTCCTGACGGCTTGAGCTGGAGGAGTGGAACTATGTTACACATGACTGCAGAGAGCATGTCTGGTATGTGTGTCACCCTCTGTAACCTTCTAACTGTGACAGACGCAATGTTCAGCCACGGTTATATAACTGCCGGTACAGACGTCATCCGGCACTCTCTCTTGGCAAAGGCGCGTGGTTGCTGGCATGGACTCCACCGCTGGAGGCTCGCTCTGCTCCACTACACTCGGCTCCTACTGGGGGAAGGAGTAAGACACAGCACAAACGCTTCCCCTAGCCAGCCCTATCCGCCTCACACACACACACGCACAAACGCTTCCCCTAGCCAGCCCTGACCGCCTCACACACACACACACACACACACACAAATGGTTCCCCTAGCCAGCCCTGACCGCCTCCTCCTCCCCGCCCCCCCTTTACGCCCCTCTTTTCCGCTTCTCAAATGACCAATTCTAATGTGGGTCTGTGTGTGTGTATGCGTGTGTGCGTATATGTGTGTCTCTCTTTTGCTGTATGTGTGTGTGTGCCTGTGTCTGTCTGTGTTCCAGAAAGTGTTGCATCATCATTTGATAAGGCTTGTGGCAGAACATCGCTGCTTCATTGCAAAATGATGTAAATAGAGTGAGGTGCAGGGAGTAGTGAGGGGGGTGTAGCCAGCTCACTATCAGAGCGTTAGAACGGCTGACTGCACTTCTCTAGACTCCCTAAGACTTCTTTAAGAGATGGTTTATAAAATTTAGTATTCAAATGTTTGATTATGTTTGTCTTTGTTTAAAGTCTCGGGTGGACTTAGACTCGTTCTTCACAGTGCTTAATTGGACGCCTCAACTGAGTGTCAGATTGACGCAGCGTCCCTCTGTGCTCCTATGATGACGCTCCTAGGTTTTTGTCGCTTTGTGTGTCTCTGTGTGTCGAAGTGAATTTGTTTGGTGGTCATGTGTGGGTTTTGCTTTGTTTGTCTGGATAGATATGTCTGAGGGGGGTGAAAGTGGTTTGTGTAAATAAAAACATTATGTATGTGAGTGTACTGTATGTGTGTGTGGGTGTGTATGTCTGACCTGTGAAGTTAACACTTAAATCTTAATGAAAGCCTGTGGTCGGCATGAGACCTGTCAGTCATTCCTGTGCCTTCTATGAATCCCTCGGAATTAGAGCCCTCTCCCTCTCCGGGATGTGTCCTCATACCGCTGGTCCCACTAGCGACCACTGGCCGCGGGCTGACTGCCTGGGCCCTTAGTGCCTATTCTGGTCCTCCTCCCTGCGTGGTCGTGGTTATTCTTGGGCTTGTCGGGTAATCCTGTCTTTATCTGGGCCTCCGCAGGCGAGCAGGCAGGCAAGAGGTCACTGTCAAGTCCTGGGTGTGGCTCAGGCCAAGGAGCATTGAGGGGGAGACTCTGGCACTTTGTGTTCCATAACACCGTTGGTGCCACATGAGCCGTTGAAGCAGAAGAGAGGAGCATGCTTTAGCTGATAGAGGCTGGGGCTGTTGCTGTTTGTCAGTTGGTTTCAGTGGTGTGGAGCAAGAGATCTATTTGCTGATCTTTGGGTTTAGAGACAAGAATTGGCGTTTGGAAAATATACACCACAAACCATCATGTTGTGAGGTAATGCTGTGTTAATCCACTGAAACTGTTCAAGTCCTTGCTTCAGAATGTTCCAGAATATGCTTTCATCTCCTCTGATCCCACTGTGTGTGTGTGTGTATGTGTGTGTGTGTTTGTCTTTCCAATTTGAGCATTTATGAGTGCATGGATATTTTCCATACACACATGTTACTTCCCATGCATGATGAGGTGTTTACACATGTCAAGGTGTGAGCACACCAAAGACAAAGGGTGAGAAAACCTAAAGATAGGGTGCAACACTCACACTCGGTCACACTCTCTTATGACAGAGACTCACTGGTCACACTCTCTTATGGAAGAGGCGTCTTATGGCAGAGACTCACTGGTCACACTCTTATGACAGAGATGTCTTATAACAGAGACTCACTGGTTACACTCTCTTATGGTAGAGACTCACTGGTCACACTCTCTTATGGAAGAGGCTTCTTATGGCAGAGACTCACTGGTCACACTCTTATGGAAGAGGCTTCTTATGGCAGAGACTCACTGGTCACACTCTCTTATGACAGAGACGTCTTATAACAGAGACTCACTGGTCACACTCTCTTATGGTAGAGACTCACTGGTCACACTCTCTTATGACAGAGACTCACTGGTCACACTCTCTTATGACAGAGATGTCTTATGACAGAGACTCACTGGTCACACTCTCTTATGACAGAGATGTCTTATGACAGAGACTCACTGGTCACACTCTCTTATGGAAGAGGCTTCTTATGACAGAGACTCACTGGTCACACTCTCTTATGGAAGAGGCTTCTTATGACAGAGACTCACTGGTCACACTCTCTAATGGAAGAGGCTTCTTATGGTAGAGACTCACTGGTTACACTCTCTTATGACAGAGATGTCTTATGACAGACTCACTGGTCACACTCTCTTATGACAGATGAATTAAATAAATATGTTAATATGAAAGAAACAACACAGGTTGTAGGGCCCAGGGATGAGAATAGATCATTGTATCATTCAAATATGTGATGCAATAAGAATAAGTCTGACTGGATAGTGCAGTATTCATTTCAATTTACTGCAAACGAAACTGTACTGTACTCTCTCTCACACACACACACACACACACACACACACACACAATTTCTGTCAATTGGATAAATGTCAGTCAACCCTAAAAGACAATACACCTTGGCAGGAGATTAAAACAGTGCAGTCCAGTGTTGCCTTAGGCTTGACTGAAACCAGCAACATCAGCACTGGTGCTCAGTAGTGGCAGGGCTGGAGTGCAAGCACAGGGCTGTCTTTGGAGGCTTCTTGAAGAGGGAGTGTAATGTTTACTAAGAGCTTATGGGCTTCTGTTCTGACTGCCGCAGAGGACAGACCATGAGCCAACCGTGTCTCAGTAAACAAGGAAGAGGAAGCTCACACCAGAGCTCAGAGGACACACCATCAGCCAATCGAGTCTTAGTAAACAAGGAAGAGGAAGTCCAGACCAGAGCTCAGAGGACAGACCGTGAGCCAATCAAGTCTCAGTAAACGAGGAATAGGAAGTCCAGACCAGAGCTCAGAGGACAGACCGTGAGCCAGTCGAGTCTCAGCAAACAAGGAAGAGAAAGCTCAGACCAGAGCTCAGAGGCTGCTCTTAATATCCTCCCCCAAGAAAATGAAAATGGAACAACATTAGGCCTACCTTATTTCTTTCTTCCATTTTTCTTAAAATGTGTGTGTGTGTGCATGTGTGTGCATGTGTGTGTGTGCACTCGTGTGTGTGTGTGTGTGTGCGCGCTTGTGTATATGTGTTTTTGGGAGGGGGCAAAAATAAATGTATATTCAGAGATTTGTAAGGAAAGTAGGGCACTGATATACCAAATTTCAGGAGAAGTGTTTGGCTGTCCAGGGAGTAGAATGAGGAGTAATGAATGTAGGCTGGCTCATAGTGGACTAGGAGGGTGATTGCGGGGGGTGGGGGACCAGAGGGGCAGAGTGAAGATGGAGAGAAGGACACAGAAAGACTAATAGACAAACCCAAAAGTCACTCTTTTGCCTGGTGCTTTACTCATCCAACCCATCCTGCTGGGCTGCTCCCTCAGTGTTACTCACCTGTCACCTGCAAAAGCAAACTAGTTACATTTATACAAACTGCTTCCAGAGTAATCAGTCTGCTGCTCCCAGCCTGTTAGCCATGAATGGCATGGCCATCACACACTTAGCAGATATGCACAATAACACATGACACAAGCCATTATGTCAGTCATCTTCTACTCTCCTTCATAAACTCCACTCTGTGACCCAGTGGAAAAATGGCTTTTTTCAAAAGACCACCATTACTGCACTATGCTACCTGTGTTTGGTGGTGTTGTAGCTGTGTGTATGTGTGCTCTTTGTATGATGGTGTGGTAGCTGTGTGTGTGCTCTGTGTCTGATGGTGTTGTGACTGTGTGTGTGTGTGTGTGTGTGTTATGGTGCTGTAACTCTGTGTGTCTGTGTCTGATGGTGCTGTAACTGATGGTGTTGTGACTGTGTGTGTGTGTGTGTGTGTGTGTGTGTGTGTGTGTGTGTGTTATGGTGCTGTAACTCTGTGTGTCTGTGTCTGATGGTGCTGTAACTGATGGTGTTGTGACTGTGTGTGTGTGTGTGTGTGTGTGTGTGTGTGTGTGTTTGTGTGTGTCTGGTATTGTTGTAGTTGTGTGTGCTCTGTGTCTGATGGTATAACTGTGTGTGTGTGTTGTGTGATGTGTGAAAATGATCTCCTGTGGTCCTGAAAGAGCTGGCACTATATAAGGCCATAGTGAAGGGCCAGAGCCATGTGTGTTCAGAGCAAGTGTATGCAAGTACTTATGAAGTGGTACAAGGATGTCACTCATGGCAAGGATGGTAATGATTACAGTAAGGATGATGATGGTCTACCATCTCTGATCTCTGCCCAACATCACTGTTTGTGGAACAGGAGTGTGTGTGTGTGAGAGAGAGAGAGTGAGTGTGTGTGTGTGTGTGTGTGTGTGTGTGTGAGAGAGAGAGAGAGAGAGAGAGAGAGAGTGAGTGTGTGTGTGTGTGTGTGTGTGTGTATGTGTGTGTGTATGTGTATGTGTGTATGCGTCACTGACTACACACACCCTAGAGGCATATGGCTGGAGATAGGGCCCACGCTCTCCACTTGCCTCATCCTGTGTGAGTCACTCTGACTCCACAAACTGCTCTGTGCCTTGGACGGGATGCTCAGACCCACACTTAGTCATGCGGAGGGTCTGCTTACTGCCGCCGAGATGCAAAGCCTTATTAGTAAGCATTTTTTGAATGCTGAAGTGAAAACACATTTATTTCTATGAGAGAATTACTTACATCAATTGGATCAATTGGAGGGGTGAATTGAGAGAGTTAAGAGATGGCAATGGTATGATGTGTTTATGCTGGATGATGTAAACAATTAAAGCAATATGTTTCATTCATGTACTTATTTTTTTATTTTTTGATTGTATCAAATCAGAATGACGTGTCACTTTTCTTTCATGCTTTTCACGTTGCATGTAGTTTGGGGACATTCATTCTTTTATCAGGCTAGCCTACAAGATGTGTTTGCAACTTGTAGCAATCACACAGCAAATAGACAGGACATATAGCAAATGAAATAAATCCTAATTTAATCCTATTAATTCATTAGGCCCATATAGAAATGGTAGTTGCTGCTGTGGATGTCTAATAGCAGATTGTCCATTAAAACTATGAAATGTGAAGCTATTGGCACCTCAATGGTGGCTTGTGGTCATACTGGTTGGTCAGAATGAGTCTGTTCAGTGTAGGTGTAGTTTAATATGCGTGTGTATGTTAGAGATAGGGAGAGAGAGAGAGCAACAGTTTGACTGAATGACTAGTCATCAATCCATATGCCGTGGACAAGCTGTTGCCTAATTACAAAAAAAAATCCATGACCACAGAGGAGCTCACTGCAGTGCAGCCTGGAGTTTAGTGCACTATTGAAGCTGCTTAGTTTAGTGTACTACTGAAGCTGCTTAGTTTTGTGCACTCTGCTCAGTCTAGTGAGCTTTTCATTGCAGTAAAGCTGCTGAGTGTGTTGACTTGATTGTTCATCACTGGCGTGTTAAAGCTGCTGACTGTATTGACTTGGCTGTTTGCATAATGGCCTCTGATCTACTGTGGGGGTTGTGGTTTAAACCATCTTTTCTTACTGTACCTTTCCTTATAAAGCAGTGTTTATGTAAAGCATCAGCCATAGCCTGTGCACAAACATGTTACATTTTATTGGGGGGTTAAATGTAGACAGCTTATCTGTGGTTTTATATCCGTGTGCAGCATTTCAATATCTTCCATCATTTCAGCTCTCGAAATGTTTGAGTGCAAGTGCAAGAGTAGTTTGGTGATTAAATAATTATGCAGAAGGTGTCAAAGCTTACAGAATAAACAAAGGAGCAGAGACTAAAGTCACTGTGGATAATTTAGATAATTTCCTTTCCCGCCTGAAAAACACCAGAGGGTCATTATGAATCAGGTTTGATTAATCTCAGCCTTCTGTTCTCCCTCACCCCGCCCCCAGACTGCTAGAGATTTGTCAGAACCTTGCTGTCTTGAAATCATAACTGGCAAATGTAAGTGTAATTATTTTTTTCTCCCAACCTCTGTGATTGGACGTGTCTGATGAAATGGAAAGAATGAAAAGGGGCTTTGGAAATCATTCGAGTTCTTTTAATATTAATGACATTAAAGCTAAGCTTTACTCAATTATTTACTTTTAGGTGTTTATGCCCCTGGTTGTCGGAGATGGTGATTTGTTACACGTGACAAATTCACATGAACACTACCATTTTTTTAATAACCAGGGGCTGGTTTAATTACAAAAATTAATTTTGATGTATTGACTTTTGACGTTTCAATCCATCCTGTCTGTATATCTGAGCACAAACTGGTGTAATGTTTCCTTAAAACACAGAATTACTGAGTGGCAAATATTGGTAACCAAAAGAGAACAGCTACCAAATCAAATAAAAAGACATGGAAGCTATGTTAGATGGAGATGTTCTGTGTTAGATGGAGATGTTCTATATTAGATGGAGATGTTCTGTGTTAGATAGAGATGTTCTATGTTAGATGGAGATGTTCTGTGTTAGATGGAGATGTGACATGACCAGTTAAACCCATGTTTGATCATGCACACAAGATACATAGGTGCTAAGTGCAGCATCTCGAGGTGTGTTGCCTAGGCTTGCTCTGTGAAGAAAGCAGATCAATTAGTGAAATTAGGACAAAAGCAATGGATGGAAGAACAGAATGATAATAGAGAGTGTAAATTAACTTGATGATAATTGCCTTAGAAAAGACATATGTTAGACTAAGTGGTTTTATAATTTCTAAAAGATAAGCATCCCACTGATTTAAGATCTAATCAAAGAGCTAATGTGGGCCTTTGTTTCTCAGTGGGAAGAGAAGGCTAATGCTATGCTCTGCATGCTCAATTAAGAGCCTATAGCACTCAAAACGGCTTTGTGACTAAATGGTGTTAATGATTTTAGTTATTGAGACATTTTGGTAGCAAGTGGAGCTAGTGTTAGTCCTATGCGCTATATGAATAAATAACTTACTTATTTACTAACACTTTCCACATATACTAAAACTACCAAAACAACTGTCAGCCTGGTTCAAAATCAAGTAATTACATTTCCCCTATCGCTGAATGTATGAGTTTGAGGTTTTTTTTTACTTAACATAAGGAATGTTCTCGAGAAATTCTTTAGAATGAACCACTCCAATTGAATATGAAATCAGCTATAGTATTTTTCAAAAATGATCAATGATCATTTGAGTGATCTGTTCATTCAAAACTGTCTATCGTATAGCCTTTATGCTTCAAGTTATTGCAGAACTAAGTGTGTAGAAGGTTAAATTGAACATTAATTTTCATTTCTGGCATGCTGTGTGTAAGCATTTGTAAATAAGACAAAGAGATCCATGATGTGTGGGTGAGGTGGTACGAAAAGAAAATGTAAATTAGAAAATAATAAGTAAATTAGAAATGTATTCACTGACTACACGAAAATGACATTATATTAATTGTTGATGTTAATGTTAATGTTAATGTGTGTGGCCGCAACAAACCATTGTTATGACAATTGTCTTTCAAGTTTTGAATCTATGCATTTAAGGCCATATGCTATGTGTACTGACCTATATGCTACTTACCTACATGAATATGGAATAACTGTAGTTTGACAGCCTTGTAGATTAATCTTCATAGGAATGTCTGTGCTTTGAGCATGTACTTTCATAACTGAGTGATATTTTACGTCACTCCCCAGCCCCCCCCCCCCCCAAAAAAAAAAAAAATGTATCTTGTGTGTGACATGACCTTGCCACCGAGAACAGACTTCATAGAGACTTGCCAAGCCAATGCTGCTTATGTTATGGGAGAAGCAGGCAGTGCAGGCTTCCTGATGTTATCTTGGGATGTGTGAATGCAAAACACGTCAAAAGTCATCACACTGCTGTCGTTGCTGAGATGTCATTAAGACAGACATGAGTTATGATGTAGCCTGGAGCAAGTTATTATTATAAAATAGGTTGAACCAGGTTTGAAAGACATATACATGTCAGACACACACTCCACGGCATGCCAGGTCTTTGGGTGACAGAGGGTGAGACTTACATAAGCGCAGGAACTGCAAGCAAATGTTTCATGAGACATATATATGTATATACATACACGTGCAAAAACTCATAAATCTTCCTTAATTAAATGACAGTAAAAGAGCTATAAGCCAGTCTAGCCTGTGAGGTTTTCAGTGAATAGGTGGAGGTGGCCATGTTTTGACTGGGAAAACTGCTTGGTTTGACTGTTGGAATGAGGAGAATGCAGTTCTGTTGGCTTTGGTGGCCAAAACCAATTTGTGTTTGTAGAGCTATCATTGATTTGCCTTATCAGTGCAGTGTATGTCTTGTTTGCTAATTTACATTCTCACAAACACAGACACAGACACACACACACACACACACACACACGTGTTTCCATGGTAATGCATATAGAGGAGACAAGCTCTCCATCCTCATTGTCACCTACAGAGAGTGAATCATGAGGCGCTGTGACATCAACACTTGTGTAGCATTAGCATCAGGAGCAGTGTGTAGCTCATATGCTCCTCTCAAATACACGACACACTCTCTCTTCCAAGATCAAATGACCCAGAGCCAAAGGCAGTAGGGCAGTGAGAGGGAGAGATTTTTCTTTTTCTTTCTCTTTCTCTCTCTCTCTCTCTCTCTCTCTCATTTTACAAACCAACCACAGTGTCATCCCATTATCCAATCGTCTGACCTACATATTGGAGGAGAAGTAATCTCACGTAGGCGGATGCTGAATAATGCAGAAAAATGTGGGAAATCTTTATGAATTTATGCACACACATTTCATATCATGAACACCTGTAATGAACGCCCTATGATAAAAATAAGACAGTGCTACTGAACAAGCACATCTTGTAACCTGCAAATGGAGTTTGTAGAGGCCAGACTGTAGCAGCTCTGTTAGTGGTGCTCAAGTGTAGATTAAGGCCTGTGTGTGAGCGCTATGGCTACTCCTCCACTAATGTCTGCACAATGAGTTCCATACTTAACTCTTCCAAAAATGCCTTGGGGTCACTGGGGTCAAAAACTCTAACCTGTGTGTCCTATTTTAAATGTGAGATGTAACTATACCATTCAAAGTTTAATTTACATGACTATTTATTCAATTGTCATATCTTTATGACACTAAACAATTTCCTATTGGTTAAGATATTTTCATATTTTTTTTTCATATGGGCATCAATACATAGCCATCTCTGTAGTGTGAGGTGATCTGTGGGAGCCCCATGCAATCATCGACAATGGCACAGCCTCTTTGGAAGTGGAGGTGTCCATGTAGAAATAAGTCAGGTGACCCTCTTTCCTTTTCGCCTGAAAGCTTTCTGCTTAATTATCAGTGATCAGTATTTTTAGTAGGACAAAAAGTGGCACAGTGTTAAATGAAAAGCAGGTCATCTTAATTATGGTCACTGGCAAGATTTAATTAGTGTTGTTTTATCTATCATTACGTATAATAATATCACACAAAAAATGAAACGCTGAACTGTAACTGAAAAATATGTTTTATTGTTTTCCTGAAGGAAATGGTGTCTTTCATCTCTTGTAATGAAACTCCCATTTGCCAGTTCAATGAGGTCACATGAAGCATTAGATTGCCATCTGTTTTTGCGCTGCACACTGGGATAATCGACCAGTGCAGTTACCATATAACAATCAGCAGCATCAGATGAAGAAGCTTTTCCATTTACGAATCACTGCTTGAATCTCGTTTTGTTGACGAGCTTTCCTTTTCACTGGCTTGGCAATGAGACAGAACAGCAGCACAGCACAGAACTGAATTCATTTTTTTCTGATAACAAGGCCAGGGGCAGATTGGTTAGAACGTTATCATGCAAATCTGCTTTTTTCCGATTGAAGGGTGTTCAAAATGGCCTTCGTCACTGTGCAGGTTTGAGCCATGTCAAACACCACCCTCACAGCAAACAGCCTAACTAGACCAGCATGGAACCTCAGGGGGACATTCCACCAAAAGCAGCTCCAAAATAAGTGGATAAGACCTAGTGCCTCCCAAACAACTGGGTTCCCATGGAACAACACACTCCCAAACACAGACATACATTACTCCCATATACACACACACGTACACACACATATATATATACATACACAGACATACATTACTCCCATATACACACACATATATACATACACAGACATACATTACCACACACATGTACACACACATATATACATACACAGACACCCAAGGTCTCTTACCCTTCTCTTGTGCTTTGTATTTTGGTGGCCTACACCCATAAACATACAAAATGGTTGACAAACGACAAAAAATGTGATTCATGAAGTGATTCGACAGTGTAACACTGAGGTGTCAAAAAGCAGGATTCAATTAGACATTAATAGGAATGCCTAACAAATGTGATTTTGCAAAGCTTTGGGATGGTTTCATAGTTAGTGTTGTGAAGTTGCTGTAGGTAATACTTGTTTTCATATGATCCTGAGTCATTTATTGCTTGCAGTAATGTGTTACTTCTTCTTGCTTTCCAGTTGCAGGAAGCAGCAGGGTTGTAATCAGTTATTAATTAACTGCCTGCTGCATTGAAATATGGACCATCTCTATGGCAAACAGAACCATTAGTGTTTATAGCTGCCGTCAAGTACACTTACCACTTGTGCTTTCTCTGGTTTGTTTTTTTGGCTTGTTTGTTTGTTTGTTTTCTGGATCAAGAAAATGATGCAGACTGTGTGAGTTATTGACCATTCTGGATGCCATATGTAAGCAGTAAGTAAACTGACCTTTCTTTCTGTAGCTGGCACTTTGCTCCGGAACAGACAGTATACAGTTTTATCAGTGTGCATGTTCCCTGGAGATGAACACTATGACCCCAGTGTAGTTAGGTCCCTGCTCTACCAGCTGAGTCAACAATGCAAAGCAGGTTTGTGTGTGTGTTTGTGTGTGAGTGAATAAGTGAGTGTGTGTGTCGCACAAGGCAAGTGTGGAAGCAAAGATGGTGTCTCAGGGCAGGATGGACCTGCTTCCGGAAGCAGAGGAAATGTCTTCATTTACACTTGGCGCTGCTTTCTGGATGTTTTGATTAGTGGGGGCCAAACACTGTGTCTGCACCTTTATAGCCTCCTGTGCACAGACTCGTTTTATGTACACCATCAGAATGAATGCAGAAACAGCAGTCAATCAAATGGGCTGGGATTTTACCAGTTGTTTCTTCCATTCTATCAGGTGTGGCTGATGTTTATGTGTTTCTTTTTTGTTAGTTAATTATTTGTTTATTTTTTAATTTGAAACATTGACAGTCAGTGTTGACTGTGTGTATTTTATTACTTCCTCTTACAAAGGTCATTTGATTGTGTGTGTGTGTGTTTCTGTTTGTGTTCCAAAATAACCTGAATGTTGGTGCACATAGGCCTACATGAGCATGTATGTCAGCAAGGCACCTTTCCAGTGTAGCTATATGTGTGACCGTCAATGCCACGAGTAAGTGCATGAGTGAAGTATGTGTACAGGAGCATTAGTCCACATGAGTGAGCTTAGCTGTGGGCATTTTTAACTACTTCCACCTCCAATGAGCTGTGAAATGGGGTATTACATTCCTTGGTGTTCTGTTAATAAAGTGGATAGATGCGGGGACTCTGGTGAGGATGATTATGCTGGTAAAGGAGTGTGGAGGAGCAGCTGAGAGTCGTCCTGATAGTGATTAGTATCACCTCTTGCCGTACATACATACATACATACATACATACATACATACATACATACATACATACATACTTCCTTTCACTCTCACCCTCATACACATACACTAACAGAACACAAACATCACACACACGCACACAGACAGACAGACAAGTGTGAGCGTTCTTTCCCTCCCTCTGTTGCGCACACACACACACACACACACACACACACACACACTCTTTCTCTCTCTTGCTCTCTCTCTCTCTTTCTCTCTTTGTGCCTCTTTCTCTGTTTTCATTCTCACTCACTTTTTTCTCACTCTCCATTCTTTCTATCGATCTCACTCTGTCACCCTTTCTTTCTCTCTCCCTTGCTCTTGTTAGCATTCTGTCGCTCTCCCTCTCTCTTGTGCATGCTCTTTCTCACTCTCACTTTCGCTTGTTGTATCGCGCTCTCTCTGCCTTGCTCCACTGACCCACATTCGATGCCACTTGGCATTACTGAGAGAAAAATCTGCCTCTGAAAAAGACAAACTGTCAGTGTCAGCTATGAAAAATTATTTTTTACTATTTAACCATTCACTTTTTTTACAGTAACTTGAACAAAGGAACAGCACTATGGAATTCTGTTAACATTTTATTTATTGATATTTAATGATTTCTACACCAACTTTATAATTTTGAAGAGAATGATTAGCTCTCTGTGCAACATAGCAATTTCCTTATCTATAGCTTATGTGTGACAATAACATCTTCATAACAAATCATTCCAAGAATCGCTGCATGCTTGATGATTGATGATTATCGCTGTAAGCTGAAATCAAGAGTGGACTGTGTCTTGTGCAATATTGCAAAACACACACACACACACACACACGCACGCACACACAGTGACATCAGTGACATTGTAAGTTAGCTTATGTTGCCACATTAGTGTCAACCTTATGCTTGTCTCAGTGTCAGCCATCTTGTCAGTCTGAGGAAATAAGGTTTTGCTCGCCATGGAAACAATACTGACCAGATAGTTGCTCTGTGCATCAGCTGCTTATCTCTTTTTGATGTATTGAAGCCTAATAGTATTGCACTAGTAACGCTGTAACATTGTAACATTGGTCACATGAAAGTTACCCTTTGTTTTCTTTGCAATTAACTCTATGCATCCCTCTTGAGGTTGAGCACCTATGCTGTAATGGTTGCATAAGGAGGTAGGCCTCCTAATGCTGGTAATAAGTCCCCAGCATTAGGCAGGCAAACAACTGGAGGATTCAGCAGACAAGGACCTTGTCGTTCTGGCCCATGGCTGAACTGTTGTGTTTTTTTATGCAGTGGCACATAGATGACATCTATCTAAAAATTATTTCGTTGTTGTGAATGTGAACATGGGTGTATAATTTAGTTATGGGGAAGTGTTAGACTATAACTTCTTCTCTATAGGTTGCCCCCTCTCCCTTTCATAATAGGCTATTATAACTTTTATGCTTACCCTTAATTCTTTGTGTTGAAAAGCATTTAACTCACTTGATTACGCACTGATATAAAATTACCAGTGAATAAATGTCGGTAAAAAAACATGGCTTCCGAAAAAAGGGACGTCTGGTAGAAGGTAGAAGGCTACACTTCTGCTTAGTTTAAATAGGGTAGGCCTACTTGTTAACAAACTACTACGTCGAGTTAATTATGCATAGTATGCCTCCTGATATCAATGCGGCGTGAGCTGTGTGTGAGAAGTCTTTAACTATGTAGAACCGTCAGAGAACAGAAAGCTTTAATGGGTTCAGGTGACAAATCTGTAATTAAAATGATGTGTAGGCTACATGAGATTCTGTAATATTATTACTTTCTCTGCTATGAGCAGCCTTCTCGATTCTGCCGTGTGGTGCGCTGCCGGTTACTTATGATGTCGTTGGCTAAGTATTGAGCTACCGAATGACCTACTTTCGTAGTTCGCAGCAGATCAGCCCTGTTTACAAGCGGCCGCCAGCGGAAGATGTGGAGCTGGTAGCAAAAAAACAGGGAAGATATCGCGAAAAACAATCCGCACCGGGAATTTTATATCGATCTGGCCATCTGTAATGGGTGTTATTTCTTTGGGTATGTTTTACGAACTGTCTCCGCGACTGGTTTGTAGCTCTAGCGATGTTGGCCATTTGTTTATAGCGAGTATAATCTCACACTTGGATTAATGCGTGAAGCGCTGTTGCCTACACTGGGAAATGTGCGTGGGGAAAGAAGCAAAGTGAGGACGTTTAGGAGAACCGAAGTCCTTAATTCAAAGTAGGTTATGATTGGTAGGTTTATTCTCGCATTAAACGTCGTGATAAAAAATAGAAAAGGCTATCTTCTGCTGTTGGCATGCTGTAGATGAAATGCTCTTGTTTCTTCAGTTTACATTGCAATCATTGAGCTTTCACCAATTCAATTGCAGGCAATGTTTGGGGTTGGATACATATGTTTTGAATTGTTGATCGTTGGAATTATTTAATTACAGGTCAGTATACGACTGTTCGCTTGATGTGGGGAGAGGCTGTTTCTTTAAGTTAATAATTTTACCAGCTACATGACAGCGCAGAAAATTCATATTTACTAAGAAGAACTGAGTTATGCTTCCGATTTCTCTTTTACTTGTGCAAAAAAAACAGAAATTAGACTGTAGTTTGGAAATCGTAACCTACTTCAAAATCTTGGAATGCGCTCTTAATTGGGTCACTATGATTGTCCGCGGAGAGAATTGTTCTTGTTTTGATCAACTCTGCAGGAATGTTAAAAGGATCTTCATTATCTTGAATAATTAGTATTTGTGTAGTTTTGTTAAGGAGTAGTGTATAATATGTATTCTTCCTTTATTTGCTTACATTTGTCGATAATGTAAATCAAAACCTATGAAGTCTCTCTCCCTTTCTCTCCCGCTCTCTCTTTCTCTCCGTCTCTTCCATTAGCTTCTATACATTATAGAAAGACAATACACACCTTATGTCAGAGGGGACTGCCAATATGTAATTCATTTCCTCATTTTAAATGAATTGGGAGACCCAGGCCATGGAGCACACCTCATAGAGCACCTCTCTGCCCTTATATGTGTATGCCACCTGATTCCACTCATTCTTCCACACACACACACACAGTATTAGTCTAAATAGTTTAAAACAGCAAACACTTATGTACATGATTACAGCTGCCAGTGTCCATAGTGGAACTAGTGCAAAGGGTTGCTATTGTCTAGTAGGATCCATCCCAGTGTAATGATACCAACACCTGGACTAGCTGAAGTGTGGCAGAGAATGCATAAGCATGTCTGCCCTGGGCTCTGGCCCTGACAAGGGGCCTGACTCCTCTGACCATCCCCAGGAGCAGCTCCCGTATATTCTTTCACTTTCACATCAAGTTCGTTCCTCTCTTTGCTCACCCTGACTCTTCTCTCCCTCCCTCCCACTCAGCCTCTCTCTCTCTCTCTCTCTCTCTCTCTCTGTCTCTCTCACTCTTCTTCCAGAATACTGCACGTATATCAACAGTTTACTGAGATGTGTTAGAATAGTCATTGGAGGTCAAAACACGAAACTAGCAGGAGTGTGATAAATATACAGCCTGGAGGCCCACATATAGCACATGCATCCAGAAGGGTTCTGCTGACCCCAGAACAGTTTGGGCCTGACCAGGAATGCATGTGCGCTAGAGTCAGCCCTATAGTCTGCCAGCAGTGTCCATTCACTCTCCGGAAAAAACACATCACATAGCAGTGTGCGTTGTGTGTGGAAATTTGTAACTGAGAGCCAGTTGAAAAGAGCAAGACTATGTGGTGTCAGTGGTCCTATAGTTTTTCTTATATGCCCTTGTCCTGCTACATCAGGAGGCAAGCGCCACAACTGGATTAATGTTTGTTGACGTGAATTTCCTGCTTTGCCCTCTCTGTCCGACTTTGTCTTCGCACCTCAACATTGTGGATATTTTGGTCACTCCTTCTTTGTCTGTTGTCTCAGAAGACTCAGTACACTTCTCAGATGTCATTCACATTCTGTCTTGAGTTGTGCCCACATGCGGTGCACAAAGAAGAGAAGAGCTCCATTGACAAGCAATAACTGTCATGAAGCATCGCTCGTGTGTGCGCCAGTATGCCTCTCCCGTGTGTTCTGTGTGCCAGATTGGGAGTGCACTTAGCATGTGGCTGTGTAATCTGTAGGAGCACAAGGCAGCAATCATACAAGATGGACAGGTGCACTAGCCTTTTGGCTGCCGTCCACCCAAGTGTGTTAGTTTGGGCCGACCAGGATTAAATCAACACTGGGCATCAGACCAGTCCCTTTTAGAGTTCAACTGTTTGTGGAGTAACCTAGCAGATGCACCTATAGAAAGCCCACTGTTATGCATGTGCTGTGCTCTATACGTGCCGAAGCATTGCTTTCAGATGCTTTTGCCCTGAACATGACAAGTATCTATATGATGCAATATAGATCACAAGCTCTCCCCAATTGCGGAACTGACATGAGATGTGGAGTTTCAGTGACATTTTCTCTCAGCTTGATTGAAACATGTTACCACTGACTGTATAGCTCTGTCCATGAATGCATTGCAAAGGAGCATGTTTTGGGAATGAATGCTGTTTTGTGTTGCGGGCTGTGAGACTTCTTGACCTCTGTGCCTTTTTGAACTGTGCTGACTAGTATTAGGGCCTGCTGTTGAAGATGCTAACCTGTGTCAATTGAATGAACAAGGTTGTTACGTTGTTCTTGCCCAATGCTTGAGATTTTGAATGACAAAATATACCTCATCATGCTTGTTCAACAGAAGTGGTAGTGACCATAAGTTGTTTATGAGAAAACAATTGTAGTGCTGTTGGTAGGATAGTTGGCTGCTTTAGTCGTGCAGCTGTTTTTCTGTGAGCAAATAGATATCTGAAGCATGAACAGTGACAGCATTTCTGACAGAGACAGAGGAGAGTAATGCACATCAGACTTTTTCCTGTTATAGTGCCCCCTGCATGTGTGTGTGTGTGTGTGTGTGATGTAATTCAGCAACATATTTCCTCTCCTCAGTGAATCTTTTTTTATATGTGCGGTTGGCAGGAAATGTGTTCCTAGGTGTCGATTCGCTTTCTCTCTCTACTATCTGGAGCACAGCGTGTCAGACACTTTGCCATCCTGGGCCTTAGTGATGTGGACTGCCCACCACAGACTACTCCCCGCTCCCTTATTATGTGCTACCAGCAGTGCAGGTAGCCTGGAGATTGTTGGTTTGGTCGTTGTGAGGCGTGAACCACCCCCATTACACTTAGCCTAGGGCAGATGGTGGCCAGTCTTAGTGCCCAATGAGATATAGCAAGGCCGCTGGCAAAGCAAAGGAGTAAACAGGTAGCTGGCATCTCAACACCGGTAGTAAAGGGAGACCCCGAGCAAGGACGGTACGGCAAACGTGACGGCGAACCTTCCGGAGACACATGTTGATGTGGTGTCCGTGTTGCACAGTGATCTATCTCTGAGTGCGTGTGGCACAGTAATCTAGTTTTCCTGGAAAGAGTTGTAGTGAGCTCCTCTCAGCTATCAGGACCCTCTAGAAAGCCGAGCCATAATATGCCTGGCAGTTCCAAAGGTCATCCACAGAGTCACCTAGTTCAGGCTCTTTTTTTAACCATCATTCTACTCGTTTTGCATCGGACAAAGATGGCAGTGCTAGAGTGTGGTCTTGATCGTAGGAGTGCCACATTAAACATGTTTTTGGTTGCCGTTGGTCTCCTATTCTCTGCAAACAGCTGTAGGGGCACAGTGTTGCTAGGCTGCGGTTGCATTGAGGTTGGTGTTGTGTTTACCCTTATGTGTATTCACACTGCACAGGTTTTTGGCTGGACTGACTTACAAATGGTGGTACAGAGCTAAGCAAATATGGGCCATGTGGCCATATGACTGATAACACATGGCTCCATGTGTTGTTTAGTACGCTACTCCAGCACTACAGCCTCAAGAAGAACACTCCCTTAAACATTAACTTGGTTTTGAAAGAGTGTTACACATGATAATATGTGTATGGTAATATGCCTGTAAGACAGTATACATAGACCTTTTTGGGATAACCATAAACTTTCTCTTAAAAAAAGAGTAGTTCTAGAAATTTATTTTTGGCATTGAATGGTTTCATGTTGTAAAGGTGTCTTCCAAACAAAGAAGTGTTTATTTGCAGCAAATGTGAACTCCTCTCCAGGGATGCTCACATATCCTTATTTCCTGGAGTGGGGTATCTGCTCTGAAACTCCACTGATATGAATGTGTTTTCTGCTACACCTATCTCCTGATCAAGGGGAAGAACAGGTTTTCTGCAGAACTGAAATTGGAATGTATAGCCTTGACTGTGTATAGCTGAAAAGCTTCATGGTTGCAAAACCCCAACCTACTAATTTTTCGCTTGCAAGCATGTAAGAGCAGCTCAGAAAGAACCTCTGTGGACCTCTACAGTCCTTTTGATTCTATTATTTGTTATTCGCTATTGTTTTATTATTATTCATAGTTTCAAGTTTATGTTTATTGAAATGTCGAAAATCAGTCAGCATGTATGTAGGTATGTGGATATGGGTGCCGGGAGTCATGTGAGGGGCCTGTGTGGGGTTTGTGGTTAAAATGCATGCTGAAGCAGTAGTGTAAAACTTGAATCTGTTGAACTTGTCACCAGAGGCCTCCCTGACCTTGTCTGTGTGTGTGTGTGTGTGTGTCACTGAGAGAGAGGCTGTTTCAACACAAGTATCTGTGTCAGGAAGGTATGCAGGCACTGGTCATGATCTTGAACTTGATTTTGGTGCCTGGTTTTCCCAGTGTGTGTGTGTGTGTGTCTCGCAGGGTGCATGTTTACATTGACCGGCCTCAGGGTGTGAGTGTAACTGGACACCTCTGTGTTCCCTGGTGGTAAACATGTCTCATTTCACACAAGGCATAGAGCTGGGTGTGGTGGAGGTATGCTGCTTCCTCTGTGTTATCCACTCATCCGTTTTTTGGAGTGAAAAAAGGAGAGCCAAAAAGGGGACATCTATAGAACATCACAGCCTCAGAAGTCTCATTTCAGGTCACGTTCTGCTCCTTCGAGATGCAGATGAGTAATCTCATGGAGGCCACTGACTGCTCTGCAGGCCTCCCAGAGTAAGAAAAAGTGAGAGAGAAAGAGAAAAAAGAAAAGTGTGAGAGAGAGAGACACAGCAGTTGTGTTGTCTCAGCACAGTCTCCGGTTGTTGTGTGAGCTTTCATGTGGTCGCAGCGCTTTCCTCCGATGGCCCTCTTTAAAGTTTCACTAAAGTTCCCTGAATGTTTCATGGCCGTGCTTTACAGTCAGAATGATAGAACTGGGTTAACGTGCCACACAAATTACGTGTTGTAAGGCACACCCTCACACCACAACCCAGTGAGCACACACCCATACATACAGGCTTCTGCACACACGCACACACACAAACAAAGACACACACAAGCCTTTGTCAGTGGGTCAGTGTGTCAGCTAGGAGCAGCACAGACATGCCTCTGTCAGGAATAAGACTGGGAAGTTGACTTTAAGCAAATGTTTATTGACATGATCACTTAAGCAACACTGTGTGTGAACATAATGATAGTACAGCTGGGGGTGATGGAAGCAGTGGGTCTGAAAACACACATGTGGAGATTATTGCGTGTAGAGCGTAAGGAGCTGATCAGTTGGTAAGTGAAATAAATCAAAGTGGGACTTGTGGAGCTGGTTTGTGAGGAAGGTGGGGAATAATACTAGTGTTTGCAGGAGGGATTGCTTCTGTCCACTCAGTCTCAGTTTTCTATATCAAGTACTTACCTGAGGTTTGACAACACTTTGATTTCTCTTTTCTGTCCTTGATAGGACATAATTGATGCACACATACACATGTAGCAGCAAAATGCTACCCAGTTGAAACACTATTTACTGCAGGCATATTTACAGCTTATACATGCCTCTTATATTACTCCTGTGCTGGAAAAAAACTGTGTAACTTTTTTGTCCGCCTATTTGTGCTTTCTGTGTGTGTGTGTGTGTGTGTGCGTGTTGTTTCTGGCATTGGCAGTGTTGGTCAGGTGGGTTGAGGGAAGGGTGGCAGAATGGAACACAGTGAGTGGCCACTCCTCATGGTTAACCAATATGGCATCCACAGGGACTAGATAGGGCTGAGCCATGGTTAACCAACATGGCCGGCAGAGACAATCCAAGCCTCAGTGCGAAACCAAGAAGAATCGGTGACACCAGAAAAGAAAATGGCTTGGGGAGTGTGCTTATCAGATCTGAGCACTCCAAGTACTCTTGGGTTGAGTTCAGTGTAGTTGTTACTACAGTATAGTAAGTGTCTAGACACACGCACAGACTTGCAGGGCTTTCTGGGTGTGGTGTCGGGTCATTTGTTAAGGCTGGTGTTGGGCGACTTGGTGGAGATTTACGCTCTACTCTTAGCCAAGCAAACTAATGGCCATACTAGCATGACTGCTCGGGCCCAGAGATAAAAATACACTGCCGCCATGCTAGCAGAAAATTATGATAGTCATACAACTCACTAATCATAATAAAAGTTGTATTATTCCTGTGACTCTCTGTGCGCTGTACTGGGCTATGAATCCACTTTGAACTAATGCAGTCATTAGATGAGTAATGGTGCTTCAGTTGAGAATGGTGGCGGAGTCTGTGATGAATCATAATGAAAACAATGGTAAACACTCATTGTTCTTCAAAAGGCACCTTCTGCATGACCCACATAATGCAGTAACACAACAGAATCAACCTTGTGGAACCAAAACAAGGTCTCAAAACAAATAGAGTTCATGAATGTCAGAGTTCAGTGGATTGTCTGCCTGAACATTTCTGAGTGTCATTTTTTCAAGCGCCGCTGTGAGAAATGCTGGGAATGGCCTGATTTGCTGAAGTGCTTTGCATTGCATGTGATCAGGAAGGCAGTGTCTGCTGCACCCAGTGCCTCACTGGCAGTAATGGAAACTCATTATGAGAATTTGCAATTATGGGTCAGAGAAAGGTTTCACTCCCCTGTAGATGAGAAAATAGTTTGTGAGACAAGTGAGAAAAAAGAGAGAGAAGTCAGCTTTGGATGTGTTTGAGGGATGGGACTGCGATACAGTGACAAGGGGTAGAATCAGGCCATCAGCAAAAGAAGCTCAGACTGCTTATAGGCAATTTAATTACTGTAATATTTTTATTATGCCGAAGGCCACAGCCAGAGGAAGACCAGTACGACCAAAAACAGGTATGGAAGTCTACATCACATGAGGACCATCTCACCAATAAGTTTTTTTTTCTTTTTTTTTTCATCGTGCTCATTCTTACCAGGAAACCCAGCCGCAGTGATGAGCATCAAAAGCACTGGCCAGTTGCACTGCCAGTTGCCAGATTTCTCTCAAATCTGTCTTCTACTGGGATTGATGTCAGCACTCCTTCTATCAGGGGAGGGAGTGATCCATACGCTAGTAGCACATGCTAGTAAAAAAGGGCTGTTCTACTCCATCCATATTATATCAGCACAGTATCATGAAAAACATGAAAAGAGCTCTTCTGCTATATGTGTTGTGTCCAGTACTGACCTAAACACCTAAGCAGCAGCCTGAGGGGGTCAGGTTTGTCTTCATGCTTGTCTACTTGAAGGATCCTTGTGTGTTCCTAGTGGTGTATGATAATGATGCAGGCACACACTGGCCTCAATGTTACAAGCACCAGAACCATCACATGCAATGTGTTTTTTGAACATAATTGCATAATTTGTATAATGGCATCTGGGCTGAGGGCCAGTGGAAAGCTTGAGGCTGGTAGACACACTAGACGATGGCTGATGATCGGAAAAGGGACAGCGAGCCACTGGATTGTCACAGTTGCGCGTCTCCAGCCGAGACTCTCAGAGGAATGTTTCCAGTCTACAAGCTCCTATGTTTAAATCAATCTCTGATGAGAAGGGGGGGGGGGGCATGAAGCTGATTAAGATGATTATTCTGATGGTGTCCATGACGATGGTCGATTCCAGCCAGTGAGGATTATAGGAAACTTTGATGCACTGGAATTCCTCACCAGAAGGAGTTTCTCCATGATCGTTTACTTGTGCGTAATTGCAAATCGTTAGGAAAGAATGGAGGGAGGACCAAATAGGGAGAATTAATTAGGGATTTAGACAGTTATGTCGACTGGAATGATGTAAGGGGTCTAAAGTTTTGAGGTGAGGCGGAGATGGCTTTAGCTTCTCTAAGAGATATTCTATTTGGCTTGGAAGCTAAGAAAGATTATTTCCTAGAAAAGATGCACTTTGGATTGAATCACATTTATGGTCATGGTCTAGAGAAGGATTGAATCACATTTATGGTCATGGTCTAGAGAAGGATTGAATCACATTTATGGTCATGGTCTAGAGAAGGATTGAATCACATTAATGGTCATGGTTTAGAAAAGGCTTGAATCACATTTATGGTCATGATCTAGAGAAGGAAGCCCTTCAGAGGCCAGTAAAGCTTCCCTGGATGCTGCTTAAATGTTCAATGGATGCAGCAATCAGCAGCATTGGTTAACGTGGAAACTGTGGTAGGCTAAACCCGGTTTCACTGAGAATCTATTTGTCAGTGGAAAATCTTACATGCTTTCAAGCTTACATGTTGCCCTTGCAGGGGAGGATCATGCTTTGTGTTGTATTCAGTCCTGTCCGTAGTTATCTTTGTAAGGCAGAACAGTAGCTGATGTACTGAGGCAATGGTATTGAAGGGGATGGAGACGAGCCTAGCGGTGACAGAGGCACATGTGCAGAAGAGTGCGACCTTAGAGGGAAGAGAAGAGCCTGTTTCATAAGGTTCAGTTAACTTAACACAGACTCTCTGTGATGGAGCCGAGTCGGTTCCACTGTTATTTGGTGTCGTCATGGTTACCAGTAATACACGAACCACACCAGCTTGCCTTTCCCTAAAAGGTGGCATTTAAGATTTGACTAAGAATGGCAATTTCTGATTTGCCATGTTAACACAGCATGCTTGTTTATGTTTGTTTGTTTGTTAAGCGTGGGTTTTGCTTGTGCTCATTGATCATGTAAAGTGATCTAGTGTGTCTCAGTGCAGTTTCCAGACTTGTACGAGTTAGATGAGTTTCCAAGTGGGCTTCCATGTTTGTATAAATAATGAGAAGCTATTTCTGTTCCAAGTGGCTGCAATGCTTGCCTTCCATTCATTACACAAAGCAGTGTTTTTTCCCCTTTTCAGTCCTTTAGTCTCTCCTTTCTTCTTTTATTCTCATGTTTCCTTCCTTGGTGTTAAATGCACACACCCTTCTTGTCAACTGTCTCATTTCTGAATCTTATTTTTGATTGCTATTGTATTGCTACTGCACTTCTCTATCTCTCTCTCTCTCACACACACACACACACACATATAATTTCGTCCTGTCATCACATTCACACATCTGTGTTCTCTGGATTTTACTTCTGTTCTTAAACACCCTAGTTCTGTCAATTTTCCTTTCTTTGGGAGACACATTCACACTCTTCAGTCAGTGTGCACTTTCTCAGCCTTCTTCATCATTTTCTTGCAGTCTCCAATTTCTCTCTCTCTTTCTCTCCCTCTGGAGCTCTCTCTCCACCTCTCTCTCTCCCTCTCTGTTGCGTCGCTCTCAAAAGAGCTGTTTCTGCCTCCAGGATGTTTCTAGGTCAGTGGCCCTCTGCCTGCATGGACTCTTGCTTTAGCTCTCTGCTAATGCTGCCTTGATGCTGTGGCAGAGGTGCTAATAGCGGATGGCTAACACACACACACACACACACACACACACACACACACACACACAGTCGTCATTTTTGCTTGCCTTTGAATGGCCTGATAGCATTTATATCACACCTCTGACTAATTTTGGTAAACAACATTTAGTCAAATATCAGTTGCGCTAACAAATGTTTGCTGGTTGTCAACTAAATGGGCATTTATCACATGTTAAACCAATCACAAGTGAGACTACAGTAGTGATATATATTCCTAATTTGTCTGTGCTTCGGAGTGTGTTTTGCCGGACTAATTCAGTTGTAATTCAGATAAGCGCACGGGTGCTGCTTAGCTCAGTGGAAACGCCTGTGAAGTATTTACTGTAATTTCCCAATATAGATGGGTTTCATTACAGTCAGTCCAGTACCTCATGCTTGGACTCTTACAGTCCTATTTCTCTAGTGTCATGACAGTTTCATAAACACCAGACATCACCACATGAAAAGAGAACAATATATTAACGCTGAACAAACAAAAAACAAAACAAAATGACAGCAGAGCAAATAGAGGAGAAAATGGAGCAAAGGACAGATTTTTATGATCTACATTAGGTTGCTGTAAACTTTGAGGCGCAAATGTCATTAAACGCAGTGAGTCATAGTGAGTCATTAAACGCAGTGTCAGAATTTTGGTTGGTGTCTTAGATTTTTTTTGTAGGTCAGTTTAATGGCCTAGTTTAGCAATGGGAGTTCTGGAAGCCCACTGACACACAGTATGCAATAGTACAGCCTCAGCGTTGCTTTTTAAGTGTACTGTCTGTGCTTATGGCATTGAAGGCAAAGAAAATGCTGCTGGTAGACAGACACTGTTGAAGCATAGAAGAATAGAAAGCTGGCTCCAGTGAAAACAGACCTTTGCTCCAGAGTGTGGGGGCGAGCTAAACACAAACCCAGGGCCGATGAATTAGGAGTTATGTGCCCTGACAAGTTTGCCTGTAGCCTGGCTCATACTAGCCATTTGTTAGGCTACTTTGTGGCTCCTACCAGTCACTCTATGTTCACTTTACTTCAGCCTCATTTCAGCTAAATTCATGGCCAGTCCATGGCAAAGGCATGACTGTGTCCCGCAGAGATGTGGTCAGCGGTAAACAAGGCCTTTCCAGAGAGCAAGTGCACCCAAATCTTGCCAGGAAAATGTACAACCACTGCACTTCAGAAACCTCAAGAACCTTCGTTTTCCCAGGTGCTTCCGCTTCCGCTTATGAACAGGGTTGAGCCTTTCTGGTCACCGCCGGTGCTAAGAGTGGGCAGACAGCTGTGGATGGTAGCCTGAAGAGCTGGCTAGACAGAGCAACAAAATATGCTGTACATATAGTTTAAGAATGAGAATATCTCTCTCTCTTTGTGTTTCTTGCTTACCACACACACACTTGTCTTAACCTAATTTCATATTAGCTGTTATCTCTCAACATAGATGTTATCATTTGAATTTGTCTGATGGCTTTGTGGTATTTGAAGCCATAAATACAGAATCTACGAAATGTCCAACACCTTTTTTCTAGCTAGCTTTTTCTGTTCAGTTAATTGTGAGGTCTTGTGTTGTTTGTGTTGATCAACAAAATGCAATTACAGCACTGGAGCCACTGAATTATAAATTAGGACAAGGGAGACTGCTGCCATGATGGCCCCCAGCCAGCTCCTGTCACTGTGCGGAGAAACCACTTATCAATATTCACAGATAATGAGACCCCACTGAACTAGTCACCTGTGGGAAGCACTGTCTGTCTCTGTGGGAGGAGGAGGGGGAGAGCTAACCATCAGCTCTTGTGTCTTTTAGAACTGACTGAAGGATAGTAGTTTTGTTTCTTTCAGGCACATTACTGTCACATAAAACATGGTGAGATATATTGGCAACGGTTGGTGATATTTTGAGAAGGCATTTTTTATTTCTCATATTTCTCATACCTTATAAGTGTTGTGAGTTATTCTTATATATTGTGTGGAGTGTTGTTATTTTTACATAGTCTGTTTTTTTAATTGCTTCACTAGTTAAAATAATCTTTGTCCATTCTCAAATGCTTCACATGCCATTTCCAAAAATTCCTACTACCTGCCTACTACCTACAGCTCCGATACTGATCTATGCAGAAAGCAGCTTGTGGTATGCAGTACATGAAAGCACAAGAGTAGTGTATGGGGCTCAATAAAGTTTGAGCAAGTCAGATAGAGCACCTGCAGGTAGTTAATTAATTTGTGGGGTGGCTGGGCAGCAGTGTTTGTTCCACTGTGGACTGGGGCACATGCAGTATGTAGCACAGCAGTATGACATTTTGGAAACAGCAACTGTGTCTGTGTGTGTGAGGGCAGTACAAAGACATTGGCAGAGACACTTCACCTACCTTCCTTTTGCTACAGCAGGTGCTTAGACAATCTGTGTTAGCCTCCAAAGAGCTGAATTCACTCAGTGAAAGTGTTTCAATTCCAGCTTTTAGAGCTCAGTGCAGTCACAGCGAGTATAAGCACTTAAATATAAAATGGTTCTAATTAAGATCACGTAAGACATGTTAAAGCCTTAAAAGGTTATTTTCTATCTGGCAGTAAGCAGTAAGAGTTACATTTTGAGGGCTGTACAAAGACTGTTCCAGGGCACAGGAGCACACTATGGATGTGTTGGTCTGCTGGTCTTTTCACTGTTTGGTAGTGTTAAAGTGCTTTGATGTGCTCCTAAGACATGTTTCCACTCATGTGAGAAGGTCACCATGTTGAAACTGAGCCTTCATGTACTCAGAAATGAAGTAGTGCAAGGCAAGGTGTTGGCATTTTCGTGAAAATTAATTAATGTAGTTGTGTCTAATTTTAGTCCAGTCTTTGCTGAGCCCCTCATGTGATGAGAGCTATGAACATGCTCAGGTCTTTATACCCTCCACCTTATATAACACTCCAGCTAACCCTTTGTGCTTAGCGAGCAGCAGTGTACTTTGCAATTAAACTAATGAAAAAAGCAGTTGCCTTTGATGGATATACCTAATGGTCAGTCCTTGCCGTTGTATTTGAACATTGTAGGCTACAGTAGGCCGACATGATGAATATCAGGCCCTGAATTTGAATTGATCAGTTGCAGGACACAACTAAATAACATTGGAGAGAGAGGCTAAGAGGGATTTGGATACATTATTGAATGCCATCGGGACTTTTTTTGTCAAGGTCTCATACTTGCCCATACAGTAGAAGTGGCGCCTTATTGAAAATTGTCCACTTTGTTCCTAACCCAACTCTTTGTTGTCTTCTTGTTCACAGGTCCTCATGAAGGTCTCTAGAATTACTCTGGTGATCAGGTCAACCGTCAAGGCTAACCCAGGCAGCAGATTGTCAGTGGACTAGACACAGCTGCTAATCTCAGTCACAAGAGGTGGTGTCAGCCCCCCTCCCCCCTGCACTGTTAGACGCTAACGGTTAACGGGGCTAAGTAGCAGCGGCTAACAGTTAACAGCTAACCTGCCAGCAAGCGGAGTTCTGGGGAAGGAGATCCAAGTCACTGTTTCCAGGCGAGTGCCAGCACAGCCGGCGTGAATGGCACACGCTAGCCTTAACCAAAAGTCTGGATGGGAGAGGGTGTGAGCATGGACAATCTTAGCGAGTTTGGTGGCCTTTGTCCGTCTGGCCGGCGGGAATGGGAGTAAGTACTCGTCCACTCCATCAACACTCTGCCCATTCACACACATCTGGGTCTGGGTCTCGTAAACTGCCATTGTGGTAAAAAAGTGACATCACCTGGTTGAATCTAATCAAGGACCAGCCAAGATGCAGCAGTCAAGCTGTTGCTGCACATAGACACCCATCAGTATCAACCAGGTGATGTCACTTTTTACCCAGAAAGCACTGACATAAACACAATGGCAGCTTACAAGTTCTGCAAATGAAGAGATGTCTTTTAAGAGTTTGAATTAAAAAGAACGGAGTTTCAGTGTTTTTAAATCATGTTAAATATAGCTGATGCCAATGTCAGTCTTATAAGGCCAACATGTCTTACTAGGGATCCTTTTAAGGATGGTTTCCATGCAATATTCTGTAAATGTCCTGATAGACTGTTGGATAGGTTACAGTGTCAGTTCACTGGGTTGTTCTAGAATCCTACTCCTGAGTCAGGCATTCCTTGCTCAGGTTGCGTCACCAAAGTCATGGCTTCTGTTCCCAGGAAGTGCAAGCTCTTAATAATGTAGGCCACTGTCACATCACCACAGTACCTTGCTACTTCTGAAGGATAGTTCAGTCAAAGTCATATTGACTCTGGTTTCTGCTCAGTGTTCTTACATTCTGAATTCTTCAAGTCTGTTTGGCAAATGATCTACCTTTGCTGAGCCTTATGCAGACTGACAATACAAATGGGTTAAATTCACATTGGGAAAATTAACATACGATAAACCTAAATTAGCTGACAGACCATTGTCTCATTTTTACAGTTTAGATTAATCCATCCTGACACCATCTTGAACCATCATCATTTTTAATGACTTGATACAATAACAAAAACAAAGCTGAATGCATTTTGTTTTTCTTTGATTGAATCAAACTCAAGAAACTTTTCTGTTTACCTTTTTCACAGCACCAGCAGCTGTGTAGACGACCTTCTGGATGAAGATGAGAAAGACAGAGCAAAAAGGTGTGTATCTGTGCAAGAATCCATGCAGTGACACAGCCATGTGTTTCTGATGGTCTGTGTTGGAGCAGGATACAGCTTATATCAACAAGGTCATAGGTCAAGGTCAGCTAACATCACTAAGGTTATAGGTTGCATTCCAAGAGAGCACATATGCTGATGTAATTTTGGATAAAAGTCTCACACGTGAATAAAAGAAAAAAATAATTCTTAAAACTGAACAAAATTGTCTTAATTGCCACTTGTTTATTTACACCACACTGCTATTCTGTATATTTTCCCCTCTGAAGTTTTCTAGACAACCATTACACTCAACAAAATGAAGGCCTGACACATTTTTCATTAATAAATAAATAAAAAAATCTCTATTACAAATCCAATATTTCTGACATATGTCATGTAGGTGAATAATTCAGTCATAAATATTTTAGTCATTAGAATGTACCTTGTACATTTACCATCAGTCTATATGCCAGTAAGTCAGCATTCAGCAGGAGACTGTTTAAGTGTGCTTGTATTGGTACATATAGCTTGTACTGTTGAGAGTTTACAGTCTGGCCTCACCAGGCCTAGAGGAAAGAGTGGAAAGTGCCATGCTAGGTCATTTGATGTTGTTTTCATAGACAGAGCTTGTGTACTATCATTAAAAGTCATTGGCAAGTGTGTGTAAGAGTAGTATGAACAAAGGTAAAGATGACACCTTGTTCAAGTAGAGCTTTTTGCCCAATCAGCTCCACTTTGAGGCATTTCATCCTCCTTCAGCTGCACTGTATGTTCATGTCTGTCTTTCTTCTGCCGTTCCTCCTCTCCTCCTCCTCCTCTCTGGTCAGAGCGTCCCGTAACAAGTCGGAGAAGAAGCGCAGAGACCAGTTCAATGTTCTCATCAAGGAGCTGTGCACCATGCTGCAAGGGCAGGGCCACCCCCGCAAGATGGACAAGTCCACCATCCTGCAGAGGACCATTGACTTCCTCCAGAAACAGAAAGGTGAGGAGGTAGTGCTGTAACCTCTAGTCCAATGTTGTGAAGGTTCTTAGCCAGCATTAGAACTATACTCTAAAAAAGAACAGATGGTGGGAACAAACTGCTGTTATCTGGAAACACCCACAGGTACATTTGGTAATAAAGGGTGGTAGCAGTTACATGGTAGTGAGCAAATAGATTCAGATTGGAAGTTGTCAGTGTTGGAGGGGCATCAGTGGGGTGGGTGCAGCCACAGCACAGGCACATTGGCTCCAGATGCCTTTGTCTACAGTGACAAAGTAACACCTGGCACCACTGGTCCAGTAAGTGTAGCATACTGATGTCATCATCAGGAGGGGCCGTCAGGTCAGTGGAAACAGTTTAGTCAAGATCCTCCTTCTTGACCTCACCTCACCTGACTTGTGAATAGCTCATAGAATCCACGGCAGTTGTAAGAAATGTAGTTGTTCACATGTGGACACGCCCATTTAGAACATATTTTGTACCCTTTTTTTCTTCTGTCTGTCATACTGTATGTAACTTTCTTCGGCTCTCTTCTCCAGAAATCACTGCTCAAACAGAATCGTGTGAAATCAGACAAGATTGGAAACCTTCATTTCTAAGCAATGAAGAGTTCACCCAGTTGATGCTGGAGGTAAAACACATTACAAATGATATCAATAACAGTCCTGTCTGTCTCTACAAGATTAGTCAAAGTACCAGTTTAAACAGCATGAAATGTATGCCTTTTCAGACAACTGGTGATGCAAAAAAAAATCAGTGCGAGGTAAATGTCAAATGCTTCTAAACTAAAGACAGCCCAAATAACAGTGATTTTTTTCAGTGATGTATTCTGTAGCCTACCTTCTGTAGGGAAGGTCAATGTTGGGTAGTAGTCATAGTTTACCTCTCTGACAAAGGGAAGGATATGGGCTTGTGCAACCACCTGTAGTCAAAGCAAATACTAAGACTGAAACTAAGCCTGTTTGCCCACAGTGTAACTGAATTCTGACTTGTCACTGTCACTTGATAGTGAATTGAATGTGTGCTTGTGCAGTGTGGTTAAAAATGTTACGTACATAGACTCAGTAAAAGTACGTACATAGACTCCAGTCCAGTTTAATTACAAATCGTGTTTCCGGTATTTTCTGATTGTGTAGTGTAATTATGTTGGCTGAGTTAACAGTTGGAGTAGCAGGCAGTTGTCAGTGTGGCAGGTGGGAACATTCTGGCTCAGGTGTGTGTTGTATACACCACACCCTCAGGCCACTAACACACTAACACACACACACACACACACACACACACACACACACACAAACAGACACACACACACACACACACACACACACACACACGTTTACTTTGGTGTTTGTACTCATGGCGCTTTAGTGCACATTAAGTGAAATGTCATGGAGTTATATTGGTGCTCAGGGGCTACAACCTCAGTATTACAAATAAGGTTAGCAGTGTGGCTCTTCATGCACTCACATTCACTCTTTTCTTATTGAAATGTATATGTATGTAAAAACACATTGTGTGTGTGTGTGTGTGTGTCTCTGTTCGACAGGCTTTAGATGGTTTCCTTATTGCACTCACAACAGATGGAAACATCGTCTACGTGTCTGATAGTGTCTCTTCATTAATTGGCCATTTACCGGTAAGTGCCACCATATGCTGCAGTACATACAGGCGTTAAATTGCACAAGGCTTTTTCTGTTAGACGTTGACATACAAGTGAATGAATACATATATGACCTTTGTGACTCCTCATTGGGATTTGTTGTTCTTAATGTGCCCTTGGTTTGTGTCATTTTTGTCTAATAGAACATCACAAATTAAATAATTGTATAAACACTGTTGACCAGATTTCCAAAGGCTTTTGTGCGTCTTCGAGGCGTTGGACGTGATATGTACAGTGCAGCAGAGTGCACAACTATTTCAACAGTCAGGTTGCGCTTGTGGGACTTGTGCATATGCATAGATGGGTAGGCCAGTAGAAATTTGGGAGGTTTGTTCAAACGAATGAAGTGTTACCTGCGATTGATTAGATATTCTGTCGTATGCACCACAGCTATGGGGGTCTGTTTTGTGCTTAAGCTTTTCCTCCTTTTAAAAGCAGGTGCAATCCAGACCGCGGTCAAATAAACTCAATAAAGAAGCTTTCCAAAGCAATGGAATCAGTTTTAAAGCACCACATTTACTTAGTTGGCAACACTTTTTCAATTAAGTTTGTTTCATGTCTACATTTATTTTACATCATGCATGTCTTTGCCTGTTTGACTTTGAAGTTGTTAAAGGAGAAATGCGGTCTGAATCAATCAATAGCCCTGTTGTTTGAGGTCACTGAATGCTGTCAGGTGGAAAAAGAATAACAAACCGGTAGCTAATGTTAACTGAATGGGGCATAGGAAAATGAAACTGAAAGGAAGATATTATGCCCCATTTGGTTAGTGTTAGCTGCCAGTTTGCTAGTTGGTCTACGTTGTATCAAATATTCTCATTCTATTACTTACCAACAACACTCCGTGACCTCATTGGATTGATTCACACCAGATTTTTCCTTTAATAGTAGTACAAAATGAGTTGGGAGCGTGAGCGTGGAGAGTGTACTAGCATACTAGCATTTTCTGTCTGTTTGATGACATTAACATGACACTGGTATTTTCCGTCACTGAAGTTCCATGTGTGCTGCTGATTCATTTCAGCAACCCACACAATGTTGTGGACACAGCACAACTCAAAAGGGGCAGAGGGGCAGAGACCAAATGCAAACTACCAGATCATCTTCACACACGTTTTGTGTGTAGAATGTAAAAAGGAGGAGGTAGCTTGCGCTTTCTGCAGACTCACAAAGGCAGGCGCAAGGTTAACAGTCTTAGGATATCTGGCCCATGTGCTGAAAACCAAGATCACCTCAAACATGGCCTATAAATCCTCTGACCTTTGTCCTGTGTCCCAGGCAAAGTTGAATAGGTTTCAGTGTAAACAAAGAAGTATTGACTATCACCTAAAAAAAAAGGAAAACACTTAATTCACCATCAGTCTGGTCACACGTCTGACTTGCGTGCTTTCAAATTATATTCAATTTAGTCTCCAAATCCATATCATTCTCTCAGCATAGATCTGTCCCTCCTCTTCTACAGCACACCCATATTGAGTCCAAATAAGCTCTCACATGACTCTCATGAAATTAATTCCAGGTCTGTCTTACAAACGAGATGCCTGTTGTAGTCTTGACATCATTTGCCATTCTATTGGTTTGCGTCCGACTGAGATAATTTGGTCACATGAATGTGCTTAAGAACTGCACCAGAATATCCTGCTTTTGCTAGAGGGGGTGATAAGGAAGCCCGTTCACTCACACCTACGGCCCTATGTGGGTGTAGTCTACGCCTAGGTGAGGGCTTCTGTCTGTGTAGGGTCAGTCATTGCATGTTTGTTCTATATGTTTCTTGCTATCAGGAAGCTTATCATAGGGACTGTTGATGCTCAGCTGTACCTTTGCGTGTATATTTTGTGTATGCCTGCAGTGGTTGTTGTATAAGCCGTTTTCCCCATAACAAAAGATGACCTAGCAACAGCAGTCATTCATGACAACCTTCATTCATTCTTTCTGCCGTCTAGTGAGGACTATAAGTGGAATAGATGGAATGTGGTGTGACCATTAGAGCTTTCATATGGGCTTCCGGGCCTGTTGATGAGTGTAGTCGGTGATGCTGTGGCTGCCTCTGTTTTGCCCCAGTCAGATATGGTGGACCAAAACATTCTGAACTTCCTCCCGGAGCGGGAGCACGCCGAGGTCTACAAGCTGCTCTCGTCACACATGCTCATGACGGACCCTATTGCTGCAGATTTCCTTGATGGTGAGTAAACACACACACACACTTGTGTGTATATATATATATATATATATATATATATATATATATATATATATATATAGAGAGAGAGAGAGAGAGAGAGAGATAACTATATACACACATACACATACACACACACACAAGCACACACACACACACATTTGTATTTTAGCTAGCTAGGGCAGCTTAGCTAGGGTATGTGCCCATGCACACTCTCTCACCAACATGCCCTCTCCAATAGCCTGTGCCACCACTAAAGGGTTCCTGTTCCCTGCGGCTTATGCCACTCTTCTATCTCTGCTCTCTAGCCACTGATTGGACAGGGCCGAGGTCAAATCCTTGTCTATTATCTTGAAACACTGCTTGACATTATATGTACAATATAGCTGGAAATGGAATCCAGATTTGAAAGGATGTGAGGATGAGTATGTAATGGCGGTCTACACTGAGCTTCAGACAAGACAGACTATTTCTTCATTCTTTTTTTCCTCTGTTAGTTGCATTGTTTAATTTTTCTCCCACCGACTGACACAAAGCTTCAGAGTATGGCAGCGGCTCCGAGATGAGGATCACATGTTCTTTTTAGGACAATTTCTTTGTAGACTCTTTCCCCCCTCCTTTTTTTTCTCTCTCTCTCTCTTTCTCTTTCTGTCTCTTTTTTTTCTTTTCAGGGCCAGTTCCTGCTGCAGGGTTATTAATAGGACTTTACAATACTCCAGGCCTCCATTTCCACCCATAAGCCAAACTAAGGCTTTTATTTCATTTAGTGCAGTGGGACCGTGAGGCAGGAACCACCCCTGACCTTTCTTGCTGTTTGATGTCAGCTTTTTTCATTTACTTTTATTTCTACACAACGTCCTCATGAATTAAGCATTAAAAGGCTCCCTTGAGCTGACATCGCTTCTCAGTGCTAGCTTTAATTCTACAAACAAGTCGATGCTGGTAGTGGCAGAATGCATCCTGCACACACACACACACACACACACAGAAAGAAAACACACACAAAACAGATGCACAAGCTCTCAGTAAATGCACGCAATCATCCATGCTAAAATGTCACTGTGTTAATCAGTGTATTTCTATACAGATATATGCATTCAAGTCCTCCAGTGTCACTCAGCGTTCACACTGGAGATTTAATCTGTAAGAAGTAGTTGCCCCCCCCCCCAAACACACAATCGCCCCCACCCACCCCCACCGCCCCGCCACCTTACACCATTGCCGGCTGAGTAGCATCAAGTGCCCTGAGGAGGTGCCATGCTTTTCTGTGAAGTTCCCAAGACTCCGGAGGTGGCAGGGGTAAATTTAGAACATCTTGCCCAATGTGGCACGGCTTTATTGGATTGCTGGCCGAGCACAGTGCTATGATTGGGCCTCTGGCTAATTTTAGTGGCTGGCTGGTTGTCCAGCACGCCAGCGCCAGGTAATCTCTGTTATGGTGGCTACGGTAATCCAGGCTACTGTGCTGACCGTATCAGAAGGCTCAGGGATGACCTTAATCTCTCTGGTCCTCTACAATAGCTCTCCTCTGAGAGAGGGGGCAGATTTTATAATGATCATTTTTTTGCTGTTTTTATACGTGGCATAAAGAAGAAATGAACACTGCCATCATCCATTTATCATTCATACAATCTAGTATTTTACAGTTCATTGGATTTAATTGTCAGAAATATTTCAGAAGCATTTTTTAATCTGATCATCTAAGTAGTTGAATAAGCATTTTTGTTAATATCTGAGTGTTACTTCTTATAATGTATTTTTCATACTGTATGTCATAAATAGGCCTTCTGCAACAGGAAATTGCTCTAGGAAGAGTGTGGAATAGAGAGAGGGGGGTAGAGGGAGAGGAAATATAGAAGAGAGCAGGAAAAGACAGATAGATAGAGATAGATAGATGGAGAGATAGATAGAGAGAGAGATGGTTGGAGGTGCAGTGAGTGAACAAGAGAGTGAGAGAGAGAACCAGATGTCACAAATCTCTTTGCCAGGGCCAGAAAAGACTGTGGACAGTAGAGGAATCCCAAAGGCAAAAAAGCAAGCAAAAACAAAAGCATATTGTGTTTACCACTGATCATCTGGGAACTGTGAGCAGCGTTCTCCACCTGGGAGGTAACCTCAGTGCAGAACCTTAATCTGATTCCTGATCCTGCTTCGCACCTCCACCCTTCATCCCTAATCCCAGAGTGCAATCTGATGGCGCAGGTCAGGGGCCATGCTAATCTGCATTAAAATCTTACGGCCTTCAGAGAAACGAAAAGTGATCCAGCTGGGAGAGGATCCCCAACACCTACAGAGGAATGATGATCGCTTTGATTGCTGGGAAATGTGTGTTGTCAACTAATCATGCTCTCCCTCTCTCTCTCGCTCTCTCTCTCTTGCTCACTTTCTCTCTTCCATCCTCATTCTTCCTCACTGCCCCCCCCTCCACACACACGCACACACACTTTCTCTCTCTATCTCTGACTCTCAGGTGAAACACACATTGAGTTTTGCTGTCACTTAGCGAGGGGAAATATTGACCCTAAGGAGCCACCCACCTATGAGTATGTCAAATTCGTCGGAGACTTCAAGTTTCATAACAATGGTAGGTGTCTCACATGGTGGTTGAAACATACAGTGCATCTTTCTGCTTTTTCCACCCACTCAGGACAGTGTCCAGGTCACTGTCTGAAAAAATCATTGTGTGCTTTTCCCAGATGGAATATCTGTTGGAAAAGACTTCCCTACCTGTCAACACATTTGTGTGTGTGTGTGTGTGTGTATGTGTGTGTGTGTCTTTTGTGTTGTATGTGAGTGTTTACATTTGTGTGGACACCAGTATGAAATATTTGTATTTGTGTATGGGTGTGTTTTGTAGATACATGTATGTGCCTGTTGCTTAATGTGTGTGAGAATTCAAGGCTGCTGGCTGCAGGAAAAAGTATGTTTGTGGAAGAGTTTTTTTTTCTTCTTGGCCACTCACTGACCCCTGAGCTCATTTTCATGTGTTTAATGTCAGCCACCCCCATGTCATTTGAATGCTTTAATGTCATTGGAAGGTCACTGTTTGCTGGCATGTCAACTTAGGTAATCATGGACTACCCCCTTTACCCTCCCTCACCTTACTATCACCCTTCCCAACTCATCTCTCTCTCTCTCTCTCTCTCTCTCTCTCAATTACACACACACACACATACTCTCACTCTCTCTCTCTCTCTCTCACACACACACACACACACACACACACACACACTCATGGACTACCGCCTTTACCCTCACTCACCTCACTATGACTATCCCCTCAACTCATCTCTCTCTCTCTCACTTACACACACACACATTCTTTCTCTCACACAGAGTACCCCCTTTACACTCACTCACCTAACTTTCACCCTTCCCCTCAACACATCTCTCTCTCTTTCTCTCACTCACTCACACACACACACACACACACACACACACACACAAACACACACATGCTCTCTCCCTTACACACACACACACACACACACAGTATCTCTCCCACTCTCTCATATCTAAACATGTCTCTCTCTTCTTGTGTGCTGCTCTCTCTTACTGGACTCTGTGCTGTTGGCATGTTGACTAAGAGTTTGTGTGTATTTTACTATAAAAATAGTCAGTCGTAGAACTTTATAGCCTACTAGCTGAATGACCTGCATGCAAAATGAGTCTCTTACATGGAGATGTTAAAGAAGCTCCCCTCAAATGTGCTTGCTGTGTGGTGGTTCCTGCTCTTTGAGTTTGGAATGTGCTTGAACTGGAGCTCCCATCATTGTCCCTCTGCAGTGCCTACATCGTCGTGTAACGGCTTCGAGCTGACGTTCCCCAGGACCCTGCAGTCCACCCTGGAGGACCAGGTCTGCCTTGTGGCCACGGTGCGCCTTGTCACCCCACAATTCCTCAAGGTAATGCCCACCTGCTTGCTATACATCAGCCGAGTCACCATTCGAACTGAATGACAGGGTCTTTGCCTCCCAGCTCCCAGTACTGTTTTTGTTTTTTGCTGAGTCTGCATGCTCCAGTCAGATTGATGAGTCACCCTGTCTCTGATTCACTCCCACTGAAATCTCTGTGGCTGGGATTTTGGTGTCTGTAACATTGGGGAAGCTTTCTGTCCGGTCTAATGTGTTTGTGTTTGTGTTTGTGTTTTGACTGATGCCAATGGAGCAGGACCTGTGCAATGTAGAAGACCCATGCGATGAGTTCACGTCCAGACACAGCCTGGAGTGGAAATTCCTTTTTTTAGACCACAGGTGAGAATTCTCGTTTGTGACAGCAGAGTCAATGTTATGGGGCCTCCCAGTGCACACCAAATCAATTGATCTGGACAATTTTTGTGACATGGTGTGTTAAAAACTGGAATTGTTATGTGTTTCCTGCTACTGATACACCTGACCTCTTGGGCACAGTTCACACATAAATCAAAGACTGTGGCCCTTGTGATGGTAAAAGCTCTCTCTTCCCTGTCAGCTAATTGAGAGAGTGAATACTTTAAATCTGAAGGACTTTCATGGAGGTTGTGTTTAGGCCAGGCCCATGCCTCTCCTCATGGCAGCCATCTTTACATTGAAGTGGCTGTGCCTGCGCTCACATGGCCACGTCTCAGCTTACTGGGCCACAGGGCCTGTCATCTGAGGGCAAGACTCTCTCGGGTTACCCACTGCCAGCGGGGCTCCCTGTACCCATCACACTCTAAGTGGGAGAGAAAAAAAGATGTCTGTAGAAAAACATTACATGGTCATTTCTGTTGATGTTCAATTTTAGGGCTGGGGTTGTGCAACGGTGGACAGGCATTGCTTAGTTTCTGCCTTATTGAACACACAGACATGTTTTATTAAAAAGAGCTCCTCCATTCACAATATCCTTAAAGAGGGTCAAGATTATGCAAGACAATTTGTGTTTGTGTGTGTGTGTGTGTGTGTGTGTGTGTGTATGTGTATGTGTGTGTGAACGCACACTAACCTGGTCTTCAGAGTGGAAACTGGACGTCCTGTCCTCAGAGGGGTCTAAATATGGACACTAGTGCAGCCTTGCCAAACTCTCTCCGTAGTCCCAGCATAATTCACTCACACACACACACACGTACACACACTGACACTGACACATACCTCTTAGGATTGTACATTGCACAGTCATGAATTAAACTTCACAGGGGAGTCCAACTTGTGTCATCAACTTTAATCTCTTTTTCAAATCCTTCCATTAACACTGTCTCTGAAGTAGGCTTCCACACATTCTCCTCATCTCACTCTTCTCTCTTTCTCTCTATCTCTCTCACATACATACACACACACAGAGGGACATAGTATCATTTAGGGGAGGACTGTGATACTGAGCAGTAAAAATCGGGCAATCCTGGCACGTCAGCTCTGCTACCTTTGGCCCAACACGGCAGCAGGTTGGGCCAGATCCGCTGTGCCGTGGAGCACTGCCCTGCCTGGACATGTTTCAGCTGATAAGGGTTACTAGGTCACCCAGTCAAAATGGCTGCGGAAGCCTGCTGCTGCAAATCCCAACAATTGATTTAAAGACTCAGTACTGACTGAAATAGCAACACTGAATGCAAATCTGTATGCATATATACAAATACACATACATATACATATACATTTAGAATGTGCACATTCAGATACATTACACCTAATATCTAATATATTTTATAGACATTATATACACATAGAGAACAGAGATGTGGCCTGGAGTCACATGATGAGTCACGATTTTATTGAGTTCAGACTTGACTTGACAAAATTAGGCATGACTTCTGACATGACTTGACGTCTTGGGTCTATAAATTTATCCAGGTTTAGATATTTAGCCTTTTTATGTTATCTTACATCTATTACATGTCTGTAGATTGGCTAGACAGCCCTGTCTCATTCACGTCTAGCAGAAGCAAAGCTGCCATGTGCTTCTGTCACATCCTGATAATTTGCAGCACATCTAAATGTCATACCTCAACAGAAATGATAGAAGGAAACATAAGATTCCCAGTTAGGACATGCTTGCTAATTATATGGTGCCTGCCATAGAGCCATAAATCTTGAGAAACTGCAACCATTTGCGCTGCAGATAATGTAGATGTAATTTTTCAGCTAATTACATTCCTGCAACTGTCCATGAAAACTGTACGGTATGCATTTTATCATCCTATTATTATTATTATTATTATTATTATTATTATTGTTATTGCTTACTCACACACATACACACACACACATCTTCTCTGTGTGGCACATATGTCTCTCTCTCTCTTCTCTCACACACAAACTCATTCACCGGCCTGTTCTGATGTTACATGTGAAGCCAGTGCATGTTAGATTGTATAAAATGCCTAAGTTTAGGAAGAGGAGAAAATATATTCTTTAGTTTTAAGATGTTTAAGTGTAAAATGGCTGGCCCTCGGCCCTGGTGTTTTTTTGTTTCATAGGCAAGGCTACACAGGTCATCTAGCATAATAAACCCATCATTACACATCCATACACTCATGCACCTCACAACTGAACGTATATGTGTGCCCAACCGTTCACTCTCACTTCTCAGCAAATTAGTTTGATGTGATGAAATTATGAGCAGTAGAATGTTAAAACGTCATTATTACTCTGAGGAGTGCATAATGACTTGTTGAGGACTTGGCTTTGGTGCGACTTAGACTTGACTTGGCCTACTAAGTCTTGACTTGGGACTCGACTCGGACTTGAGTGTTGAGACTGACTTGTGAGTTGCCAATCAGTCCTACCTCTGATAGATAGTATACATAGGCATACAGTACTCTTTGCATTCTTCATATAGCTACATAGATATCCAGTACATTATGCGCAAACACACATTTTCTTACAGGTCTGTGTGAGAGTCAAAGCCCACTGGTCTGTTTGCCTTTGTTTTCTTCCACCACTAGGTTGAAGGTTTGGACTCTGAAGAAGCACTGGAAGTATGAAGGGGGAAAGAATAGATCAGATGCATTTGTGTGATGATTGACTTTGGTTCTAATGATTCATAAATGTGTTGATGGCAGCTATGCTAGACTCTTCGACAGAGCAGCCTGTCTTACTCTTTGCCTTTGCTGTGCTTTGCTCCCTCCAGAGCCTCCCCCATTATCGGCTATCTCCCATTTGAGGTCCTGGGCACCTCGGGCTATGATTACTATCATGTGGATGACCTGGAGCTCATAGCTGAATGTCATAAACATTGTGAGTCCACCCGTCTCTCTTGCTCTTTTTTCCTCTATCTCTCACTTGCTCTCTCTTTTCTTCTTTCCTCTCTCTTTTCTCCACCCACTCTATATCTCAATTTCTCATTCTCTGTATCTTCCCATCTGTATTACTTGTCTCTGTCTT